>CM060733.1:50171813-50486323 GCA_030704615.1 Takakia lepidozioides | reverse complement strand
TGAGCAGGGATAGTAAATGTGTGAACTCCGGAGAAGAACTGGCAATCTGTGAAAGTAGGAGCTGATTTGGACCGGAATTCGCTTCGAAGAAGCTAAAAGCTTGTTCTCAAATACAAGATGTATTTGCTTGGAGCTATGAGGATCTAAAAGGGATACCACCTGAAGTCTGTCAGCATAAAATTGAACTGAACCAGGGTCAGTGCCAATCAAGCAGGCGAGGTATAGAATGAATCCCAACTACGCACAGAAGGTTGGAGAAGAGATAAAGAAGTTGGCTGAGGCTAAGTTTATATACCCAATAGAGTAACAACTTTGTTGTCACCCATTGTTTATAGTTCCCAAGAAGAAGGCAAACTAAGAGTATGTGTGAACTATAAGAAGCTGAATGCTTGTACGAAGAAAGATCCTTTCCCTTTGCCATTCACAGAAGCAGTATTAGACACTGTAGCAGGCCATGAGATGTACTCATTCATGGATGGCTTCAGTGGTTATAATCAAGTGCAAGTGGCAGAAGAAGACCAGGGAAAAAAGCTTTCATCACAGACTGGGGGGCTTATGCATACAAAGTCATGCCCTTTGGACTTTGTAATGCACCAGCGACCTTTCAGAGAGTGATAAGTGAATCTTTTCAAGAGTATCTGGATGATTTCATGCAGGTGTTTTGGGATGATTTCAGTGTGTACAGCTCTAAGAATGAGCACTTGCATAAATTGGAGTTATGCCTGCCAGATGCAGGATGAGAGGTCTGGGCTTGAATCCAGAGAAGTGTACTTTCTGTGTGAACTCAGGGGTGCTTCTGGGACACATAGTGTGTAAGAAGGGACTTCTTGTGGATCCCAGGAAGACAGAGTCCATTAAAGTCTCTCCACCACCAGTGAATGTTAAGAGTTTAAGGAGATTCCTTGGCAAACCAGTTATTACAGAAGATTTGTCAAAAGGTATGCACAAATAGCAGCACCATTGAGCAAGCTTCTGAAGAAAGATGCAGTGTTTGCATGGACAGCTGAATGTCAACAGGCGTTGAGGAACTTACACTGTCAGTAACAACTACACCTGTGCTGATTACCCTCACTGGCATGTAGTATTTCATGTTCACTGCGATGCATCAGGAGAAGCATTGGGAGCGGTGTTAGCCCAGATGTTACAGGGAATATAGATTCACCTGTGTACTATGCTAGCCGTTGATGAACAGTGCTGAGAGGAACTATAGCACAACGGAAAGAGAAGCATTGGCATGATCTATGCAGTGAAGAAATTCAGGCATTACCTATTGGGAAGAAAGTTTATGTTTTTATGTGGATCACAGGCTCTGATATATCTGGTGAACAAACCTTTGATAAGTGGAAGGATAGCGAGGTGGTTAATAATCTTGCATGAGTTTGAGTTCGAGGTTATTTACAAGCCTGGCCGTTTGCATCTTGTGGCAGATCATTTGTCACGACTAACAACAGGAGAGGCCGCCACAGGAGTGGACGATCAGTTACCTGATGCGAGTTTATTTGTAATGGAGGTGCAAGGAAGTGCAGATGAATGGTTAGATTGGCAATGGCCAATCAGATACTACCTTGCTCATGGTCAGTGCCCACCTAGTTATGGTAAGGAGCAAAGGAAAAGAATTGCTATCAGAGCTTTACCTTATACTATGGTAGGAAGCAGAATGTATAAGTTAGGACCTGATGGAGTACTAAAACGATGCTTGTACCACCATGAAGTAAATAAAGTCTTGGAGGAAGTTCATAAAGGAGTGGCTGGAGGTCATTTTGGAGAAGAGACTACCAGTAGAAAGATACTACTCGCAGGATACTGGTGGCCTACGTTGTTCAAAGATGTACATGAGTATTGTCAGAAGTGTGATGAATGTCAGAGGCTAGGACCTTTGCAGAGATCTGGAAGAATGGCCTTGCATCCTACAATGCCTACGGAACCATTTCAGAAATGGGGACTAGACTTTGTTGGACCAATTAATCCACCATCCAAGAATACACGAAACAGGTACATAATTACAGCCACTGATTATACTACAAAGTGGGTGGAAGCTAAAGCTTTGAGGGACAACACAGCCAAGTCCACAGCAAGGTTCCTGTACGAGAACATACTTACACGATTTGGATGTCCCTTAGAATTTATCAGTGATCAAGGAAGTCACTTCATGAATGAGACCATTGAGTTATTGACTAAAGAGTTTATGATTGTGCATAGAAAGAGTACAACATATTACCCACAGGTAATGGACAGGCAGAGGCTACCAACAAAATACTATGTACTATCTTGGCTAAGATAGTCAATGCAAACAGAACGGATTGGGATACAAAGCTGCTGACAGCTTTGTGGTCATACAGGACTTCATATAAAGTCACCACTAAGTATACACCATTCCAATTAGTTTATGGTATGGAAGCCTTACTTCCAGTGGAATTCCTGTTACCTACCATGAGAACAGAGTGGGGAAAAAGAATGGAATTGCAAGACTCCATCAAGGTCAGGAAACATGAATTATACCATGTGGAAGAAGTACGTGCTGATGCAGCTGATAATATGACCAGAATTCAGATGAAGCGAAAGAACAGTTTGATAAAGGCAAATTAAAGACTTTTAGACGGGGATTTGGTTTTATGGTTGCAGAAGAAAGGAAAGATTCAAGCTTCTAAGCTTAAATCACCATGGAAAGGACCTTATGTCATACAAAAGATGTATGATAACAACACAGCCATGTTACAAACCATTAACAAGGAAATGCTGGGAAGAGTCAATGCAAATAAGTTGAAGGGGTACAGTGGTATCCATGACAAACCCCTGCAACATGATTTGCATGTTGAACCGCAAGAGCAGTCACGGGCTGCACCAGTGTTACGAACGGAGTATGGAACACTTGTCGCTAGGCCCAGTATATATGACCGGGGTGGGCAAAACAAACGTGACACAGCCTATCACAGCCCATCACGGCGTGACACAGCCTATCACAGCCCATCACGACGTGACACAGCCAACCACAGCCCAGCAAGGCGCACCACAGCCTATCACAGCCCATCACGGCGTGACACAGCCTATCACAGCCCATCACGAAGTGACACAACCAACCACAGCCCAGCAAGGCGCAACACAGCTTACCACAGCCCGTCACGACGTGACACAGCTATCACAGCCCGTCACGACGTGACACAGCCAACCACAACCCAGCAAGGCGTGACACAGCCTATCACAACCTACCGCAGCGTGTCACAGCCTATCACAGCTTACCACAGTGCAACACAGCCTATCACAGCTCAAGACAGCCTACTAAAGTTACACGATCCATAGAATCAGTGACAAGTGGACACATAAAAACTTCAGTAAAATGGCTGAAGGAAGAAGAAACGGAAATTAATTTAAAAATAGACACGTGGAGGTCAGGGTGCGACACACAGCAGAGAATGAAGTGCAAGGACAGATGTCAAAAAGAAAGAGGACAAGAACGGCCGTCAAAAGGGATGAAAGGCGGACCCATTAATGATTACGGAAAAAGGGAAACAGAACGAACGGCAAGTACAGAAAAGCCGAATTCATGTCGCATGTGTGATCCTAGTGGACTATCCAACAGGGAAGTCCACTAAAGAAGATAAAAGTTAAAATCCAGTCACAGCGGCCACAGCCAATAGAAAACCAGAAAAATGATCAAGAAAATGGAGGGAAATTGAGCGCAAGAGGCGGCGTCGTTCAGAGTAACGGGCGTCTCGACAGGACAGGCCATAAATGCTATAACTTGGAAACTATGGAGGAACTAACAGACATTACGCTCGCAATATTACTTACGCAGTGGCAGAGACACGAAACGAAAGAGCAGAGCTTTTCTCTTGAACAATGCTTGCAAGCCCCGCAGGCTTACAAGAGGTTACCCATAGCTTTCTGCGGCAACCATACGTTTCTGCTTTGTGCACTACAGGCACTCCTGCAGTTGTTACAGCCAAAGCAGTTCGGTGAGTCTAAGATGAAGAGAGTGAGAGGAATGGAGGAAATCAGGGTGAAGAGCACCACCATTCTGCAGAAACAAACGATGGCTACCCCACAGGCGACAAAGATACTGAAGGAGCTGAGATTGGAAGGATTGCAAAGCAAGGATTGGACACTACACCATAGACAGTACATGTTACAATTTTTGCAGAACTTTGAGCCAAAGACAGGAACAACAACGGTGAAGGGAGTTGAATTAATGATTACTCCCCTATACCTCCAGCAATTGTTTCAATTGCCAGCAGGTCATGTGTATGTGGAAGAACACAGGGAAAGACTGCAAATAGGGGATTTATTCCAAGAAGGGAGTTTCTTTAAAACTCAGGGTTATGCTTGTACCAAAGCTGTGTACCCAGGGTTAAAAGACATAAGCCAAGTATTGAACGTTCTGATTGCCCTGAACAGAACCAACAATATTTGAGCAAATCCTTCACAGAGGAAATCCTCAAAGGCTTGAAGGGACAAGAGGTACTATGGGCGGACATAATGTACAACGCACTGGTAGAGGAGATGAAAAGATTACAAAGTACTACCGCAAAATCTCCTATCATAGTGTCTGGCCCAATCATTGCTCAAATAATCCTTAGTTCGGGCATACTTAATGCACAAGAAAGGAAGGAAATGGGAGTGTTTGAGCCAGAAACAACTGCAATGGAAGAGCAAGGCTCTTCACACAGTGAGGGTGGACTAGCAGCACAACCAGAGACTAAGAGGCAGAGAAGGGGAAAGACTGTAGTGGCGGATCCACTGGCTTCACGGATTCTGCATGATAATGTTTCCCAAGCTCATAACCAGGAAGGGCACAGCAGCACAAAAGAATGTTATTACTGGAAGCAGGACCTTCAGAGAGGGAGGAAGAAGTTACTTCTGCATCACAACCAACACAGCCACTTGAACAACTTGTCACAAGGTCACAAGTTATCCATGCAGCTCAAACCGAAATAATTGATTTGGAAAGTGAAGGGATAGAGATTCCAACTACAGAGCAGATAGTGGCAGAAATAGAGAAAGGGGACCTTCTCTATGAATATTCTGGTCTGGTAAAGGAGACAGAAATCCCAGAGGTGCAACAGTTGCCCAAAGGAAATCCTGAGGTGCATATAATGCACACACCTGTGTTGGAGGTACCACAGGCAGAAGGCCATGACACTGTAGCACCGGTCATGAATGAAGTAGTTCAGGAAGAAAATCCGGTGGGACAATGGTCTCAATGGTTAGTGAGACATCATACTGTTGAAGATCGGGAGGAACAGCAGCAACCTCACCATGATGACCCTCAACAGGAAATGCTGATGAGTTCCATAGGCAGGACACTTAATTTGTTGGGGACTTATGTCAAAACCCATGTTCCAATTACCCAATTGACAGCCTTGAAAGAAGAACTCAGGAAGGAGTTTGAGGCTCGACTTGCCACTGAGTGTGCAAACAAGGTCGATGAAGAGGTCACTCTCAAGATGAAGCAGGACTTGGCCAATACAGAAATGGCTTTGCAATTAGCCAAGCAACAATTGATTGAGGCAGGCCTCGCGCAAGACCAGTTGCACGAAGCACATAAGCAACAGCTATACCAAATGCAGGTGCAGCATGAAAGCAAGTTGCAAGAACTGAATGCACTACATACGGAGTTGCAAACAGTGCATAACAGGATGGCAATACAATGCGCTACAATTACAACTATGCTTGACCAATCAACAAAAGAAATAAACAGTCAAGCGGAAAAATGTACGAAGGCAGAAGAAGAGAATGCGGAGCACATGAAGCTCATTGTCGATATGAAGAATACAATCTGTCGCAATGAAGATACTCTCAAGCAATACAGGCAGATGGAAGCTGAGAATGAGAAATACATCGTGGAGTTGCAACAAAACATCGTGGCCAATAGAAATGAAATCTCAATCAGTAACAAGGCTTCGAAAGAAGCCAATAATCTACTTGTTGCCTATGCGCAATTGGTTGAGCCACAGGCGAAGCGCATGAAGGATTTACAACAGCAGTTGGAATTGTATAAGCTAAGAGAGGAGCAAACTCTCAGGGGAACCACAAGCAGCTTGGTGGATAACAGCCTTATGCAGGTCTGGCTAGCACAAGGGCCAGTAGAAGGCAAAGCCCCACGGAAGCTCACCCAAAGCGAGATGAATGAGCTTAGACTGCAGGTGCAAACATTGCCACAACTACTATAGACAATGTCTATAGTAGGATAGCAGAGTTACAAGAGGATGTAGACGGACTCCAGACTCAAGTGGAAGACCTCACTTCAAACATCGACCAAAGAGTCTATATCCCTCGGGAACAGCTAATGGCTTCTTATTTGAAAGCCAGAACTCTGGCTTTTCAGTCTTCACAGGAGGTGCAAGAGATGCCAATGGTACAGGAACCACTACCACCACCACCACAACAGGTCAGTGTACCAGTAACTGAACCTGTGGTTACTACAACCACACCACAGCCACCACAGCCGGAGGTATGGGGCAATGCAGCTTTTAACCCACCTAAAACTCCAGCTGCCAGGGAGTACAGTAGGGCTATGATTATGCCCTTCAACCAAATTCCATTCATGTTGGATTTGGCTTGGAAAGAATTTAGTCCTCCGCAGTCATTCGCACATTACTACCAAATCATGCGTATTTGGCTGCCAGTGGCAACCAGGACTAAAGTTCTTCCAAACAATCGACATATTGAAGATCATCACTTTGCACAATACTGGCACGAGGCAGGTACAATGTTGAGGGAATTGGTTGCTTTCCAGGTTGTACATGGACTCATTTATACCAAGACCAAGGAGATAGCAAGTATTGTCATGGGGTGCGGGCTATACTACGCTGCTTGTTTTCTGATACGTTACCACATTGAGCAACAAAAGATGCAAGCACGCTTTCAAAGTTACTCCAGTGGAGATCATTGGGTATTACCTTCGGTGCCACCTCATATGTACCTATATGACCCAAAAGTTATGATACAGAAGGATTCTCAAATTCGTTCATGGTTTCAAGCAGCCTGCAACAATTTGTCAACACAGAAATTCGGACTTGATGACATTTTCTATAAGGGACATATCGCATGGAAATACTTGCACGCGGCACCAGTAATTGGTACCCCACTCATTTGGACAGACAAGGAGCTCAGTGTCTACACCAATTTTGCTGTTCAACGGTTGCACCAGGTTGTAAAATGCAAACTTCCAGACATGGTAGGACAGCATTGTATGCCCCAGATGATTCCACAAAAAGTTCGAAAATTAAAACACCTAAGAGGCGATGACGATTCTGATACAACTGGTTCTTCACAAAATTCTTTTGACATGGGAGAAGACTATACAATTCAGATGGAAGCGAAGAAACAAAGGGGATCTCCTCTACCGGAAAGATTACCTCGATATCAGCCTCCAGAAGGCCTCACTTATCCAGGTAGTAATCAACCATCTCCATCAACCAGAGACAGACCTCGGGCTCGTACACACAGCCCACCACGAAACTCTCAACGTCAAAGTGATCACTCACAAAGGTTTGCTACTCGAAAACAGTAAACCGTGAGGACACGGCTTTTTGAGGGGGGAAGGGGTAATGTTAGAGGACTGTAGGGGACTTAGACACTTATACGGGATCTGTAGGGTACCCTTAATTTTTGCACAGACTGAGACAAACAGGAACCTTAGGGGTGACAGCAGAGCACTGTAGAAGGGGGTTACACAACCCACACAGCCCACACAGCCGACACAGCCGACACAGCCCACACAGCCCACACAGCCCACACAGCCCACACAGCCCACACAGCCCACACAGCCGTCACAGCCCACACAGCCCACACAGCCGTCACAGCCAACACAGCCCGTCACAGCCGTCATAGCCCACACAGCCCGTCATAGTCGTCACAGCCCACACAGCCCACACAGCCCGTCACAGTCGTCACAGCAGACACAACCCACACAGCCAGTCACAGCCCGGCATAGCCACACAGCCAGTCACAGCCCGACACAGCCAAACACAGCCAGTCACCGCTTGACACAGCTGTCACGATAATAGGGAACGAAGAGTAGGACAGGGAACGACTGTGGGGAACAACACCAGAGAAGGGAACATGTTAGTTCACATACGACGGTTAGAGAGGGAAACGGTTAGAACCGCGGATAGGAGGATAAAGGGAAGAACGGGGATTATGATGAGATCATTATTCGGGGAGGACTTGGGAGTCAGGCGGAAGCGGAGATCGGAGAGCACGATGAAGGAGGATTAGTAGATGCTTGTTAGATGCAAAGCCGTAGGGATATTGTAGAGGAGAATAGAGATACAATGGCTTCGGCCTGATACCTGATAAATCATAATCTGATATTTATACGATACAATCACACTGTGTAGAGAGATCTGAGTGAAGCTGAGGATTGAATGGAGGAGTGAAGGAAACTAATACGTAATTATCAATGGTAAGGTAGCTAAGATGAATGCGAAAAGGGAAACAAATAGGAAACACCCCCATGATACACTAGCTGTAGGTCATGACTGATTGTTCTGCGCGGGCTGAGTACTTAGAGATTTCCAACTCTTCTATCTTGGAGTTTCCGCCTCGGATAGCGAAGGGATGGGTGAGTAAAAGCCGCGCGACAACGGCAACCTGGAAACCAGCATGGGAAGCGGGCATGGCTCGTATGTGTTCAAAGAGAAGTTGGCGGAGCTCTACGCGAGGTGTCCCGCTGCAGAAGGGTGATGACTTCTCCGTAGCCTAGTGTGGCTTGGTGAATGAATTGGTCTCTCTTACCGTCGCAACACATAATTACAAGGTATATGTAATATTGATGCTTGCAGGGGACCCACTTCCCTCTCATGCCGAGAGCGCCCTCACGCATCGTTACAAAATCCGGACAAGTGCACGATGGGAAATTCCCAATGGTAACTTGATATTCTTTGGCATGAAGAACTGAGCCAATTGACAGCACTGTGTAAATCCGTCCATACCCCGGGGAAGGGACTTCGGTGATACGAGCCACCGTAGCCTGCAAAATTCTAGCCGATTCCATCTTGCATTCGTGATCTGCACCCGAAGCAACACGGCGCACTGTTTTTCCATCTCTTTTTGTTGGGTGGGAGTCGGCACCGGGTGGAGGCATTGTCGGAGCATGTGGCACATCTGTGCCGACAGTGCATAAGGGCACCACCCGGGACCGTGCAAGACAAAACCCTCCCTCCTCCAGCATGCTTATCTCGGTTGAGGACAGCGATGTCCCAATTTTCACAGGCCAAATTGCGGGGGGAGGGGGCTTCATTATCACGGAAGGACGAACTGTTCCCTTCACGCATCGTGCCATATCGTCTGGGCAGAACCAAAACTTGTGCTCTTTTGACTCCCCACTATGATAAGGTCGGAACAACCCTGTGAATGTTGGAGCTGGAGTCCCCCTGGAGCCTTTGCATATTTTTGATTTGCATTTCTTGAAAGAGGGGGTCCGAATTGTCATGCAAGCCACTCTAGATCCTGGTGGGGTGCGTTCTATATGCCAGTCACTATCAATGCAATCAGATTCCTGCACCATGGCCACCACCTCCTCCAATGGGATTTCCGCTGCTATGCTTGCATGTTCTGCACCTGCTCCACAGGAGGAGGACCCACCTGGGAAGGGGCCGGCACAGGACTTAGTCTGCACTGGAGACACCTTTGGCACAGAGAAATTGACCCTGTCTGGCCTATGGGAATCTCCATCTGACCCTGGAAGAGTGTTAAATTTCCTTTTGCATGATCCAAATCTTTCCTCGCCTTCCAAATGGGGGAGCCTGGATTGCAGAGGGGAACCTTCAGTGCACCTGTTTAGAGCTCTGGCCATCTTTGACGGGTCTCCGGACCTACTCGCAGCCCTTAGCATCAACAAAGTCGAATCGGGGCCCTTCCCTCCACCTCGTCCCATCAGAAAATTGCGGTACCTGGTTTGTTGTGTAAGTGCCCGCACCATGTCATCAGCAGTGGCCACATACAAGTCACGACCTGCTTTGGTAGACTGTTGCATCCAGGCGTTGTGAACAGTCTCTGCCAAATTACACGATGGCATGTCGGCCAAGTCCTCCAAGGACATGTCCTGCAGGAGGCATTGCATGGAAATGTGAGGAAGGAAAAGAAATGGTAGAGGTTCTTCAAGTGACAATCGAACAACCCCAAATGAACAGGCACGATGCAAAGTGCAATTTGTGTTTAAGGAAAACTTGTGAGGCTTACCGTCGTCATGAAAGCTCCCCACTGTCTGTACCTGAAGTGCCAGAAAACCAACCAGTCCTCCAACTCCTTCAGGTGGATACCTGTAGCAGCACCAGCGGAGAACCACCAAGCCCGGATTGTCTGGTAAGTGCTCTCTGCTTCTCCCATTGAGGTGGCATTCTTGTACTTCAGACAGAGCCTTCTATGCTCCAACTGAAGGTCAGGGCGAATGCAGCGCTTTGTATGACGTGCCAGAGATTGACTCCAATGGAAGAGGCATGTGCGCTCCCTATTTTCCATGGGGACCTTAGGATCCCCAGAACCAAACACGCGCCGCACTGCATTGAAATTTGCCTGTGCACTATCAGCCATGAAGCCCGCAAAGTTTGTGTTCTGTATTCCATTGCGCTGCATGACGGTCAGGAGGGACTTCCACATGAGCATCTGGGATTCAGTGTCCTCCGACTGCATATCACAAATTGCTATGGAGAGCACACGCTGGTACGCTGGATCATACACATGGCACGCCATGGTTGTCCAACCCTTCACCCGTTTGCAGTGATCAAACATTAACCAACATTTAGCCAAATCTCCTCCAGGTTGCATTCGGCGGACAATGCTCACACCACTGCCTTGGCCCACAGCGGACATCTTGAACAAATACACTTTGGACGAGCCCTGGCCAGGGAACATACTGTTTTGAATGAATTCATAGCGACTCCTCCGTTTGAGGTCCATAATGTTGTCCATGAATCCAGCAGTTCCTGTGCCCATTCTGAGTGCATTCACCTGGTTTCGAATATTGGGAGAGCTCAACACGGAGAAATGGTCCATGACTGCCTCAAGGGAATCTGCATCCAGCATTGGCTGTGTCGAATCCCCTTCACCCAGTATGTGTTTTTCCAGGAATGCCTTGCTAGCTGCAAGCGCTATAGCAGAAGGTGTTGCAGAAGGGGCATTATGGAACTCTTGCTTCAGTAGATTTCTAGCGATGTCCACGCTATCCCTGCAACTCCCTTTGGACACAGGATGCTCGTGTGCACCCATATGAATGCAGGCACGAGTCATTGTCTTGCATCGATGTGCCACCTGATACATACGAGCGTGGCAAACAGAAACACAGGACGGGGAAAGTTTGCAGAACCTGCACACAAAAGTATTGGTCTTGGGAGGTGCAAGCCCTGGGGTGAAAGGATTCAGGGGCACACCTTCCCACTCACTTTCGTTTGGCTGAGCGCTGTTTCTCAGCCGAGGGCAAGAAATATTCAGGCACTTGCAATGCCCAACGCAAACCGACCTCCGAAATTTCAAGCCAATGTCGTTATGGATGTTCGAAGTTTTTGTCCTGCACCAAGGATGTCCGTCATGTTTCTTGTCCATGCCCTGCAGAAGCCCAGCCAGTCCACTGGAAGACGTGGGAGGGTTGAGCTCAAACAAGATGTCCCCATCAAACTGAGCTGGCACGTATTGAACACGTTGCACTGGAAGGGACTCCCAATCAACAAAACGTAGCTCGCTCTTGCACCCAGGCACACCTGCGAGGGCTTTCAATTTTGGAATGACACTTGTTATCTCTTGCAATTCGTCATCATCCAATAAGGGAGTTTGCACTGGCGGAGGAATCTCAGAAACATCCTCCGAGGACGAGTCCGAAAGAGTAACGAAGGTAGTGGATGTGCTCACCTCTTGTTTCACAGGAACGGTGCCCTTCTGTTGCACGACCGATGCTGCAGTGCCAGGGGTAACGACTGATCCTGCTGATTGTCTTCTCTCTTTTCCAAGGACACGGTATGTTCCTGGAAGGACTCTCCACTTCCTTCCACACTCGCCAACCAAGGGTTTCTCCAAGTGCCCAGAATCCAAATTCCCATCCTCGTCATACACCTCTTTCTGAACAAGCAGAGAACCCAACTCCAGCGGGAACACTGTAACCAGCTCATCCTCATGAACAACTGCATACCCATCGTCGTCTGCAGTGGCAGTCAGTGGAAGAGTACCTGCATTGGAATGGAATCGAGCGAGTGCATCTCGCTCCCTCGACATGTTTTCCAGCACTGAACGAAACTGCCGATTCAGAACGGAATCCCCGAACTGAGAGCCCGTAATTATCGAAAGTGGAAATACCACCAGCAAACTGAGGTCAACAAGGGTAGCACCAAACCCAAGGCTGCCGGCGATGCATGCCAAGGATGTAGGGATGACGTGCACCTTCACCTCCCACCAACCAGAAAAACCGTTTTGAAAGACCAGAGCCACAAGAAGCCGTACTGTTTTTGGATGGAAAACAAACCCTGAAATTGACATGAAACCATCCATTATGAAATGACGGCAACAACCCTGGAGAGCAGTAAACAGGAAGATCCGATTGTAATGAGATTGTGTTGCGCCAGAATAGCACAGAACAAACACCGACACTCCAAGAGATACCTCGCACGAATGTGTGCAACACATGGTCATATCCGACACAATCCTTTATACCGAATGACCCCATGGGGACGGTCACGGCATAAAAAAAACCACAGGGCATGCAGCACAACACACGTGGATGCATATGTGAAGCATAACAATTATTGCGAATCTGGAAGAACTGCTCGGAATTGAAAAGCACTACATTTCTACGGCGCATTCGAATTTGAAAGAAGGCAAGGAGGCCGCCATGTATTGGCAGGCGGCGAAGTACATCTGACATATATCGCAAATGCATGCAACGGATATTCTTTTTCTTCGGCGCTTTATTAGCTGGGTAATACAAAGACGACAAAATGGATGAATTCCGTTCGCACACAATATCAACACCCGCATCCAAATACGGTTGACAACGTCCATTTTTATTTTTGTTACATGCGATACCAGCACTTGTTGCAAACGTCAAACTGGAGAGCTCCAGGGGCATCGTGGGGAGCCCTTGTTTCCAGCGGAGGAGAAAGAGAAGGAAGTCATTATACTTCACGAGTTCTAGAAACAGGAATAGAGCTAGATATAGAATGAGGATGGAAAGAGTGGAGGAAGAGGAAAAGGAGGAAGAAGAGGGAATACAGGAAAGTGTGGCGATGGAGGAGCAGGAATCTGGAGAAGAACAACAACCCACCATAGTTCCAGGAACAGGCGAGGAGGACACTGCGTCTGAGGGAGAGACAGACGACATGGAGGAAGATGTTGACACTGGCCTCACGAACGATCTGACCACGGGAAAGAGGAAGGGGGAGAGGCTCACCTACATAGTCGGCGAAGAGAGCAGCCCGAAGCGGAAAGCGTCCCCGGCAACTGGGGAGTCTTCTCGAGTAGCTACGAAAAAGGTAAAATCCACAGGACCCATATTTGTGAAGAATTCGGCTTTCAATGGCAGGTATTTGTGAAAGAAAGAACCATTCAGCGCCAGCTCAAACAGTGTGCGTTGCCGCACACTGTTTGAGCTGCACATGTCACAGTTTAAGGGTGCAAAATTCTTCCTTCAACGACACCTTTTTGAGGATGAAATGAACCCCGCACTGCCAGCTCAAACAGTGTGCGGCAACGCACACTGTTTGAGCAGATCTTTTCTATGTTTTAGGGTGCAAAATTTGGCCTTGGGGTCAGTTATCTGCAGTTGAAATGAACCCTTCACAGCCAGCCCAAACAGTGTGCGGCGCCGCACACTGTTTGAGCTGAACATTTCAATGTTTCTGGGTGCAAAATTTGGACTTCAGGGGGACCTTTCTGAGGATGGAATGAACCCTGCACTGCCAGCTCAAACAGTGTGAGGCAACTTACAATGTTTGAGCTGATTATTTCAATGTTTACGGGTGCAAAATTTGGACTTCATGGGTACCTTTCTGAGGATAGAATGAACCTTGCACTGCCAGCTCAAACAGTGTGCGGCAACGCACACTGTTTGAGCTGAACATGTCAATGTTCTAGGGTGCAAAATTTGGACTTCAGGGGCACCTGTTTGAGGATGAAATGAACCCTTCACTGTCAGCCCAAACAGTGTGCGGCAACGCACACTGTTTGAGCTGAACATTTCAATGTTCTAGGGTGCAAAATTTGGTCTTAAGGGGCGCCTGTTTGAGGATGAAATGAACCCTTCACTATCAGCCCAAACAGTGTGCGGCAACGCACACTGTTTGAGCTGAACATGTCAATGTTTCTTGGTGCAAAATCTGGACTTCAGGGGCACCTATCTGAGGATGAAATGAACCCTGTGCTGCCAGCTCAAACAGTGTGCGGCAACGCACACTGTTTGAGCTGAACATTTGAATGTTTAAGGGTTTAAAATTTGGTCCTTGCGGTCTGTTATCTGAGGTTGAAATGAACCCTTCAAAACCAGCTCAAACAGTGTGCGGCAACGCACACTGTTTGAGCAGACCTTTTCAATGTTTTATGGTGCAAAATTTGGTCTTGATGTCTGTTATGTGAGGTGTTAAGCGTGTTGTGCAAAGATGCTTGACTTCTTGAGTTGTCCTACATACCATGAGATCTGAGGCAGATAATATTGTCTCTTTGAAACTCAGAGTCGTTGCCAGAGACCCTTAGCTTTTGGACCTAGGTGTCTGGCAACTTACCTGTGTATGGCACTGTCTTTAGGCGGTATTTGGTGTATTTCGACCGGGGGTTCTTGTTGTTCTACTTTGCCCCATTGGGCCTTCGGAACTTTGTTGTTGGGCAATAGTTGGTGTATTTTGATGTGGGTTCCTGCTTGTTCTACTTTGTTCCATGGGTCTCAGGCCCCTTGTGGATCCTATTGAGTTTCTCTCATTCTATTTGGCCTTTCCTGATTCACGAAGAGCACAGAGTCTTTCACCACAAGACTATGGTAGGAGTTCATAATGGCATGTCTTCCTTCCTTTTCAGAGGTTGACTCGAGCTCCAGCCCAGAACTAGCTGTACCATGTGCAGGATAAAAAATGGAGACACACATCCTGCATATGATCACAACAGTAGGAGTAATATATGAAAGGGCAAAAGTCTTGAATGCAGTTGAAGATGAAACGGTCAGGTTCAAGATAGCTTTATGCGCCTTCTTGGGATTGTTGTGTAATAATTGGCAGGAGGCAACAAATTCAACCCAAACACAAACGTAAGTCAAGACAATTGTTGTGTCTGCACACCTAGTGACAAAGAACTGACATTACCTTGTAGACAATGCCAAATCCACCTTCCCCCAGCTTGTTCTCATGATGAAAACCCCGCGTAGCAACCTTCAACTCCTTATATGTAAAGAGGGTGGTCTGTATAGACAGACTTGACAACTCTGGTGAAAGTACACAGAAATACAATAATTGTTTAAACGAGAGATTTGCAAATTAGTCACTTACCGGCAACCAAGATGGACACAAAATGCCTATAATAGTCATCCGAATGAAGACATGGATGTCTCTTACCTTCCTTGAGTTCACGTAGGGAAGATCGCTCCTTCTTCGTAATTTGAAACCAAGCAAGTAAATACATCATAAAGACACCCAGGAGAAGACCTGCAGTCAAGCCCAGAATTGCTCCAACAGACCAGCCCTTTCCTCCAACAGATGTTGGCTCTACTAATTTGCAACTACCACAGCATAAACGTTCCAGGTATAGGCTGGTGGAATCTGTGCCAAAATCAGTCTGGTTGAGAAGTGGTTGTGTGGTACCAGGATCACCATTGCACAATGCACTTGGAGCCTGCACAACAAGGTAGTGGCATTAGAAAAGAGAGATCTACTCACATGCAGAACCCTTCTTGGCTGTGGAACCTGCACCCAAATGAAAGGTGGGGGCAATGGACGGAAGTCACTAGAGGAGCAGAATGGCATCACTACCATGGACAAGAGCTTGCTTGAGGAGTAGAAGCTACCTTCATAAATTAAGTTAATGTTTGTAATCTAGACCTCTATTGTCCTGCCTTCGTCAAAAGTGTGCAAAAGATCACCAGATACAGCATCAAGGAAAGTCACAGCATCCTCAGGGGGTGCTTTGCCCTGTCTCAATCACTACAGTGCAAAACTGACTTGATGCCGAAGGCCCTTGTGAGGGAGGTGAGGTAGGAGGCAAGGATTATGGGACTAGTATGCATGACAAGCAGAGTCTGTTAGTGGAGAAAAAAGGAAATGAAATGCGTCCGCAGAAAGCTCAAAGAGCTCATGGGACAAAAGGAAAACAAGAAACAAGAAAGAGAATAAAAGACAGATTGTACTCATAAGACGTTGTTTGCCGTAGCCTTGTGGCCATTGACCCCGCGCCCAGTTTGAGCGGGAACAAAAGGGACAGAACCTACCTCTGCAGGGGCTGACGTTGGTAGTAAGACTTACCTTCATATATAGAATTAATCCGGGTTTTCCAGATATCCTCTAGAAATCCCTTCACACAAGCATCAATCTGCTGTGTGTGATTTGCCCAAAAACTAGGCCTCAGGAGGGCCTGGGCTTTTGGCTCAGCCTCGAGACTTTCAAAGTTGGTAAACAGGGGTACAGGCACAATTCCCTTGATAGATTTGAAGAGAGCGTCTCTTTGGTGAGAGAACCCCGGACAGTGTGTCAGAAAATGAATACTGTCTTCAGATTGCCCACACAACGGCAATTGCACTCTCCCTTTCCTCTCTGCTTCTGTTTGCTGTTCAAAGGTAGGCTTCCTGCCCTGAGTTTAAATTTCAGTCTAGTGCCGAGAGTGGGTAGACCCTTGAGGTCATCCAAGATGTCCTCCCCCATGTCACTGACTGGAAACAAGTTCAGGGAAGTTTTCTGCCTAACTTCATTTTCATCAGACAATCTCATGGCAACAGACATGGCTTTGGACACTACAGCCTCTAAGTCAGATTTATCCAGCAGGGTCAAGACTTGCGGATCCAGGTCCAGGTCCTTGAGAATCTCTTCTACTCTCTTCTGCCAGGAGTTAGCCTGTTTGACAGGGCAGTCCTGTTTCCAAGATATAGGGTCGATTAACTTAGGATATCTGGTGTTGGGCATATGTTGCAGCTGACCCCACCATCTGATTGAATTCATCTCATCGGGAGCTTAAGGACGGAATGCCAAACTCACCCCGAACAGCCACATTGGCTGTTTTGGAGCATGCTGACATACACTCCTTAAGCACCCCCACTTGAATGGATTCTAGAGACTTAGCCTGGTTGGAGTTATCAACCCATATAGCAGATCCGTACTCCAAGGCAGGTGTAATAACGCAACAAAGCATGGTTTTCCTAACCTCAGAGTTGACCCCTCTGCAGTGGAAAAATTTAGTGAGCCCCAGAGCTTTGCCCTTGCCAGTTTGAACGGATATGAGCATCCCAATTACAATTGGAGGAGAACTCAACGCCCAGCTAAGTGTAGGAAGGGAGGACCGGGATCTCTTGGCTACCCCACTGCCACTTAAGATCACTTCCTCCCTCTCCTCTGTCGTTGAATGCTACCACTGCACATTTGCTGACATTAGCCTCTAGCCCCCAAAGATCAAAGTATCTCTTCGCGCAATCAATCAACTCCTGGAGATTGGTTGGAGTCTCCCCTATGCCTGCGAAGTCATCCGCAAACATAAGGGCTGGTATGGTGGTATCACCCACCCTTAACCCAAATCCCTCCCTTTCCACATCCTCGAGGAGTTGATTGATGAAAACATTGAAGAGCAGAGGGGAGAGAGTACATCCTTGAGCTACACCTTGGTCTATGTCAAAGAAGTTGGACTTCTGTCCGTTAACAGTGACACAGCTTTTGGTGTGAGCATACAAGTTGTGGACAATTCTCCACATCTTTCCCTTGATCCCACAAGACCAGAGGCGGAACCATAGGCCATCCCTCCACACTGTGTCATAAGCCTTTTTGACATCCAGGAAAAAAAACTTAAGTGGGTTTCCCTTCTTTTTTCCTTCCCTAGATAATCTGACTTAGAGTGAAGATATGATCCACACAGCCCCTGTTTCGCCGAAAGCCAGCTTGGAAACAACCTCTAGACTCCAGATCAACCTCAAGACGAGTACTTATAAATCTGCAGAATGTCTTGCCAGAATAAGAGAGAGTGAAGCCAGAAGCAGCCCAAAAGCAACTATGCTAAAGGGATTGACTAAGGGTCAAAGCTTCATGCAGATAAGCTGCCAAGCATTTCTGATCCTCATAATGGAAGACTTGTGTGAGAGATTGGGTTTCATGGAGCAGGGAGTGGAATCTCCTACGGATCATAGTAAAGAGGGCAGTAAAAGAAGTGTTCTTCAGTTTCGATACATAAGTTGGGCCCCGTCCATATTGGGCATAGGCGGTCCCATCTACCAGTCTCTATCTGTAAATTGTGGGAGCCCGCCCTGAATTGCCCCAATGCCCTCAGAAGAGAGGGAGATAAAGGTGCAGATAAGTAATTAGGCCGCGAGATTCTCTCATCACGGAGAACTAAGAATGTCTCTTGATAGAAATGGAGTTTTGTTGTTAGAGTGGCCGGCTTCCATGTTCGCCTGACATGAAGTTCCGTAAGTTCTGATGCGTCTGTTGCGATCCTGTTTGGACGCAATTTCCACCCCTTCTGTATGTTGTGGCAGTAGGGAAGCAACAGAGTCCACTGCACACCCGTGCGTACCAGGAGGGCTTGAAGCCTGCTGTTTCGAGCCTGGTACAGTTTTTGAGGGCTCTTGCTGTGAGCCTGTGGGGTTCAGGGCTTGTAACCTTTTAAGAAAGATTGTAAGCCTGAAGCTAGCTTCGGTTTGAAGTGGCACGCATGCAAACTCCGCACATAGAATGTGTGATGGAGTTGTGCCTCGAGCACCAAGCATTGTTTGGAAGAAAGATGACTGCAGCGGTTCCAAAAAAAATTCTCCACCAGGTGCCCAGAACTCACAGCCATACGTGGCGGCTGGGGTGACAACGGTATCGGAGCCACTTTTGGGTTGGGGGATGGCGCAGATGTATCTGTTTACATTTTGCCTGAAGACGGATGGAGGCAGGCCTACCCTTCGTCAATCTGTCCATAGCGGTTGAGGCAAACTGGAATTTCGGTGAGTGAATAACCAGACCCAGGTACGTATAGGATTTGACAACCTCTGAGTCCTGCTGATTGTAGTGGAATCTGCAACCCGCATGGCCATTGAAAACCATGATCTTAGTTTTGCTAAGATTGACCTGCAGCCCATAGGCTTTGGAGCAGTCTTCCAGTATGCGAAGGTGGCGTTGTAGGAAGACAAGGAGATTGTGCCAAGAGAGCAACATCATCAGCGTAGAGAAGTACTGATTGCGTTGGTCCACCATCCAAAGGCATCCCTACCCCATGACTCTTTGGAATGTACTCCTCCAAAGCGTCTACATAGATCCCAAAAAGGATAGGTGAGAGAGGGCAGCCCTGTTTGACGCCAATGCTGCTATGAACTTCTGCCAAACATTCTCCTGCAACCTTGACCATGCCAACGACAATCTCATACATGGATAAGATGCCATATAGGATGTCTGAAGGGACTTCCATCCTGTGGAGCCTTTGAAGAAGAAGGGCTCGAGCAACTGAATCAAAAGCCTTTCGAAAGTCCACAAAGCAAACATAAACCAATTTTATATCATAGCTTGCTCGTTCCACCGTAGTCTGAAGAGTGAAAATGTGGTCAAGAGTGGACCGGTTGTGACGGAAGCCTGCTTGCTCAATAGCGCGCAGGTGGGACGCTTCAGCCCAATCATCCAGTTCCATGGCCACTACTGCCCCAAACAGTTTAGCCAGTAAAAGGGAGAAAAAAGGAAATGAAATGGTACTTTATAACGGAAAAAGGAAGAAAGGATATAGGAGAACTTTTAGAGAGAAAGAGATCATTGAAAGCTGAAGGCTAGAGGATTCAGTCAATACCTTTGTAACCAGTGCACATACAAAGTAGATTCTGAACAGATTTCATATTTAAGAGGGTACTTACATGGAACTATGGACACCGATTTCCTTCAAGATCTACATCCATATGACATTGATTTAGGACAAAGCCAGAGCTTGCACAACATTTGTAAACACAATAAAAAGAGACATGCTTGATGTTCAAATGCATACCGTCTGTGGACATGGCAATTTTGACCCAGAAACAGTTATACCATTCAGCTTGACCTTATCCTTCACAAGAGCTTCGACATCAGCACTTAGTCCTTCAAGAGCATACATGATCACATCAATGCCTGCTACTCCAATGAGCCTCTTCTCTTCATCAAATGCTGCATTAATATCCCACAAAGAGATGCTTTAGCCAAGAGTTGTTTCTTCACTGTTTTTGGGTGTGAAGGTTGTGAATCATCCTTTTCCCTTTCTCTCTCTCCTCTTTTTGTCTGCCCAGGTGTGACACTCCTTGGGCCTTAATTTGCAGGTGACACTCCAGCATCAATGCTTGGTAAACCTATCTCAAAGCCCTACTCCAGGTTGAAATTGAGACCAACTATTGGACTTCTGCAATGATAGTCGACCCCTTTCTGCCCTGTTCCCGACCCCACTCCCCAGCCCCCCTCTCCACTAGCCTTTATTCTCATAATATGTTTCTTTCTTTCTTTTTCTGGCTCTGGTTTTGTTTCCTCTCTCTTGTTTTTTTCCATTTTGTCCCATAAGCTCTTTGAGCTCTCCATGGACGTTATAAGGTACCAGTTCATTTCATTTCATTTCATTCCTACCTGTCTTCTCCATACCAACATGCGTGGAGTCCATGGCAACATTGTTAAATCAAGCAAAGTCTAATGGGCATTATCATCCCTCCAATTATTAGGTCTGTTTAATTTTTGCATACCTCACTGAAGGTCTTCACTATCTAAGTGCCAAAGAGTTTAAGTTGTATCTTCTATCCCACCTGGATACGCAACAGTGGAGACATTGCCAATATAATCAAAGTCCCGGTATGTAGGTGTCCAATAGGGAGCACTGTCGTTCTGAAAATGCAGGTTTGCATTGTAGTCGAAGTAAGAGCGAATGGCCCAAAGTGGGTTGGTTGTCACATCAGAAACATTAACGCTCGTATAGGAGCCATGCACAAGGCAGGACAGGATTTGAAGCTCTGCTTCAGCATTGTTTGTATTACCAGGGCTCAGGCTGTAGAAGAATACTGTGACATTGGTCATAGTAAGTAGGGCGATGACGTGCAGCTTTTGATTGGGGTATTCCGGACTTGCAGCAAAATTCCCATCAGTGAACACCACAATGATCTGTACAGACAAAAAACTGTTGTTTGTCATCCTGTTATTGAAATCTCAGAGCACTTGTGCACCATCATCCCCATCAATAAACTATGAGAAGCTTCTGAGAACAAAAAATCTACGTAAAACTCCATACACATTTTACTAGTATCAGCGGCTTAGAAAATTGGCCTCTCATTGTGTCCAATGCACAAAATCAACTTCTGCACCATTATGAGAGATTGTTTCAATGTCAACAGCAATACAGTCCCTTTCCCACATGGCTTCCCCTTGGACAGTACAAGCTCCTCAGACGAAATTTTGGTGATCATGGAAGGATCTGTTTGTAACAAAGGTGTCAAAAACGGCTGTTTCAACTACTTAGACCCCCATCATTCTTTGTAGATGACCATAAGCATCAACAAATGGAGCTCATATTCTCTTTTGAATGGAAAACTAATGCACAAAACCAAAGAGGAGATGGTTTGGAACTTGCTATGAATGTCTGGGGACGTTGCAACCAAAACCTCAGATTTCAAGAACAAACACAAGACTAATCGATAGTATTGCACAGGAGAGGAAAGAAGAAGGAACGAAAGACTTTATAACATCCAGAAAGAAGATAGAATCTACTTAACGTCCACGGGATCAAATGGCCCTACGGATACAGTAAAACAGACACAGTAGAACCAAAAAAACCAAGAAATAAATTGAACCCCAAAATTTCATGAAGACACATTGCCTCATGCAGATAGGATGCTAAGTGAAGGGGGGGTTCCAACATCCACAGTGGGCCTCAATGGCGCCTCGACAAGTAACAACAAAACAACTTCAGAAGAAATCACACCATGCCAAAGACATTGTGCCTCGTTTTGGAAACCACAGGAGGCCTGCAGTGCCCAAGGACAGTAGAAAGAAGGAACTTTGTAATGTGCACAAGGCCCGAGGACAAACTGGACATCACGGACAAGAGGAGATGAGAACTCCAAAGGAGTGCAATTATAGTTATTCAGGTGGGGTGGATGGGGCTGTTGTCATTCAAAAGAAGAGAAATGAAATGAAATGAAATGGTGCTTTATAACGTCCGCGGAAAGCTCGTAGAGCTTATGGGACAAAATGGAAGAAAAGAGAAAGAAAAGAGAAAAATGAAATGGTATTTTAAGAAAGAAACTTTCCAACGTCCACTGAGAGCCACAAGGGCCCATGGGGCAGTAGAACTCCCTAGGAAAACCAGAATGAATACATCAAAAGAACTTGACAAGGAGGTTGTCCCAGGGAAAGGTTTTACTTTGAGAAGACTATCTGCACTGAAAGTCGAGAGCGCTTGCTGAAAGGCTTGGCTGATGTTGGAATAGCCGCCCATCTTGTTTTGCAAGGTGGAAACCCCCTGCACCAACTTGTCCAACTCTGGGTGCGACACACTGGAAGTCGAAGTTGGATCTGCCGTCTGAACTGAGATCTGTTGAGCACACAATTTTTCCTGGATAAAGGTTAACGAAGCAGTAGCTTGTTGAACTTACGATAAGTCGTGCTTGTGCACCCAGTGATTCTAATCAAAGGTAAGCACGCATAGTATGCCACATATTTTTCCTAACACAAGTTAGACCCTTCAATGCAGGAAATTTGCATAGCCTAGTGCTCATTGACATCACACCCACTTTGGGAATGGAAAGAAACAGAGAGGAGGGGAGTTCAGAAATTACCGACTGACTGGCCAAGGATGCTGCCTGAAAAGAATCAAATGTCACAACGTTGACACTATCGTTTGCAGCAAAAGTGTCAAAAAGCTCAATGACAGCATGTTGGGCAGCTGCAAAAGTGTCATCACTTGTTTGTCCGGTATCCAAAAGAACCACTAGATCCTTCACAACAGATGTTGCACCAACATACCTATGCAAAACCCCGAAATTCGCTAAGGTTAGGAATTTGATAATTCACCCACCAAATCTGGAATACAACACATTATCGCCATCACTATCATTGTAAGTTACGTTTACCAAGGCCTTTTGCGGGGATCGTAGTTCCTGCAGTTACCATCAGGATTTGTCTCCTGCATACATCGACAAAAGCAAGTCAATTTCAGAGACGATGTCATCATGAGGAGCCTTGAAGCTGCTGAAGCTGAGCCTTAACATTTTCAGATGCACCTCCTCAACTACGTAGAAGCTCCTGACTATGATAACTTGCTTGCAAAAATTGGGAAATGAAGCATACTCGGCCAGGAAAGACCCGCCAGTCACCCCCGACAGATCCAAAATAATGCCACGCTGTAAGAACCAAGGAGTCTTTACTGCTTGCCAGGTTAGAGAAAGTCCCATCCAGCTGATGTTGGACACAGATTGATTCGACGAGTTCCGAGCTTAAATTTGTTCCGTTGAAAGGCGGTGGAAGCCTGCATGTAAAATTAACCTTGCATCAACAGACAAACCATCAGCCAGGCTCCCAGAAGAGAGGAACAACAAGTTCTGCAGTTCCAAGATCATCCATGATACAGAAACACATCGCAGGCTTCCTTCCCATTGTGCTCAAGTATGGTCAAACGAAACCAAAACAGCAGGGTTTTTCACATCAACTTTACCCACTAGAAGCACCATTTCCGTTTCTTTGAACACATTTGGGGAAAGGCTTTATGTTTACTATAGACAGCTGGACAGAAACCAGCACCCATGGCAAAGGATACAAAATGGGTCACAATGGTGAAACAATTGGTATGTATCCATTAGCTATGAATGAATGAAAGCTATCCACCATGCAAGGGCTACAGGAAACCAAATTACGCCAAGGTAATTTTGAAAAACATGATTAAGCAGGTAAGTTTGACATCCAGTACTGCCCATTGCTGCCAACATAGGGCTTTTTAAGCAAATCATTGAGATACGGAGATTCAACAGGCGCTAGAACTGTTAGCTCCAGCTCCAGTGGATCTTGATCAATCCTTCATTTGCTGGCAACATAGTAGGCTGGGGTCTCGTAGTATATGGACTTCAACTTCCGGTCAACTGCTACTGATCTCTGACTGTGGATCAATCGCTCAGATTGTCTGGCGCGTGAAACTTGAGATTCCTCAGAGGCTGCTTGACTAGACGTCCAGCAAAACCCACAAACCCTGGAAAGAAAAATATATATAGACACCTCCCGAAGGGTGTGTAAATTATGGTGTCTCTTCACCACAAGGGCTACTGCCTTCCAGCTGAAAGGTGGACACCTTCATGACACACCAGACGGTGGTTTGAACCCCCAACCACATCCAACGTGGTATGTGCCCATTATCACTGGGCTACATGCTGGTTGTCCCCTGGAAAGACAAATTACGACCTCTGACTTTCTGACTTTCGCAGAATTTAACACAGTGCAAACTTTCTTGTTCGTACAATATAACGAACATTTGGTGTCGAGCTTTGTATGAGACTTGAGACCAGCTAATTGTGTGTGCCTCAAACAAGACTTTCGGGTGGCAGAAATACTGTCAAAGGTTAAAAGGAGAGGGAGGAATAGTATAAGAAAAGAGGAGACCTGAGGTGTGTTCGTGTGTGCGTCTGTGGGAGGGGGAGAAAATGTAGTCATACGACTTTCTTGCCGGAGCCTTGAGGCTATAGACCCCGCTCCCAGTTTGGGCGGAACAAGTGGGAGGAGGGGAGAGAGAGAATCAACGGGTCAATGGCAGCTCACCGCACAAAACTTTCTTTAAAGTTTAAGAACATCTGCGCGCATGTCTGGTTGCTGTGGGCACTGCACTCCCGATTGATCGGATTGATCGGCACATCCATACACTTATACGAGTCGCTCGTCAGGTCGCCCTGTTGCGGAGAACACGAAAGCCTGGAAGGGTGGTCGAAACAGCTCTGAACATCTGGCCCCCCCAAAATACCCAAGGCTCAGCTCCAAGATTCCCAATTGCCGCGACCTCATCGAATGCCGTCATCAAGAAAGTTTACACGCTGAACTGGAAAACATCGGAGTATGAAAAAACAAAGACGAAGACATGGATCTAGAAACAGTCAAGAAAACAGGCAGCTGAGAGTCGAAGTAGAGCAATGAAAGAATACCGCAACCAGTAGCGAAATTGGCAGCATTTCCTGCTATTTGCTGCACTCCAGCTTCTTTTGATGCGATGTAGTCCTTGGCACTCGTAGTGTTGTCGCCATGTATGTCCCCCATCATCCACGATAGCAGCACCAGCACCAAAATTTCCAGACCCATCTTCATTACACACAATACTCTCTTTCTTGTGCCGACCTACCTACTCTCCTTGGCATACACAACCACAACAGTGTATATGCTGTGTATTCAACATCTCTGTCAATTCTGAGAGAGACACAAAAAGAAACAAGCGGAAGTACCAGGCTCGGGCCAGTGACTCCCACCCTTACAGGGACATTGCCCGTAAGGGAATTTCCCTGTAACACCCTGCATCGGGAAATTCTGTTCCAGAAGATTCCTAAAAACACAAAGGTAAAAAGCTGGAAAATCTTTAGGTACTAAGTTAGTCGGTGAAGCCTCCCACAACAGATCTCGCAGTCGGAGATCTATCAGAGCTGCCAGCTCACCCTGGTTGACTCCGCCTATATATCTGTCGGTACAAATTACCCGGTGCCATCTGGCATGTCCTGATTGAAGACGCCTCATGGTTCCTAATATAGCAGCATTGACTTGACTACGGCGCAACGCCTCTCATGTAGGGTAGCGTCCGTTGGCCCATGTGTGAAGAAATGAAATCTAAGCCCAAGTGCAATTTCATATGTATCCTCTCACTATTATATTAAGGGGCCTGATTTGTGAGCTGTCGCTCTCATGTGTTTCCTTTATATATATATATATATATATAGTTGAATTTTTCGGCGATCATGATTCTATAATTCTCAGCCTGCAGGTCAAAAATTTGTGAAACCAAGTCGGTGCACCCCTACTCATCATCGAGGGCTTTTCAACGGTACTAAAAGCGTGGGCCTTAAGGCCCACGCTTTGGGAGATCTCAACGACATTACAAACAATATTGTGAACGCCAATATTTGAAAAAAAGAGCCCAATTTACATCTACTTCCACATGCACAAAAGTGAAATGAAGGGCCAATCATTGGTCCAGGAAAGCCCACTTTGCTATTTTTCACGATTTCCAGCGACCAAAAGTACTTGAAATTCCATATCTCCCACACCGCAGGTCCAAAAATCATGAGACCAAGCCGTTGCAGCCCTCCTCCTCATTGAGGGCTTTCCAACGGTATCAAGCATGAGGGTTGGGCCCCTCGGTTTGGGACATCTCAACGCTACAAAACAAAACAAACAAACAAAATATCTTGCTTCATATATTGATTAGGGTAGCTTGTGCCGTTGGCCCATGTGTGAAGAATTGAAATCTAAGACCAAGTGCAAATTTCTAATGTATCCAAGTACGTCTCATATGTTAACCCTTAAACGCTAAGTGCCCTAGTTTGATTTGTTTTTAAAAAAAGACCCCTGCAGTGATTTTTTTTAAGAAATTTGACTTTTTAAAATTGACTGCACATTATGTGCGTATCTTCCTCTTGTACCCACCCCCTATCCACAAAACAGAGCGCTGAATGTGGGACCCATTATTGGGGCCCATTGGAGAAACACGACGTTGTTTAGCATTTTTTTAAAGATTTGAGTAACGGGATCAACTCCATATACCCACGATCGATTGGGGGGAGAGTTGGCAACCCGACAATGTGGGAAGAGCCAATCAGTGGGCCGACGGGAGGCTTGGAGAGGAGGGAAATGGCTCCACACACCTGTACGCATAGAAGCAAGGGGGGGTACGCCTAGAAGCAGGGGTCCATGGGAGGTAGACACTAGACACTGGGTTTTTATATTGAGGATGGGATGGGGCCCACCTTCCAGAAGCAGCGGTGGGCCCCCCTCTAGAAGGTTCCACCACCGCCTCCAAAGACTATATAAAGAGGGTAAGGGTTCCATTTTATTACGCCTCCTTTTGGTGGGCTCTGCAAGCAGGGTCCCCTTAGAAAATAAAAATTTGGAACCTGAACCTATCTAATTAAAAACTCTCTTACTATGTACTAGAATCATTTTTGCATCCATCAAAGTTTTAAGAAAACAGCATAATCTCAATTGAGGTAAGATTTGGCAGGCTTCATCCTCTTGGGATCCCTCATTCAAGAAGCCAAAAATCGCCCAAAAACCATCCAACTTGGCCAACACATCTAGTGGTGCCACTTGGTCAAACCTGGTCAAATCCTTTAATTAACACACACACATAAGTGTGTGAAGTAATCTTCACATCAAAAAGACAAAATTACCTTCATCAAAACCTGACCCGGGCCCTTGCTTGTTGAGGAGACAACTTTGTTTTAACTCGAAATTAGGACAATCAATTGCCCAATCTTGGCAGTGCACAATGGGGCCAACTCAATGGCACTAATTTCATACAATCTGAAGCAAATCTGAGAACGCAATTTACATTTAAATGGGCCTTGAAACCCGTTTCGGGTCTCCTGGACGTTTAAACACTAGATTTTGTAATTTATTTGAATTTTCAGCGACCAAAATTATTTATAATTGCAAGTCAGTGCACTACTCATCGAGGGCTTTCCAACGGTACTAAAATTGTGGCGAGAGACCCTGTAGTTTGGAAGATCTCCCGGTGATAAACAAAACAAAACAAAACAAGCGGCTAGTCGTGTAATGGCTCCACCGTAAAAGTCAGAAGAAATCCTTAAAATATTATGTTAAAATAAGGTAATCACATATTCAAACTATATTTAAACATGTTATGCATAAGAGAAAAAAATTATTTATTTATTTATTTGTATAAAGTACTCGGGGACAGAGACCTTGACCAAACTTTATTGATGTATGAATTAAATATTGATGTATGATATTACATCTGCAGATTTATTAATTATTAAAATATTGAGATGCTTGGTGAAAGATATTGAAATACTTGCGGAAGAACTAGCTGAAATATCAAAATACTTGCTGAAAATCTGGCTGAATTACTGAAATACTGGCTGAAAATCTTGATTGAGATATTGAAATACTGAAACTTTGATGTACTGAAATGTTGTAGGCATTTGAATCTGCTGAATCGCCTCCTTGGTTTAAAGTCTGTAGAGCCTCTTTGGTGCACACATAGCATCCTCACATGCCTACAAGTGTTAGAAGAGGAATTCCCATCCCCCGGCCTTCCAAACAGAGGATAGACCATAGCTTGAATTTGAGCCTATGTTAACGAAATTCATAATACTCAAGGAGACCACAGCTCATTCAACCATATTGTCAAACACACCCTACCCTATCTCTAGATCCCTCACAATGCCTTGCCTCATCCAAGTAGCTCTACACCACAACTATGCTATAGCCGCAATTACATGAATGTTGCCCTTGTATATCCGAGCATAGGCTGCCTAGGACTTGTTGTGTCAATGTTCATAGATGTACACAACACAAAAGCAAAGTTGTCTATAGTGGCATTGCCCAAAAACTCCCTGTGTGCACGACTTCAGACTTGAGATCCTAATCTGACATAACAAGACAGGTGTCGTGCGCATATATATCGCTACACAACTCCATCGTTGTCCAAATCCACACAACATATGTGCACACCAAACACTAGTTTATCACTAGTCCACCACTAGTGCACCACTAAGCTGCCACTAGACAACCACTAGTCACCACTAGTGCAGCCACTAGTCCACCACTAGTACAGCCACTAGTTCAACCACTAGGCTGCCACTAGCCACCACTAGTGCAGCCACTAGTCCAACCACTAGGCTGTCACTAGCCACCACTAGTGCAACCATTAGTCCACCACTAGGCTGCCACTAGCCACCACTAGTGCAGCCACTAGTCCATCACAATGATAAGAAAATGAATGATACAAGCATACAAGCTTTCTCAAACTCACACACTTGCACATGAAAACATCACTTATATATTAAGTCGAGCCAAGTGCACCCCACGCCATGGGGAATCCACACTACGGCACCATAGCTAGACGCGGTGAGGCTCAACTCGAGAAAGATGAGCCCACCGCGATCTACCGTGAAGATAACAACGTCAGGTGCCCAAACATGTATTGGCCCCTGGATTGACACTTAGGTCAATCCCAAATGTCAATATATAAAAGCTAGCTATTTCCTAGCTAACTTCACACCAGTGGTAAAATAACTTGACAGCTGTCGTGCGTATACATATCGCTACACAACTACATCGCTGTCCAAAACCACACAACATATATGCACACCAAACACTAGTCTATCACTAGTCTACCACTAGTGCACCACTAGACAAACCACTACTCACCACTAGTGCAGCCACTAGCCACCACTAGTGCAATCACTAGGCTGCCACTAGCTGCCACTAGCCGCCACTAGTGCAGCCACTAGTCCAACCACTAGGCTGTCACTAGCCCCCACTAGTGCAGCCACTAGTCCAACCACTAGGCTGTCACTAGGCACCACTAGTGCAGCCACTAAATCGCCCCCCTAGCTGACGCTTAGGTGTCTCTAAGTCCAGGTAGCCACAAGATGTGATAGTGGTCATAGCCTCACTAGGTCCTCCACCATTGTCCCTACTACACTCAAACTCAATAGATCAAGAGGCCGGGTACAAGAGTTGCCCCATCGTTAGTCGTCGTCTTGGGTATTGACTCATATGAGCTTGGCCTCCTATGTCTTGTGAGCTGCCACTAGTCATATCCACTGTCACTATCCCAAGCAGTGTGGGCATAACCAATCTCCATCAGGAACCCTCTCAAGAGGTGGTGTCAAGCATCCCATGTGCCAACCTCTTGAGCATCAATCACACACCAGCATAGTGGCGGCACCACGAGCATGCCCACATAGCATGCAACGCAACCTTGCAGGTACCTCTGCAAGGTTGGGATCTATCCTCCCATCCACATGTGGAAGGTGACATGGCACACAATTACGCACATGGTCCTTCCATACCATGCCATCTTGACCCTCCAGAATCAACACTCCTGAAGGCAACACCTCCCTGACCATTAGAATCACACGTCCTGCTGTGACATCTAAGGTCATAGGCGCCGTCTGCTGCAGATACACATAGTCCCCAGGGTGGAAACGCCGAACACCTGGCCGATATCCCCCTCCACGTATAGTGACATACCTCAATGTGTCTCGGTGTTGGGCAATAGCAAGATTCTCAAAAGCCATAGGCATGACTCTCTTGAACAACTCTGCCCGCTGGGCACATGCTTGTGTCCACACATCCGAATTATCAAGGTTGAGGACTACTGCAGCCTCCCTGCGAATAGACGTTGGCAAATCTGGCTCTCGGCCAAAGAGAAGGAAATATGGTGAGAATGAGGCAAGTGATGCTTGCTTGCTAAACCTGTAGCCCATGGCTAGCCAAGGTACCTGAAGATCCCAATCTCCTAGGTGTCTTTTTTGCAAGCCATACTTGCGCAAACCCCTCTTCACCGTCTGCACCACTCTCTCTGCCAAGCCATCGGCCTCAAGATGATCCTGAGAAGTGGTACGGTGGTCTATCAAGGCTTTATCACACAAAACCTAAAACTCCCCCAAGAACTCTTTTCTTTGGTCCGTGAATACCTCAGTTGGAGCACCGAATCGGCTAAGCACACGATCCAGGAATGCATACGCAGCCCCCTCACTAGCCTTGTCAGGCAATGGAACCAACTCAATCCACTTCCACCATCACCAACACATATCTGTGGTGACGCATCGTCAGTGGCAAATGCCCTACGAAGTCAAGACTTCACCTATAGCCCAATCCCATGATGGGTAAAGGATGCAACTGTGGTGTAGGGGCGTTGAATGAAGCACGCACCCTGTCACACACCATGCACCTAGCCATGAACTGTTGCACCTCTGTGTGCATACCACGCCACCAATACTGCCCCTGCAATAAACTATGAGTGCGTCGCACTCCAAAATGCCCCAACTCCTCATGGGCATGCCGCACTAACCGTGCATGCTGTGTTGGGTGAGGCACGATCCTCACCCGACCATCCTCCCACACTCGAAGCAGGTGTATCCCCTCCCACTTGAACCTCTTGGCTCATTGTAGGATCCGATCCCTCTCCTTGGCAGTCACACTAGCTGCCGTGTCTCTAGTGCGGAGGTAGTCCAACACAACCGAATCCTCATGTATATCTTTGGCACCACCTGGCTCATCACTAGCCTCAGGGTCCTCAGACACTCCGTCTACAATCATCCATGTTGTAGGTCCAACCTGACCTCCCGATGCCAAGATACACAAAAAGGCAGATGCATACCATCCCGGCACCATCTCCTCGTCCGTCTCACCATGCCACCGAGCTCCAGTGTCATCCTGCTGGCTCGTGCATGGATTGCGACTCAATCCATCCGCATCCCTATTGACCAAACCCGGTCGATGCACAATCTGAACATGTCTCTCATACTCCTCCACCGTAGCACGAGAGGCAAAGCAATTCCTGTAAGCCTCAGGAACCGTCGTATACGTTGTCTCTCTCCTCTAGTGACAATAGGTCCAATGTCAGGCTCCCAATTGCCCTTCGTAACTACTACCTTAAGTCCAATAGACTTAGAGGTAGAGGACGCGTCCCGTGGTTGCTATGCCGCAACCTCTTGAGCAGTACTCCCTACCTGCTCAGTCAATGACAAGGCTCATCCTACCCCATCATCTCATCCTTGAGGACCTCCTGAACCCGAGAAGAATCCCCAACCTCATCCATCAGTGCCGCCTTGGCTGCCAACTCCCTCTGAACCTCGAGCACATCCCAGGTGTGCCATAGATGTCTACACCCTGTGGTCTTCACCGGCTCGCCCTCACTCACTGCCTGTACCGTCTCGGTAGGTAGAGAGACCGTCAAGGGAAGTGCACTCCGCACTCTACGTTGCTTAGCCATAGACAAGCTGATAATCCAGGTCAAGCAATTTAGATCCATTGCTTGCCTCAAAACCTGACGACGTGATGTCTTAGAAAGAGAAAGCACCGCCGTGGTCCCAGTGGAAAAACCCATAGCCTGCTCTTGCTCGTCGGCATTAGGCTCCAGTAACTGCTGCAATTGAGCATCCCACAGGAGGCCAAGTCTACTATCCCGGAAAACATGCGATTCTGGGAAGCTGAGCAGTGTAGGTAGTGCTGCTCGTGGTTGACCCACCTTGTTGACCACTGCCAAAGACGAACGGTCATCGTGTCTCACATGCTGAGACTGCCTCCCTGTGTCCAAAATGCTATCCACTGTGAGGTGTGCTGGCCGTTGTACCCCATCAAATGCACGCTTGAGCAGTGCGGGTGGCATCAAGTTAGTCCACCAAAGCCGTGGACGATGAGCCCGTGACCCCACTGTAGCTGCATCCAGCAACACTGCTGACCCAAGCCACGACCGGACTTGGTGCATACTAGCCATCATCCTGGCCCGAGAATTGCCCATCAGTGGCACATTCTCCAAGATGTATGCTGGAGATACAGCTTCATGAAGCTGTAAGTGGCGCAAAACCCGTACCGTCTCCCAAAACAGACCTGACCTCGAGTCTCGCAATCCATTGCCATGCCCGGCTGATGAATATCCTTGGCAGGGCCAACTTGCCACTACCAGATCAATGAAGCCAACCCGCTCCAAATCCTGCGTCCCCAGCAAAGAGATGTCTGCTGGCAAGGCCTGATATCCACGAATCGCAGACACCGGCAACAACTCAGGGTACTGCTACACCAACTGAGCAATATGACGGAGTGAGACGCGTCGTATAGTCTCATCCTTCTCCACATACAAGTAACGCCGTACTCGTACACCTGCCTGTAGAACAGCAACCAATCCGGTGCTGATCCCGCCAAACAAGTCCAGAAGGCAAATGCCTTCATCCGGACACGGCCACACAATCGGTGTGGTGTCCAATGGTAACAACTGAGGTGGTCCTGGTGTAATTCCCGCACTGTCCTTCTCTCCTGACGGTACAAAAGCCTCTACCGTTGTACACGACAATCAGCAACCCGCTGCAAATCCTTGCTCGAGCCCCACAATGGAGTATGAGCAACCATGGCAGGCAACTCCGCTATACCATACATGTCATCTTACTCTCCCGGAGGTGACACATCCTCTGAATGAGTGTTGTCATCCAACAACTCTCCAGGCCAAGTCATGGAGCTGTGAATGCTATCAGTGTTGGCATCTTGCCTCGCTGGGCAACCGCAACTCCTCCTATGATCGTCGCAGGGAGCTGCACACGCCGGCCCTCCCCTGACTGCCATCCAGGCCTATAGGAAGCTGACTCCTCCCAAAAATCCAGGGTGAAGCCCATGGGGTACAACACTGCCCCACCAACAAAGACATCGTACGAGACCGCGTCTGTCACAATGGCCTTGGCTCTCATCACTGAGCCATCTATAGGATGATCCGGCTGTAGTCTGACAGCCAACTCACGCCATGTCATGCCCTGAGCCTGCTCTGATCCTCCCAGAGATGTCTGTATCTGGAAAGGGCACGGCTCCATATCCGCCTCTGTGAGGCCCAAGCCTGCAATAGCAGCTCTGCCCAGCATCAATGGCTGAGCTCCCGAGTCCAACAAGACCCGCAGTGGCCGGTACCTCTTGCCTGCCGGTCCACTCAAACAGAAAATGCCATCCTAGTTGTCTAACATGACAACTCCAGGTGTCACCATGGCGCGCTCAATGGCTGGCCTAGCTGATAGCTCCATCAACCTGGCAGCTGCAGCTTGCCATGGCGCCGCCGTGGCAGTCTTGACCCTCACATCCGAGGATCCTTCCGGCACTACACCTCCCACTATCTCCGCAGAAGATGAAGTAACCTCCCCACTCTCACAGAGTGTCGCTGCCAGCCTGAACACCTCAGCTGGTCTTACCCCCGGTATCGCAATCATGGTAGCTGAGAACAATAGAGCTTGACACACAGCTGTGGCCGCCCCCAGCAGCACACTAGTTGTCGTAGCCTTGGCAACACTAGGGAGTGGTGCTGCCCGTGTAGCACTCCCCAATGGCATAGTAACCTCCGCCTTGGTAACAGTCGGGCGGGAACTAGGTGCCATGGACAGCGTCGACACTATCTCCGCCAATGTGAATGACCGAGGAAGCCTGGCCTGACGGCTTGCCTCCCCACGCTATGGATCCAACTCCACCTCCGCACCCCGTGGCTCAGGAACTCGTGCTGCTCCTCGAGTCACTGCCGCAGCTGACTCCACTTGCACTAGTGGTAGTCCTGCCCTGCACATAGTGGTAGTGGTAGTACTGCCCGGCACTAGTGGTAGTGGTGCCCCATCCACAGTGGTAGTGGTAGTGGCACCCCTCACCAATGGTAGTGGTGCCCCACCCATAGTGGTAGTGGTAGTGGCACCCCTCACTAGTGGTAGTGCTGCCCCGCACATGAATCCCATGCCTCCTAAGTTTCCTCCCTCGGGAGCAGGAGGTGGACCATCCAGCCTTGGAGCCGGTACCACCTGAGCTGTGGCCATGGCAGCGAGCCTCTGCTCTAGCTGTTGAAGCCGGTTGGCCATGCCTTGGTCACCACCCTGACCTCCGTGTCATTGGCCATGTTGAGCCTGCCCTTGGCCTGCACCTCGTGCCTGGCCACCTCGTCCTCTCTGGGCTGCTCCACCTCGCCCCCGGCCACCATTGTTCCCTTGGAACTGGCCTGGGCACAACTCAGGGTACAAACCATAGCACTGGGCCTCTCCATGCCCGTATCTGCCACAATGCCCACACTGCACCTGTGCAGGCTGTGCCGGTGCCAAACCATTGCCTCCCTCTGGGCAATCCTTCTTGACATGGGGTCCTCCACATGTCCAGCACACCACATCCGCCCGTTGTTGGCTTGCAAATGAAGGGAGAGACCCCTACATCTGAGGTCCTCTCTGTCCTTCCCTGGGCTTCACCTAAGCCCCTTTGTTGCCTTGAGCACGTTGAGGTAGTGGCTGGCTAGGAGCACCACTACCCCGTGGTGCCTCCTTAGCAAATCCCACCATGACCACTCGTTCCTCCACCATGTTGAGCTCTATCTGCTCTGCCAGCAAAAACACATTTGCTAAGGTGGGTTGGGCCGCTTATAGGAGAGTTGCATCCCGCACCCTTCTCCTCAGCTCATTGTCCAATATCCCGTACCAGAACTGGACTGCCTGAGCCTCCGTAATCCCTTGGGTTACATTTATCAAGCGCCTCATGCAAGTGAAAGCCTCCCTCAAGCTCTCAGTAGGCTTCCTCTGGAACTCTTGCAAGCTCCTCAACTTCTCTGTCCTCACCCCTTGGTAGTTCATTCTCAACTCTTCGAAGAACTTCACAATAGGGTTGAAGGTAGGCACCGCCACTGGTGCTGGTGCAGCAGTAACTTGGGTGGCCGTCGTAGTTGCTGTACCACTAGTCCCACTTCTGCTCGTAGAAGCTGCTGTTGTAGCTGCTGCTGCTGGTGCAGTTGCCGGTGTGGCTGCTTCCCTTGTGCCTCTAGTGATGGAGACATAGTCGGGTGACTAGTACATCATCTACTCCTTGATCTCAACATCGTGCCCCCGCCTAAACTCATGGTAATCGTCCATGGGCGGCCCCTGAAGGTGCTGAAACAGCCCCTTCCATGCCATGAAAGGCGTAAACAGTTGTGGATTGCGCATTTGCTGCAAGTCACACCAACTATCAGACTCTTGGATAAAATCATCCAACTCAATGGTGCCCACTGCCCCAAAGTACCTTCGTGGCCCCTTGGTGGCTCCATACATCTCCTCCATCGTGTCCCACAACAATGGTAAGGAAACAACTTGCACCGCCGGTGTGAGTCTTCCTGATTCACAATCCGAATTAGAACCTTTCGTAGAAGACACAGGAGGTGAAGGTGGCCTAAACCGCACACCTCGTCTCGTATACCCGCTAGTATCGTTAGTGCTCGTACCGGCACTTTCCCCAGCAACTAGTGGCACCTCCGTGTTGACAAACTGACACTCAACCGGTCATGAACATATCTCTAACCCCCTCTCCACAAGGTAACCGGGTAGAGAACCTGATGCGGCTTATGGTTTGGAATACTAGGTTCCTAACATAGCCTGCACCTGCACCTGCATCCACCGCAGGCACTCCTATGGTTGGCTGGTCATCACCTCCAACCTCACCACAGGAGAAACAAAGATGGTCTGACTGGTCATCAACCCAGCCTCACCATTGACAGCATGCTCTAGGGTGGGATCGGCGATAAAGCCCGAGTCCACCACCTATAAAATCAAGCGCCCACACAAAACTAGCATGGCGCACAATCAAGCATGCAGGTGTGGAGGGGATCCAAACACAAGAATGAAAACAACAACTCCCCCACACCAAAAATCTCTCCACAGTGTCGCTCCTGCAACCCAGCCCAAACCCGGACTGACTCTTACCTCCACCTACAGAAAGGTCTCGGCCTAGTTTTTTTTTTTTTTTCACTCTAACTGTTCGGCCTTCGGTGGCTCCAACCGCCACTACTCCTCACGGCCCGCCCTAGGCACTCGTTGGCCACGGGCTGCCCAGTGATACCCTGTGGTACCACTCCCACGAGCCTTCACGGCCCGCCATCCTCACGATCTGGTCATCGTGCCAACCCGTTGTGTCCTCACAACGGCTTCCAACGGTCACGGTCAATGGTCACGGTCAACCATCACGATCTGGGCTCGTGGTATCTCGTGATACCACCCCAATGGTCCATCACGGCCACTATTCCTTGCGTTCCCTGGAACTCCCAACGAGTTCCCATGCGTTCCCGAGGCGTTTCCGGCGTTCCCACGCGTTCCCGAGCTGGGGTTTGCTCCTGCACCTGCTGCCGACGAGCTATGGCTTCTGCGGAACCATCAACCCCGTCACCTTGCACTCCTGAGCTCTCACGGCCCACTTGAAGTGCCTCCAACTCAACAAGCAAGCTATATGCTGCCCAACAAGCTCCATTTTCTTCATGAAGCTCACAAAAGTGAATTTGAAAATACACACCTTGATAAACTTGGTGTACCTGCACTTCTACTGCACATTCCTTGGCTCTAGGACGCCTCACTGCTGCCCTTCCAGCCCCGCTCTTGCCACTCCAAGAGCCCTTACACTGTTGAGTTTCAGATTGAAACTCCAACTCAGCACATGTTTCACAAGTGCACTGATTTGCACACAAGAGGGACCAGCCCCCTCTCTTCACTCATACCTCTTCATGAGCTTGGAGCTGCAGCTCCCAACAGGCTGCGATGCATCCCCTCGCAGCTCCGCCATTTGGCTGCTCCTCATCTACCCGCAACAACTCGTTTCGGGCAGATACTTGGAGCTGATCATATCATCTCCAACCTGCAACATGCTAACTTCCCATGCGCAGCCCACATTTTAGTAGCTCCTTAACTCGACCTGCAGCTGAAGAAGACGACCACCAGTTCGCCCACACGTGGCCAGCATCTCCTCCGCTTCACACTAGAAGCCCAAACTTGGTTGCCATAGCATTGAGCTATGCAACGCCACTCTTCAACATAGGCTACCCGCCTCTCTATCCATGACAAACCTGCAACCTGTTCACCTTTGCACTCTATCCGCTTTGGATAGGCTCATGCATGGCTCCCTGCACTCTAGGCTGAATCGCTTCTCATGATCTGAAAACACAAGTGCTACAACTAACTCGAACCGAAAAGAAATACTAAAGTTGATTAGTTGAAATTAATTTGTTGTTGTTTACTGAATAATTAATATTTACACTAGATACCTGGCACTCACAGACTCGAGCTGATCTTTCTCGAGTGATAAGGAAAGGAATGATACAAGCATACAAGCTTTCTCAAACTCACACACTTGCACATGAAAACATCACTCATATATTAAGTCGAGCCAGTGCACCCCACGCCATGGGGAATCCACACTACGACGCCATAGCTAGACGCGGTGAGGCTCAACTCGAGAAAGATGAGCCCACCGCGATCTGCCGTGAAGATAACAACGCCAGACAAACATGTATTGGCCCCTGGATTGACACTTGGGTCAATCCCAAATGTCAATATATAAAAGCTTGCTATTTCCTATCTAACTTCACATCAGTGGTAAAATAACTTGACACAGGCTCTATGTTGCAATGAGGCAATAAAGACTTCAATGCAAGCAGCATGGAAGCCATACCAGTTCCCTCGCCATAACAGCAAATCGTTACATTTCTCCATGCATCCTGATGGACAAACCACCAGTTAGAGTATAAGTCGTCTTCAACTCCATTGCCCAGCCTTGAGCCTGTTGTTCACTGTCTGAGGTATTCTCCTCAGGTTACGATCTTCTTGCACGCGACTCAGGACTTGGCTCAAAGAGGTCCATTCAAAAGTGACCATGACTCATATATCCTCAGTACCCTACACTCTACATCCACCGAGTTGGGGTTGAATGGTTGCTTCCCACATATCAAAAGATCCCATCATGTCATTTGAGCGGAGCACAAGACATAACGTTATTCAAGAGTAGACCCAAGGCACATACATGGAGCTATTCAGTTCCCGACATTTCACTTTGTAAGAGTAAAATGTATCCATATCGGTCTGGATATATGCGTGCATATCATGCTACCAATGTAGCCAACACACAAAATATCAACAGAAAATACATCTAGGTTTTGCGATGGTTACAAGGTATAGTTCTTCGATCAATTTCTGCTTTATGAATATTTACATGTGTAAGATTCATTTATGGGTCTTATCCAATCAAGGAACATTCAAGTTAACATTTAAGTGGGGAGGATTATTTGCTTCATATAGGTATTATCTAGTGGAGGTATACCAGGATCTTACTCCTTTTTGGCACCAATGCGTGGTCTTTCTCTTATAGGGAGAAGCCAACAAACAAAAAACAAACTACTTTGCTTCATATATTGAAAAAACCCATTTTTTTTTCCCATGAATCTATTGAGTAGTACTATATCCAATCATTGCTCCAGGAAAGCCCACTTTGCTATTTTTCACGAATTTCCAACGACCAAAAGTACTTGAAATCCGACATCTCCCACACCGTACGTCCAAAAATCATGAGACCAAGTCGGTGCACCCCTCCTTATCGAGGGCTTTCCAATGGTACCAAGCACCAGGGCTGGGCCCGTGGTTTGGGAGATTTGAATGCTACAATCAAACAAAACAAACAAAGTGTCTCACATGGCGTCTTGAATGCATCGCGGGCCACACAAAGTGGGGCTCGCAAAAAAAAGATGGTTACCCCACCCACTCGGCCCACGGTTCTTGATCATGGAGAGTCTCTGGTCTCCTCATGCCCCATTGGCAGACCCACGAGAGGGCCTCTCCTTAGAGCATCTCCACCCTTGAGCCCGAAATACTCCTTGTAACACCAAAGATACCGTGATTGATTCAAGCCCTATCGGGTTCTGTAGCGGGGTAGCCCCGACTCGCGCACACCCCGGCCCTGAATCGCCCACGTTATCCCCGCGCAGTTTGGCTCCTTCATTCCCCTATGGTATTCCCATTGGTAAGAGCCGGCATGGTCGCTGCCAAGTTGCTGACATGCGCTCTCTGATTTGAGCATGTCACGTTGACTTGTTTTCAGGAGCAGGTTCAGGGTCCTATATACTACGTTCGGGTTCAGGGCCCGAGATACAGTACTTGCCATTTACGAGATATAAGGTTCAGAGGCAAGGGTGTGGACGTGTTCCAACCCATCTCAAAATTGCATACCACTATATTAAGTTGGCGTGTTGGGTTCAATATATGCTCTTAGGCCACCTATCACAAAGTGTAGCGCCACGCTATTCCAAGGTTCAAATGTTGCAGGGAAGCTACGTCGTGAGCAGGCCTGCTCACGTGAGCCTATGAGCCCATGCTTACGATTGACCCACTAAGCGTAAGCTTGGCTTTCGTGGTTGTGAGCGCAGAGTGGTGCGGTATTCGAAATAGGACATGTACCCGAGGACAAAGGTAGGCCTATTCTTGCAAAAATACCAACAGCGCCATTCGGACAATTGGAATCATATTGGTGCATTTATTATGTGCATGTAATCACGTGTGAGGACTTATGTAGGCGTTGACGACCACATAATTCCTAGACCTCACAAAACTATGTTATGACATGATATGTTTTTGTTTTTTCCGAAATAATTTGAATTTTATTTTTTTATTGTGTCGTTTGAGAACTTGCGGGAGGTCCACGAATAATATGGGCGTCAACACCCACATAAGTCCTCACATTTTACATACGTCTTTTTATAAGTTTTTTTGGATTCTTTTATAATGTCATTGGACCTGCGGAGGTCCACGAGTTGACGCCCACATAAATCCTCACATTTTATATAATTATTTAAAAAATAAATTATTATTATTATTATGTTTTGGTGATTGAAGAACTTGCGTCCACCAATTATGCGTCAACACCCACATAAGTCTTCATATAATTATTTTTAAAAATTTTAAACAAAATCGCTTTATTGTGTCATTGGACGACTTGCGTGAGGTCTAGAGTTTATGTGGGTGTTAACACCCACATGAGTCCTCACACAATATTCTTTGAAAAAAAACAATCGCTTTATTTTGTCATTGGAGGACTTACGGGAGGTCCACGAATTATGTGGGCGTCAACAGCAACATAATAGGCAATGAATGCAAAATAATGACATCCAAAATAAATATAACACCACGTGCAACATCTCGTCGTTCGACAGTGTAAACTCATCATAGCTTTAGATCAGCAAAATTGTTTTATTTTTTTGAGGGTTTCTCCTTTCAAGCTCTTGTCCGAAATTGAACTCGCGTGGGCACAAACTTGGGTTTCGTTAGCGAAATTGGTTTTTGTGATTACATTCGTTGCCATTCAATCATGGGATAAATGTTGACAAGAGGTGAATGTATGGAAATGCACGGAAATAGGTTAAATATCTGCGGTTACGGCCCCCTCTCCCGTGAGCGTGGCGAAGCATGAGCATGCTCACGACTTAGCATTCCTCCAAATGTAAAATTCTAGTGACACTAAGGTAGAAGACTAGTTTTAGCGTAGAACGAGAATAGGGTGCCATGCCACATCATTGTCACCACGTTTCGTTGCCATGTCATCAATGTCGAGTTTTTTGGAACCTGCCCTTGCGGCACTGCCAAGTACCTCGATAACTTATGAAGAGCGTAAATTATGGTTTCTCTCACCACAAGGGCTACAGCCTTCCAGACACACCAGACCGTGGTTTGAGCCCACAACCACATCCAATGTGGTATGTGCCCATTACCACTAGGTGTTTAGCCCCCAAGAATATTTTCAACATCAGGGTAAATAGCCGGCCATTGGACTGACCGTTGTTATTCTCTAACCTCCCTGACTGTACTGGTCGTCTGTACAGGGTACTAAACTTAGGTACCTTCCTTCACTGTCCACCCCCTTCCAATCTTTGGTGTCTTGTACTGGAATCAACTCGTATGTACAGCTCTCAATGGATCATTCACAGGCTTCCTCGATACATCTGATTGATAAAAACAGATTTTCTTGATCCTCTTGTATGTGTAGGTTTAAACACTGTTGCTTAGGTGTAGTGCCTCTCGAGATCTGCCTAGAATCGAAAGGACAGTTGATGCAATCTGTAAACCCGACAGACCAGCCTCCTCAATCTGGTCCTTGGGTGATCCGTGATCTATGTATCTGTCAGGAAGCACCATTGGCCTCCACTGCAACATCAAGATAAATTTCGTCAGAGAGTCTCTACTTAGCTTGTGTTAGCCTTGTGCCCAGTTTGGGTGAAACTAGAGGGAAAAGAACTTTGTGAGGGGCTAGTAGGATTTAGCTTGATAGAAACAATTAGTTCCCTGGTTTTCCAGATTTTCTAGAGCTAAAAAGCCTTCACAAAAGCAATCTGTTGTGTGTGAGCTGCCCAGCAATTGGATCGCAACAGGGCCAGGGATTTAGGTTTGAAGCTTGGAGATTTTGATGCAGGGACTATGTTCGCGATGGTCCTGAAATGGGTCGCTCTCCTACTAGAGAATCTACTTTGAGTCCTATCGTGATGTTAAGAGCAGCTTCCTGTGTGGGCGCCAACTAGTAAGCAACTATTTGAAGTACAAAGTACTGGTCCTTCAGCTCACCTTTAGGCGACCGTCCAGCAGTCCTTGGAGGGCAAGGAAGTTAGCGACATGGGAGGAAAATCCTCCAATTGAGCCCTCTTCAACGGTTATGAGAACTTCATGCTCCTTAGCAAGCCTTCGTATAAGATCTCCGTCCAAGGGCTTGCAGAAACGAGCATCTGCAACAGTCACTGACACGCCGCGCTCCGCCAAGAAAGCTTGTGCTGCTAGGCAGTTCTGCACAATTGTTCCGTAACCCACTATGGCGACTTGTGTACCCTCTATCAGCACTCTCCCCGTTCCAATCTGCAGAAGCATCCAGTACTCATCTGGTTAGATACCAGTGAACATTTTGTCCGTTTATAATCTCTACACGACAATCACCTTTAATACTCATGTACTATGTCCTGGTTTCAGGGAACGGAACAATGTCAGCATGACGGGATGTCTAGAATGGCTCATTGATTTGCTAGTCCGAAGCTATACCTGTAGAGGAACACCCTTGTTGTTTTTGGGCAGAGGGACACCGATTCCATTCCCACGGGGAAATCTGAAACAGCAAGGCCGATCATCAATGGTAGCAGCTGTGGCGATCATATGGAGAAGCTCGGCCTCATCTGCAGGAGCCATAACCACCATATTGGGTAGACATGCCATGTATGTGACATCGAATGCTCCACAATGTGTAGGCCCATCAGCACCCACGAGTCCTGCCCTGTCAAGAGCAAACCGCACTGGTAGCTTTTGCAAATCTACGTCGTGTACTACCTGCCGTCAATAGTCCACACAAACACACAGTAACACGTTACAAAGGTATTGTCAAGGTGTATAATGGGATTGGGAATGGGAGACGTTTGGTCTTCATGAATATCTTTGATGTGATTTTATGAGCGGGTGTCTCCCCGGGCTCGTTTTACCAACCATGCTCAAATATGGAGGGAATCAAAGTTGGGATCAGGTCCAATATACACACAATCTAGACACTATCTGGTCACATTGGATGTGATGCATGAACAAGCTGACAGTTAATCAAAATGATCCATTCACTTTCTTCCAAACTTCCTAGGTGGTTAATACATTTGAAAGGCGCTGCACACACCTGATCATATCCGCGCTGCAGGAATGAAGAATAGATGGCACAGAAGGGACGCATGCCCTCAGTGGCAAGCCCAGCAGCAAATGTCACGGCATGCTGCTCTGCAATACCCACATCAAAAGTGCGGTCGGGAAAGCGTTTCTGGAAGTAGTTCATGCCCGTACCGCCTCCCATGGCAGCATGGATGCCTATAATCTTACTGTCCTGCTCAGCCTCAGCTATGAGAGCCTCAGCAAAGTATTGTGTGTAGGACAGCGTCGATGACGTCGGCTTGAACTGCTTGCCAGTTGCTGGGTCGAACTTCACAACACCTAGTATGAGCAGGATGCAGAAAGCCATTGTTAAAATATGAACACCAATTGAAAGACGAGCCTGCTATATCTGAATACGTACACAAATCTTGGTATAGATCAGTCCAGGGTTAGAAATTAAATCTTCACTCACCATGGTACTTATCGGAAGCCCGCTCAGCATATGGGTACCCACGACCCTTTTCAGTGATAACATGGATAAGCACAGGGCCAGCAGCCGGGGTAGACTTGACATTCTCCAATATCGTCACCAAGTCATTGATGTTATGACCATCAACAGGACCTATATAGTAAAGACCCAATTCTTCAAACAGAGTGGAACCTGATCCACTGATCATTCCTCTTGCATACTCATCGACTTTAGAGGCAATCTCGTGCGTTGAGCCCCCAATCTTCTTTGTCAGACCCTGCACATTCAGGAGCCAACATCAACTGGTGCAAGGTACACTGTAGATTGAGGAAAAACTTGTGCGAATTCAGGACTGGCGACTGTAGTCTGACCTATAATCTCAGGGGTAAAACATAGGGTGCTTCAGATGTCAACACTTGCATTCATATTTGACGCTATCCACAGTCCCCCATCCTCCCGAAGATATATTCCCCTTAATCTTCTTTTGACAATTTAATCAGATGAAAATGAAGGTACCTTCGCAGCCTCGCGTAGTTGTCGAAGTTTTTTGCTGGACTGCAGCTTACTGAGAGTCTGACTGAGAGCACCCACAGGAGGGGCAGGGCTATCCAGAGTGGCAGTGGGCAGTGACACCTGCTTGTTGTCGTTGAGCAACACAATTAAGTTGGAATCCAGAAAACCAGCATTGTTCATGGCTTCATAGGCTTGTCCAGCAGTCATCGCTCCGTCTCCGATCACTGCTATAACATTGTTAGACCTTCCCTGGAGGTCTCTTCCCACTGCCATCCCTGTATATCGAACATCATGCAGACGGTGGACTTTTCAGTTTGGATTATCTGGTGAAGCAGAAACTCACTATGTACAGACAACAGATCCATGTGCACACACATATCTTGAGCACACATTTTATCTAGATCCCAGGCTAGACCTGAGCAGAGAAGGGGAATGTACTAGGATTGCAACGGAGCTGGTTTCTCAAGATCCATGATTCCCAGGGGATGATAAAATTCGAATGTTCAACCGGTAATACAGATCATAAGCTTGCGTGGGAGTACACACCAAGGCCGGCAGAAATAGTTGTGGAGCTGTGTCCGGCCCCAAACGCGTCGTATTCGCTTTCAGAACGTTTGGTGAACCCAGCAAGTCCAGATGTCTGCCTGATGGTGTGCATTTTTCCTCTTCTTCCTGTTAAGATCTTGTGTGGGTATGTCTGCAAAAGATATCAATGTTTTCGGCAAATAGACAGTTAGTGATCCATGAAAACGTTGAACATCCATGAACATTCAAGTGTCAACGGGATAATCTAAATCATCGCGAAACTGGCCATTCATTTACAGCACTCAAGTGATTATCATATATGGAGAAACCATGACGTCCGGACGACATTTCACACTGGTTTGTATCTTTCTAATCTGATCTGCTCTAGAAATTGGGGTAGGGATGACCAACATTCATCTCAATAAGCTGGGGCGCGGGGTAATAAATCATGGAAAGTTGGAGAATCGGTCAAAGCAGTATCTCCGTACCTGGTGGCCAACATCCCAGAGGATTTTGTCGTCGGGAGCATTGAAAACATGGTGAAGAGCGACTGTCAGGTCTACCACGCCCAGCCCGGAACCCAGATGCCCGCCTGTCTTTGACACTGAAAAGATCATCTCTGTACGCAGCTCCTCAGCTAGCTGCTTCAACTCCTGGTAACGTTTGTATGGCGTGTTATGTAATAGGTAGTATAAATACCATCAACACTGGTAGTATGCATGTACCCCCACCCACATTTATCGAATAGCTCTAGAGTTTCATCAAATCCATGAGACCACTTGAGGTCAGTATGATCTAGACCTGTCCGCAAGCAAGTATCAAGAAGGCAAGTACAAGCTTTCACATGAACCATCAGTATGAGAAGGTCGTAGATCTATAGCTAGTACTCAAGGTGATCTAGATAATAATCCTGGCCAGCTGAGCACCTTTTTGAGACAGCACAATAACATGGAGTTAAGTACGTCAGGCCCATCAGATGACAGCATGGTTAAGTAAGACTGAAACTTGTATCAACTGTAAGACAGGCACTTCGAAGATGAAATCGCCGATGGACAACTATCAGAAATAATCTGGAGCTACTGGAACTTTGTTGTGTACCTGCGTGTTGAGGTTCTTCATGTGAGCAGGGTAGTTCACAGTGTCGAGCAGGGGTGTAGGAGGCTTCTCTGCATGATACTCGGCTTTGACCAAATTGTCAGTGGCAGATTTCACTATTTTTGCAGCGCTAGTATTCGCTTTACCTTTTTCCGCACTTGCCACAGGCCCTTCAACCAGCTCCTGCATTGATGATCACAAAGCGGCCATGAGCAACCTGCGGTAGATTTACTCCGAGGACTCTCCTGATTCTAAAACTTCCTTGATCGAAATGGTCGCGTATCACTAGGATCATACATGAAAGTGTAGTATCTAGAAATATTTCACGTGCGATTCCTTTTGTAACTGGCACTTGTCTCCGGACGTCTTTTCAGCTAAAACTTTCTAATGAACCTTCTTTTCTTACCATTTCTGCCGTGAAGATTTCTGTCCAGAAGTGAAATTAAAGCCCCAGGTTTGCTTCTTTTGGACACGATATGCTAGTGCAATGAGCCCGCGTGACCGTACATCCGTACTATCGTCGTCTTGCACTTATTCGAGCGTGCTGAGGTCCTGCTGAGGTTCTGCAATTTTCCTGAAAAACCTTTCTTGTAAGGCCAATATAGTCCTGGAATTTCTTAAGGCTGCTACCGATTTGACCCCAAAAAAGCAGATCGGTCGAATAAATGATGTGGACTTTGATACGTGGATCATGAAGTATATACAAAATCTACCAACCGACTTTCTTAGTCGGAAGTTTGTTATATACTCTCTGCTCGGGAGAGAGAGGTAGAGAGCGAGAGAAAGTCTGTGCGTAATATCGTCTGGATGTGGTGTACTGGTAAGAGGAAAGGGCACATGGACAACTACGGTTGTCGCTCAATTGTCAATTACCGATTCTCGTGAGCAAGAAGTGGAATCTAGGTAGGTTCGAAGCTTCCCGCAATTTGGTACCCGTATGTGACCTAAGTACTGTACATGCAATGCCATGGAATGGAACACACCTTTCGGGTCTCAGATTCCACTGATCTTCTGTTGCACGACACTGCTGATTTCCTTTGGTTAGCTTGCAGCACCTTCCGCAGGCCAATGTAAGTCTTCCCACCTTCTAGGCCTGAGGAAACCTGCCTAAAACCGACAACCTTGGCGCCATGGTCGGGGGATGCCCCAGCCACAGTGTTTCTCCTTGCTGGGCACATTGCCTGCACCCCAGTTCTCACTCCAGACACGGCTCCTGCCATTTTCAGCTCGTGTGAAGCTGCTTTTTGCCGACCTCCTGATGCCAGAAAAACAATGCAAATAGCTACACTCTGAAACTCACGATCCCGAGTTACAATATAGTTTCAGCAGAGGGGAAGCGATCTTCAAGCAGAGTACACTATCTGCTCTAGGGAGAACCAACTTGGTAGTCGATTCTACAGGATCGGCAAAGCAAGGTAGGAGCAATACAGCTCGCGGAAATCTCTTGATAGACACCGCCGCTCACCACAAAACGATGCCCGAGAACAATCGTCAGCCGTCACAGGTCCAGCCTTGCGAAGATGCGAGAGAATGGGAAAAGCTCTCTGGGCGAGGGCCGCTGCGAGCGGTCTTGGACGTATCCCCCATTCTGTTTTCGCTGCCCGAGCCCCTTCGTCCTCTTTGGGTCTGTATACCAATGCACCAACAGAACGGCATGTCGCAACTAAATCGTCCATATCCTCACGTGGATTGCTACACATTCGTTGCTCGATGTTTTCGTCCGTCAACTGGTCGATGTGGGGAAAAAAAAAAATTGTAAAAGAAAGGATGACGCCTCCCGAACCAAGCGGTGTCTCTTCCTGGGGTCAGATTCTCAGATTTTGAAAAGAATTTTCAAGTAAAATGAGACAGAGCATGTTATGTCTGATTTTTTTGGCTCTGTCCCTTCCGGGCAGAGACTTTGCATCATGTTGAAGTCAATGGAGAAAATGTGGTCACCATAACATGTATTCAATATACCCTCAGGGTCTGGGTTACCCCTTTTCAAAAAAACAATGGACCCTCCGGGTCCGGGTTTCAAATTTGTTTGCACATACAATCCGGGTCGGGTCAGGGTAAAATAAGATCTGCCGGGTTAGGGTATGTCCGGGTGTTCATATAATATACCCTCAGGGTCAGGGTAGATTAAGGGTCCGGGCCTATTATTCCTATTATCTTCCTTAAGCAAATAATGGAACAACACAATAATAAGAAAAAAAAACTTTAAAACAGTCCAATAGAAAATGGCGCAGCTAATTCATGTTTTCAACACTTTTAAAAAAATGTGACAACCAGCATGTAGCCCAATGGTAATGGGCACATACCACGTTGGATGTTCAAACCACCGTCTGGTGTGTCATGAAGGTGTCCACCTTCCTGTTATAAGAGGTAAGAAAATAAAAAAAGAGTTGGACTAAAATTTAAAAAAAATAAAAATAAAAAGTTTCGGAGTCGTGTTCCCCTTGGATGCTTCACGGCTTTCTTCAGGATTTGTTTTTCCCTGTTTCTCCTTTTAATCTGACTATTGGACACCACTCTCTTTTTCTAAAATAAAATAAAATACACCCATCGGCATATAATGAAGAAGGGGAAAAATAAAACCCCTGAGAAGCCATAAGGTACATACCCAATGGCACTACTTGGCAATTACATGGCACATTTACACTTTTCTTTTTTCTTTTTTTCTTTTCTTTTTTTCTCTTAAGAAAAGTGACAGAAGCCCTGTTGATCAAATTAAATAAGAAGGAGTCACACAGGGGTGGAAAAAATAACCACCGGGGCGGGAACTTCCCGGAACACATTTACTTGTGGTCTAATAGAAAAAGGGAGTAAGCAATTCATTTTTAGCATATTAGTGTGTGGTCCAATAGAAAAAGATGGCCCATGTGGGATAAACCCGGCCCGAGGCAGATAGAAACCGCAGGGTCCGCGGGTATCCTTACAGGCTTGGAGTCAGGTTAGGGTCCGGTTCGGGTAGGATGCAGTTAAATACGCGGCCAATAGGGCCCGGGTCATGCAATTGGCGGGCCAGGGTATATTATATACCCGGGTATTTAATATACCCGCCCAACACTGGCCAGTGTTGTGCGGGTATATAGTCTTAAACATACCCTCGGGGTTCGGGTAAGAAGAAAATTTATTTTGTTTTACCCTCCCGGTCCGGGTATACCATATTCTCAAAATTATATTTATCCTCCAGGTAAGGATATATTACTGCTGGTGGAATCTGAAGGGTATAAATAAATAGTAAAAATCCTCATTTATACCCTATGCAGTGTTTTTTTTTTCACTTTTACAAAATCGCAGGCATGGCGACATGTAGATTACACCCAACGCCCATGTGGCGAGAATAATGAGGTGACAGAGATAGAAAAGAGGCTATATTACAGGTGTCATATTTTAATAGGGCCACGTAGGACAAATCTGGCTCCTGGTATTTAAGCTTTGGCGCTTTATGGCGATTTTCTTGATTTTTATTCCCATAAACAGTAGCTGACCCATTTTCCAGGTCGAAATCTGGCGATTTTTTGCCAGATTAAAAAACATTGTCCCTATGGGTATAAATAAATACGGGGTATAGTTAAATAGATTTATTTTGACATGTAGGATGTCAAAGGTATGCGGTACCTCTTCAGGGGGAAGAACACCTCGATTTACAATTGCTTCGACAAAGCGTCTACGTTTATTTTGTCATCAGGATTTATCGGGAGCGATTGGGAGCGAAACCAAAACCGAGAAGACTTGCAACTTCATGGATTACCAAATGACAAAATGGTTGCTAGCAGTGATCAGATGCTTTCATTGACCGGATCCGTCCACAACAGCTAATCAAAAATTAAATGATAATCCACAATTAGGCCAAGACCGGGAGGGTTGAGCCAGTTGATGGGAGAGCTTCGACCAGTGTTTGCGGTTATTTGATGTTTTTCATATCAGCCGGCTACATATGTTTAACTTTAACTCCGGTCTTCCCAATGCATTGATAAAGAGATAAAGCTAATCAAGGTTGAGTCGGCATTATAGATCAGCTTCTTCATAACTTGAAACAATTATACTAGACCCTTGTGAATCCATCTGTCTTTTGTTCACAATTTCTTTGGCCTAACACCTTTCCATCCGTTAGTGTCAAGGCAATTTAAATCCAGTTCAGTTCGTCGGAGCCAATAGTGTGTGCATTCCATGTTTTTTACAATAAATTAATGATGACCTTATATTTAGCTGTCATTGGATAGTCGGATTGAGCCAAACACCCATAAGGGCAACAGCCGCAAGGTGAAGTGGCTCGTATTTACGACAGCTTCGGCTAGAGCAATGGAGGCATGAGCACAAAAACACGATTATAGGGTCCCCAAGGTTTCCGTGAAACTAGAATATGTAGGACAGACACATGGTTCAAATGCTCCGTGACTATATATTTACAGCTTTTATGATAAATATAATTATATTATTACCCGTAATAAATATTGTATTCTTTGAAAGGATAACTAAGTGGGAACTTATTTAAGATTACCAGAACAAATTAAAACCCTCATAATGCATCAGACATACACAATAATAATAATACTTTGTTTTGTTTTATTACTTCATAATATCACAAAAGATAGCATTTTGCTAGGACCACTCAGATACCAACAAAAACCAACACCAACAAATATGAGACAAAACTCAGGTTTCTCTAGCGAAACTGAATAACCTGAAACAATGACAGTTCTAAAAGAGCCAAATTTCACCAGCGAAGCCAGAATCAGTGTTTTTTTTTCCCAATTTTGAAAAGAACAGGACTGGCTACTGAGTTTTGCAGGAAATAGCCATATTTTCTGCTCATCCACTGAAATTTGGACAGAATCATCCTCCTCTGTACTTTCATCCATGTATATCATCCATATTAGGCGAATTCATCCAAGATTTATATTTTTTTTTGAGAATTTTGGCGATTTCATCCATGAGAAAACAGGGAATTTACGACAGAATATTCGATTTTGATTTTTGAGGTCGAAAAAGTGCGAAATTTCGCAAGAAATAAAAACACTGGCCAGAATCTCTAAAAACCTCCAATATGTGCTTAGGTGCATACATTTGGAATAGTTTCGTAATTGTTCCGGAGTGAACCTTTTTTTCTTTTTTTCTTTTTCAAAAGGGAAACACCTGGTAGCGACAGCTCACAAATCAGGCCCCAACACATTCTAGTTTCGCCATAGTATCTTCATGGTATATTTCAGGAATATTCTAAAGATTCACTTGTGCTACATGCTATCAAACCTCCTCCCTCTAGAGACTGGGACTGGGGGGACTACGGACTAGATAGCGCTCAAGAGGAGGGGAAATACTGGATGTAGCAAGGCCAAGCCCCGGGAGCAGCGAGGGCAGGTACATCCCATCATCGGAACATAGTAGGTCATGAGGAGTGTACTTTACATCCATATTTTGCTACTTTACATCCACATAGGTCACAACAACTCCCAAAAATGTGGAACCCTTGCTATCAAATATAGAGCTCATCCTCATAAGCATTGGCATTTTGTCACGTCACCTAAAAAGCTCTTCATGATGAGTATGGTCAACATCTTAACACAATCAACTACACTCTGGGCAGATGGACTGACAATGCAACGTTTTTTACTAGTATAGAGGTTGATGAATGAATGAATATGCTAATTCTCCTTACATTCATTATTCACTCTGTGGACATGAGACATGAGACCCACTTATAATAGATGGCTCTGGAGAAAAGTTAGCAGTTTATTTTCACCATTCCATATATTTTTGCTTTCAAGAAGTCATGTATATTTGCATCCACTCCTACTAGTAGGGGTCAACCATGCATTTTGGTCAAACTTTATCCACAGCTGTGGAAGTACATAAGCAAATACGGATACAAAAAAACTTTCTTGTCCTTTTATCAAACATATACAAAATATTAAATATGGCAGTGCATTTTGTTTAGTGGTTGAGATCTCCTAAACCGCCAGGCCTCGGCCTGGGGTCTTGATACTGCTCTTCAATGTTTTTCTTTAAGAAATTTGCAAAACAGCACGAGTGGCTACAGAGTTTGGCAGAAAATAGCGGTACATTCTGTTCATCCACCTCTGTACCATAATCCATATGTATCATCCATATTTTGCAAATTCATCCATAACTTATTTTGTATTTGGAAAATTTTGGTGATTTCATCCATGAAAAATTAGGGGATTTGAGACAGAATATATATTTTATTCTTTGAGGTGTTAGCCCAAGTGTCCAATGTCATCTAAGTAAGTTTTTTTCCACAGAGCCTATGACCAGATTTGAACCGAAGATCTTTTTGTTGATATCTCTCCCCTCGAGGCTCCAACCATTGTCGCAGGAATGCCCACTTTGCCATTTTTGCTATTTTTTCTGAGTTTCCAGCGACCAAAAGTACTTGGAATTCCACATCTCCCACACCACTTGTCCAAAAATCCTGAGACCAAGCCAGTGCACCCCTCCTCGACGAGGGCTTTCCAACGGCACCAAGCACCCACGCTGGGCCCGCGGTTTGGGGGATCTCAACGAACGTTACAAAACAAACAAAACAAAACAAACGTCTCGCTTCATGTATTGATTATTATTACTAGGGTAGCATGTGCCGTTGGCCCAAGTGTCCAATGTCATCTAAGTCCAAGTGCAATCCCCTATGTATCAAAGTGTGTTTCCTATGTCGAGGCCCAAATGCAACCTCTAGGGTAGCCTTTGCCGCTGGCCCGAGTGTCCAATGTCATGTAAGTAAGTTTTTTTCCACAGAGGAACGACCAGATTTGAACCGGAGACCTGTCCGTTGATATCTCTCCCCTCGAGGCTCCAACCATTGTCCCAGGAATGCCCACTTTGCCATTTTTGCTATTTTTTGTGAATTCCCAGCGACCAAAAGTACTTGGAATTCCACATCTCCCTCACCGCTGGTCCAAAAATCATGAGACCAAGCCCGTGCACCCCTCCTCGTCGAGGGGTTTCCAACGGCACCAAGCATCCGCGCTGGCCCGCGGTTTGGGAGATGTCAACCACGCTACAAAACAAACAAAACAAAACAAAACATCTGATATCCATTTTTATATAAGTTATAGAATTTGATATGTGCATAGTTCTATCAAACACTTAAATTATTTGACATATTTCTGTTTTTTCATAGGCGAAAATTTGGAGGAAAAAAATAAATAAATAAAAACAACAAACAACGCTGCTGCTCTTGCGGATTTATAAATCATAATCCCCGAGCTGTAATTTCCATGCAGCAGCTTGGTGTTGAGCAAGGTTCTATGATATGCATCCATACCAGCTTTCTCAGGGAAACATAGAAACTTACTCATATTTTTTACTCGGTATGTTTTCGTTGGTTCAGGCTCCGGGCCGTTTCAGATGTGTACCTGACCGCTCTGTGAGTTGGGGAGGCGGCGCGGAGGCACAAGGAGCTTGTAAAGGCCAATGCCTACTTTTTTCTGAACTATTTCACTCACATGTGGTGCCTCTGTAAATATGCCAGATATTGCATTTGAGGTGTGCGACGTGGTTCTCCATGCAGATGCCATACAGCGTGGTGCTGGCCAGATCATGCCAACTGCCAGAAAGGTGATGTAAGCTCACAGCCAAGCCTCGCCTTCTGGAGCCGGTTTACTTGGTGGAAATGCAGGCAGCAGAGGACGCCAAGTGTGTGGGGGTCCAAAATTTGCATGGTTTTAGGCGGGGTGTAGTCCTCAATGTCTTCATCCCTACGTTCCCTGCAGCTCGGACGTCGACCTTCACTTCACTCATTTTAGCTATGGGAAAGCATAGACAACAATGCATGATAGACACTTCCCCCAGCGCCAGGGAATGTTCTCATTCTTACCGGGATTACCATAGGAAGCGCCACTTAGCACATATTGTACCAAGGATCAGTAGTCACTATGCAGTAGTGTCTGCTTTCATGGTTTGTGTGTTGTGGTGTTAGGCGTGAATGCTGCTACTCTGTTGTGTCTGTCTTCACTGACTGTGCAGCATTGCATCCACTTTGATCAACAATGCATGTGATGTGTCGGTCCTTATAGTGTGGATAGGTGGCTGGGTATTGTCCAGTTGAACAATCAAAATGAGGCAAGTTGCATGGTTTTTACTAAGCGGGTGTCATTGTTTTCCGTAAAATCCAACAGACCCCGCATGCGTTCAGGGGGTTAAAGTTGGAACAACAAAATGAGCCAGGAGCCGAAGAATAAGATCAAACAAGTGCGACAGATTCAAGGAGTTTAATTTTCTTCTGCAATATATGACATCTAACAATGCTACAACTCCGATAAACATACATGCGGACAACACAAGCTAATTCTCATAGAGAGAATTAGTCTGCATTCTACATACATTGTATTTCCTCCCGGTTTTGCTAGCACAAAAGAGGGCACGCATCAGTTGCCGTTGCGGAGCTGCCGCGAACTGACGGACGGCAGCTACTGACAGCCGTTTCCTGCCGTTTCACGGCATCGTCCGAAAGGCAACGATAATTCTCCAAATTTTGTTTTTGAAATTTTCTATTAGGGCTAGGGTTTCGGGAGCTGGGTGGAAAGGAAGGCGATTGTGAGCGGGACGGTTTAGATACCCGTGTGTGTGTGTGCCGTTCGTGAGAAACGTGCATTTGTGATCGACTGAACTTAAGGAAACTACAGTCTTTTGCCCTCCTTTGGAATTATAGGGAGCTACAGCGAGGTGGGAGAGACGAACAAGTCCAGGGATGAAGCGGCTGGGGAAGTTGAGTTTGGCCGCATTTTCACGAACAGTAGCGCAAGGTGCAACTGCATTCAGTACCAGTGCATCTGAGGGGGCTGCAAAGGCTCGACCAGTATCTGAAAGTTTAGGGGTACAAGCAAAAGGGGGAGTGAAAGAGCGGGTTGTGCCCCCCGGTGGATTTCTTGCACTCAATACACTACGCGACAATCCGGGATCTAGGCATCAGAAGACGAGGCTGGGAAGAGGCATTGGCTCTGGTAAGGGTAAGACAGCCGGCCGTGGGCATAAAGGTCAGAAAGCTCGTAATGGTCGAAACCCTCGCCTAGGGTTCGAGGGAGGCCAAACACCACTGCGTTTGCGCATTCCTAAGAGAGGTTTCACCAATGTCTTTGGAAGTTCCTTCCAGGCACGTGTCTTTGAACCTAGCAGTTTGGATTGATTTCACTTTGTTCGTCCTCCGGCAACTTAGGACATTCTCCTGCTTGAGTTTTCTCAATATTGAGCCCTTCAGATGAAACATTTAATTCTGAGGCTGGACTACCTGTATGGTTATTCTTTCTAAGGAACCATCTGTGGATTTGCAATGCTGCTCAACCATGTTTCTAAAAAGTTGAACGTGTTCTGCAGTTTTCTGCATTCCTGGATGTACTTGGGAATTCAGAGAAGTAAAGTTACAAGTACATTGATCAGTGACACTCACGGGCTATTCTGGCAGAGGCGCCACAGCTTTATTGCAAGTATTGTCCAAATTGAGACTGTCCCCAGGTCTCTCGCTTATGGACGTTATAGTATATTTTTCTCTCCTTTGTCTGTCTTTTCTGTACGGTAAGGGGTACTGTCCTGAAGAAGTAGCCCTGTCTGAAAGCATCAACTGACGTGGCTATTTGGCGAAGTCCGGATGGTTGGAAGTTACCGGTCAATACTAGGATCAATTTCAGATGCTAGAGTGTAAAGCATTCGAGAGCAATCTGGAAGGCCAGAATCGACTTTGTATTCTGGTCAGTTCCACTATGGGGGCAAGCCTCGTGCCAGTCTAGTGACGCCCATTATCTTCCCTCCCATCCCCTTTGTGCCCATTTCTGCTCCATCTCAACTAGGCTTTGGGTCTGTGGCTTCAATGCTGCAGCAAGCAAAGTCTAATGAGTCCGGTCTTCATCCATGCCGGACGAGCTCCTGGGGATGCGCAATGGCGGTGTCTTGTCTCTTCTCACAGGCGGGCCCAGAGCAGCCATCTCTGATTCTGGGAGCTCATAAAAATATTTTGAACTTTTTCAGGATTTTCTGACCAGATTGCATTGTGCAGGGGGTGAACCTGAGCACGATTGCAGAGCTGGCAAACAAGGGTCGCATTGACACCTCTCAACTCATCACCATGAAGACTTTGAAAGTACGTGCTTCAGGCCTTCTTTAGGGTGGGATGGAGGATCTTCATGAGCCTTCTGCTCTGTTTCTCCTGGTCATTCTTGCTTTCTGGGGTGGCTGCGAGTTACTCAACCAAGGTGATTACTCACAGGGACTTTTGGGTTTTTGCACTTTGTGTCTCTTTCAGTTGTCCATTTCAAGTATTAAACGCATTTTCCGTTGTATATTTTCAGATGTGAATTGTGATTCTAGATCTCCTAGAATAGCACCACTGATTACCATCAGATCTTTGTCCTCTTCTGCATGCCTTTGTGTCAGAAAGTACCCTATGAAAATGCAACCTCTGGAAAAGTCAAGGTACACCTTTGCTATACTGGCAATGAATTCCCACAGTGGTGATACCATGAGGGTGTTGCTATATGTTTCAGATTGAGAGAATGCCACAAAATCATGGACTGAACAATTAGCTTGTAGGGTCCTTCCAAGTCACTGTCAACTTGAACAGGCCTAAGTGTTTGAAAGTCTGACCCTCAGCATTTTATCCTGGTAGAGCTTAGCTGCTGTCCTCCTTGCCTTCTGTTTTGGAGTAGTAGTTACATGTCATTTCTCAGGCAAGAACGGCAAAGAAGCCTTTAGTCATTTGTTAGCTACAAAGATTGACTGTTTAAACTTAAGGATGAAAGGTTGGCAGGATGCAGGTGCAGTAGGGAAGAAGGTAAAGGATGGTGTGAAGCTGCTTGGACGAGGTGCTGAAAAATTTTCTCTGCCTCTTAACATTGAGGTGAGAACATGACTTGTTACGTCTGTACAAAGCAAGCTCTGCGTGCAGATCTACTGAATGTGAGGTTTAGTTGTTAGGACGAGTTGTAAGGTGGTGGTGTGTTTCCGATGTGTAAGAGAATATTGTGTCATCTTGACATAGGAGCAGTCTAACTAGCGTACATCATAAGGAATCAGAGCCACATCTTAGCCAGTGTGATTATCACAGCCAAATACAGGACACTTAAAGTAGCTCTATCTTAAGATCACAAAGAGTAGCATAAATGAAATAAGGGATCGTTGCTCATATCTGATAAGCAGTTTTGCTGGTATTAGGGACCTTGGGTTACTGAAATGCACAGAGGGGGTGGCAGGTCAGCCGAGTGTCAGAACGAGCCAAGGTAGCAATTGAAGCTGCAGGTGGGAGTGTAAGAAAAGTGCACTATAATGAGCTTGGGCTTAGAGCATTACTCACCCCCGAATGGTTTGAGAAAAAGGGCCGTCTGCTACCTCGACCTGCCCGACCACCTCCAAAGTTACGGGCTATAGTGGATGGGGTTGGTCGCTTGCCTGTTCCAGTCACCCCTGTTCCCATTTCAGAGCCCAGCTCTTCCTCTCTATCATCACCTACATAAGGAACTCTTCCATAACTTGTACAGGTCATTGCATTACAGATGCCCCTTTTGCAACAAGCGTGCAATAGTTTCACCCCTACAGGAAAGTTGGCATCTTGGATACCTATTTCATGGAGGATAGAAACTGCCATAATTCAACTCAGTGCTTTTTCATTGTCCACTGAAAGCCTAGCTTTAATCTAGGCTACAACCCCCTCCTTCCCTGCCTCCCTCCTTTATTTTCTTGTGGGTTGGCAGTGAGTGCATTACCACTCATGATGATCTGAAAGTGACGGATTTTTTACAACCTTACAATGCCAGAAATGTCAGCTACACACTGCGACTGCAACTGTGTCAGCAACAAGAAGAAACATCTTCTGTGGTAGCAAACCTGGAAAAGGTTCCCATCGAAACCTACTTCACAGCGTATCCACTTGTATACAATGTATGCTAAATTGCTCAGTCAGCCGCCCCCCCCAACCTACTTCACAGTGTATCCACTTGTATACAATGTATGTTAAATTATGATGCACTTCGGCACTACCCAATCCTAGGGTGTGCAAAAGTAGTCTGTTTAAAGTCATTCATATGCAGTAAATGAAACATTTACACTGAAGGCTCTTAAGCATAAATTTGCAGAAGGTTGGAAATGTTGTGCTGATCCACATCAATGACATCAATATCTAAAAGTTAATGAAGTTCAAGATGGTGCTGGAGCATGACCACTGAAACATGGCAGTGACCTTCTTGAAAATACTCACATTGCATCTGTCTCCTTTCCTACTCCACATTCTTCAATGCTACCACCGCACCCTCTGATTATTTATTTCCGGTGCCATCCTGTGAGACGAGAGAGGCTCTGGGGGTGCCTCCTCTCTACCGGCCATCTCACCAGTATGATTGCTTGGGTTGTGCAGTTAGGTTTCTAATTTGAACTGTCTTAAATGTAGTGGTGAAAGCTTAAACTACTTTGGTGGAATGTGTGTGAGTGAAACTCATGTCCCACGGTCCACCTCTTCAGCCCATCGACCCCAAGTTTTCTTCTTTGGTTTCTCTCTTATGTAAGGTATGTCTCTTTGAAGTAGCTGCATGTCTCTGTTTCACCTAACTCTATAAATTCTGCCAAATGCTTGTGATGATGGTTTGCATAAGTATGATGAATTGTGCAACTGGTGATGAATTGATAGAACAGATCGAAGCCATTCAAAATCTACTTGCTCACATTTTTGCTTTGTAATCCTTACAGGAAAATATCTGAATACTGAAAGGGTGTGCTTCCCTTGACGCCACTTCTTAGCTCTCCTAGTTAGGTAGACCATTCAAAACTCTCAAATTTTGTCATGAGTACCGTGGGGGTCGCTCCATTTCGACTTTAATTAATTCATTTTAAGAGATGATGAATATTTTTATTTTTTTTGGGTTAACAGGGAATATTTTAAAATCTTGCCTTGGGAGTAGATGAAAGAGGGGAATAATTTTCATTTTAAAAAGTGAACTTTGGAAATAAAAAGGTGGTAATTGCCCGATGCAAAAACATTACAGTAGTGAATGCTAGTACTAATTACTTACTAACTACTAACTACTTCTAATGAATTTTTCCCTCCAATAACCTTGCAATAAAATCTCCAGGTCGTTGTCCCCTGTTCTTTAAAAAAATAAAAATAAATGAAAAGTACCCCAAGGTGCCGAATTCCAGAAAAATCGGATGAAGCTTAGACGAAAAAATTAATATTGTCATTAAGCCTGCCGAACCTGGTGACCTACAAGTATTTAATGATTCCGGAAGGAGTCCGACAAAATAGAGCGGCCTCTACGGTCTATGGAAACTATATGGAAATACAAGTACAATTTCCAATATAGGTTTTTTTAAAACTTCTATCCAATGACGAGTAGAGTATGTTGGCCTATCACCAAATAAAGACCTATGACTGCACATTGGGAGAGTACGCCACGTGTATACTACCTATGACCACACAAGCCACATTTCCCAATGCTTTGAACGGTTATAGGTCTCTTCCATCTCGCCTGACACCTAGGTCTGCACGTTTTGAAAATCAAGCCTTCTTGTATGAAAGCACAATGTTGAATGGCATTAAGTATTAGGTAATTGCCATTGGGGGTGTTGTTATGCAAAATAATCTGCTGCGACTGCGAGTGGCGGTAGTGAGTAGGAGTGGCAGATTATTTCCATGACAGCGCGACCTAGGGTGATTACCATACGTAATTTACTTTTGGGAGAGTTCCCCGTGTTTCCCCCCAATTTCCCATGCTCCCTAACCTCCATTTTAAGCTATAAATACATCTGAGTAGATTCTTTGCGAATTTTGCTATAGCTCTCGGTAAACGATGACGAAGCGTCATAAACGTCCAGTTAAGAAGGATTGTGTTAGAAGTGTTGGTGTCAAGTCTATTCCAGTCATGCATTTGTTGAGGTCATTGAAAACGCTAGGTGAAGGGGTTGTGTTGCTAGCAATATACCATATCCATGTTAGGATCCATATTACAATGTAGTGAACATGAATTCTACTAATAGAGAGGCTGTAATTCAGTCTTATGTACTCCACGATGAGTCTCATTATGTTAATTCTACGACATTCGATAGTCTAGTTGTATCTGGAATGGATTATGAGCATGCTACAGTAGTATCTGTTCCCGAGAGTGGCCAATAATGAACCAATTGTCCTCCCCTAGGACCTCATTGCTGCATTTGAGGATCCGAGATTTGATATAGCATTTGAGAATATGAGCGAACCTCGGCATGATTCAGAAGCGTTTATGGAGGCTAATCGATTGTTACCATACATTCTCCTAAATGATCCAGAGGCTACCATGGAGGATGAGAATCCAACTGCAAGAGTACGAAGTGGAAGATAATTAGGATTCAAGAATTGGCAGACTTCTCGCAAGTTCCATGCAAATATTGGAAATGCCATTACCTGTAGGCTGAAGCTATGGTTCCATACATGCCCTGGCTAGCTAACGGATAATACTATCCAAGTGTAAGGTATTTATACACAGTTCCCCGATTCTAATGATTTCAATATCAGATTACAAGTATTTAGTAGCAGATTAATTTCATTGAATCGGCCTGGAATGATAAGATTGCGTTGTAATTGCACTCTTCCTCAGTGCGTGCGGACGACTTGTCCATTGTCGACAGATTAAACGAATTGGCGAATCTGGAATTGAGGAGGTTCTTGTCGAGATCCAAACCAATGCGCTCTTTGAAAAAACACGTTCTACTCTAGTGAAAGTTGTGGATAGATCGATCAAGGCGGGCGCTAACAAAAAAACGAAAGAAATAACCCCATGCGCTGGCAGGATCAGCGTGCTTGTCTCGAGAATCATGTCCACTCCATCGATCATCCAAATGGTGTGCAGAGGCACTTTTGTTATTACTGCTTATTATGCTTTAATCACGGTTATATTGAGCTTTGGAAATTGCTCGATATAGACTTTGAAGGTGGGGAGGATGAATTTGGGGAGTATATTAGGTCTTGGATACTGAGACGAGAGCAAAGCATACCATGTTTGGGACACAGAAAGAATTGTTCCTTCACAATGAGAGATGTAATTTTGATGAATCATCTCCACAAGAGTCACGCTATCACACTGAAACGGAGTCTGCTGGCAATCAAGTTACACTCATCGGAGCACTATATCCAATAAATGCGGAGATTGTGAACAATCGCAGTGATGCCCAGAGGAGGAATCTCGAGTTGATACTGACAATCCTACAGCATCCCCTCCTCAATTGATATTTGACCTACAAGTTGAGCCTGCGGATGAAGTTGTATCGCCACAACAAAGTCCTCCAATTCTGGACATGGCCATAGTGCCATCGCTGCCATATCGCAGCAGGAAGCCACCATCTCGATACGGTGAATGGATCTACCCTAATCAAGAGGCTCCAAGTGCATTCGCTGTTGAATCCATTGAGATGCCAGATGAACCACAGACGTACCATCGGGCCACACATTAATCTACGCACGTTGCACAGTGGCAAATCATGGTCATGGCCGATGAGTTCGATTCTTTGATTAAGAATCAAATCTGGACATTGACAAATTTGCCACCAGGACGCCATGCTGTAAATTGCAAATGAGTGTATAAGCTGAAAATGAAGTCTGATGGCTCAATCGATTGGTTCGAAGCGAGAGTTGTGGCCAAAGGCTTTACACAGCGAGAGGGAATCGACTACCATGAAAAGTATGTACCAGTGGTACATTTTGTATCTATCCGTGCTATTTTAGCAATTGTTGCAATCGAGGATATGCACATGGTGCAATTCGATGTGAAGACTGCATTTCTCTATGGCGAAGTCGATGAGGAGATTTACATGGACCAAGCTCTAGGATTCATCGACCCTTCTGCTCCACACAAAGTTTGTCGTCTACGCAAGTCAATATATGGACTTAAACAGGTTTCAAGAGTATGGAATCAGCGTTTTAATGACTTCCTGGTCACACATCATCTCACACCGAGTACAACAAACCCTTGCGTATAGTTCAGCAGTTGTGAGACGCAATTGATTGTCACTATTTTTGTTGATGACGGCCTGGCCTGCAGTATCAGTACTTCCCGCATCCAGAACACCATTGCTTCAATGGATGATGTCTTTGAGATAAAGACATGAGTTCCTGATTGCTATGTTGGTTTACGCATCACCAAAAACCGAGCTCTTCGTCTGCTTTTCTTAGATCAGCAAGTATATATCGAGTGCACAATTCGGAAGTTCGGCTTTGAGGATGCTAATCCAGTCATTGTACCTGTTGACCCCAATGTTCGGCTCTGCCTTTCATCCACAACTGAAGAAAATGTTGAGACAAATTTTCCCTATCAGCAGATTTTGGGAAGCATTGCATTTGCCAGTCTTGGCACTCGACCAGATATTTCATACTACAACATATCGCGGTATTTGTGACTGTATATATGACTATTCTGCAGTCATAAACGGTACATATGAAATCTATGACTGTAAGTCGTACAAACCAAGTGAATACAATGAGTACAAGATGGTACGGTCCGGATGACTACAGTCAGATGAACCAAGTGATATCTCTCACTGCAGTCATATATACCATACTGCAGTCGCCGCTGCCGCACCACGTGGGGAGGCGCAATTGATTAAAAATAATATTTTTTTAAAAATAAATAAATAAATAAAACATATGTCAGACGCCGCGTCGCACCGCATTGTGCCACGTGGCATAATGCATTTTATAATAATAATAAAACCACGTGGCAGCCCATCTAGGGTACCACGTGCTATCCCTAGCTCGCCTACTAACCCTAGGGCCATCTTATCCATTTGATTGTACTTAGACGAGTTTGAATCTGCAACTCTTTACTATAAGAATTATAGTTCACTACCTGCTAACCAATACACCCATTAGTCATTCATGTGATCATATGATGTTTTAATTGTATTATACACACCAAATTACAAAATCCCCGGTAGTCATCATGACTATGTAACCTTTATCCATGTACACTGTAGTCATGGAAATGACTATGAATGGTGAGCTAAATCTGGTCAATTGTCGTTGACCAGCCTTCTGTCCATCCCGGAGCCATATAGTCATACAGACGACTACTTAGATAGTCGTTCATACGACTATAGTCATATGAACGACTGCGGGAGGTCAATTTCATATAAAAACATGGTGCAATCATGGTCAAAGTCAAGAAAACTATGACTACCACGGTTTGGCAGTCATAACTACCGCGATCTGTTGTAGTGATACACGGTCTCTAATGTTATCAAGTACTCTGCCGCTCCTACACGAACTCGTTGTGTTGCATTTAAGTGGATCCTGAAATATCTTAAGGATACATCACATCTCTCCATCTGCTATAGAGGAGCTGCCAACAACAATGTCCTCACTGCATATTGTGATGCAGATTATGGAGCAGACCTTGATGATCGAAAATCTCGAAGTGGCTACATACTTTTCCTCAACAATGGTCCCATTGCCTGGGGGTCTCGAAAACAAGGACCACCGAGGCCGAGTATGTGGCTAGCTTTGTAGCCACTAAAGAAATTACTTGGCTTCGTCGTCTACTTGCAAGTGTTGGATATCCACAACGTTCACCTACCTTACTTTTATTCGACAACTAGAGCTGCATCAAGCTCGCTCACAACCCAAAGTTCCCCAAGCGTACTAAACACATAGATATTCAATATCACATTGTGCGAGAGAAGCTGAGCGAAGGGGAGATTCATATTTCATATGTGCCCACAGGGGATCAGATTGCTGATATCTTTACTAAGGGTTTGAGCGTAGAGAAATTTCAGCGTTTGCGTGGCTTATTTGGTCTTGCACCAGTGATCCGTGATCATTGAGTGGGAGTAGCATGCATCATGATGAGTGCAATGCTCACTGGCTCATTGAATGCGAGTGTTGGATATTCTGAATCCAGTTCACCAGTGAGCATTACAAGTAGTGTTTGAATTAGTAGCTACTTACCTATATGTCATAGTCACCACCAAGATTATACAGATAATGACTTACCATTCTTCCCGCCTTACCATTCAAGATCGTCTTCGAACATAGACTCTATTTTTTGTTGGTTGTAGTTCTTGTTACGCTTTGTCAGATGTTGTAGAGGGTTGTGTGGACTCTCTTTAGTTCCGCATGATAAAGTAGTCATGTACAGTGATCAGACTCACTTGCTACCAAGGGATCAAGACTACTAGCCAAGAAGCTGATGATATAAAGTTCCTTGTAAATGTTGCTTGCTGCAAAGGTCGTTTTGCATTGATGGTCTGGTAATTGCAATGTTCAGTAAGTTGATCTTGGCATAAAGTTTGCCAAGATTAATCGAGTGATTAGCTGTGCCAAACTACAAGTATGTTCAATAAAAGCAAACTATGCTTTCGAGAAGACAATCTATTTTTGCACAAGCCCAACATATATTAAGAACATGTGCTAGATCTTCAATAGGGAGTCCTTAGAAGACATCATCAGAAACTGCATCAACGACTATTCTTTGAATGAAAATGTTCAAAAGAAATAAAATTGACATTTGCACAACAATTGCTACCTTAGGACCTCCACAACATCAGGTGTACCCCTCAGTTCCAATATAACATGTTGGTGACCATTAATAATAATATGTAGATGGGTCATGGCAAGATTGACTTGTATTATCGACTCAGAGAAGTGTTGTACATACATCTCACTCGAGACTATGTTTCCCATCTAGACAACCTCGGTGGATGTATTTTGGAACCCAAGTTCCTTCTGCAATTGTTGTGTAAGTTTCCATAAGTACCTAGGGCCAAGGCATTTTTTCGAGCTTCACTATCATGCCACAACATGTCCAAATCATCAACAATCTTCAAAGCTGGTCGGGGATAGAAAATGTTGAAAAGCAAATGCGCATTTCTACCGGATGAACGACAGCAACAATAAAAACCTCCTAAGAGCACTTTCAGTTGCATTGGGGTCTCTAAGGTGTTTGTGTCTCCATTGGTTTCATGTTGGCCACGTGTTATTTTGCTTGAAACTGTTGGACTTGTCATCTTTCCAATGCCAATATTGACACTTCCACTTGCTGAGACTTCCCCTCCCCATCCTTTACTTGATTGAGTTCCTGAGTTCATGGAAATGATGTTCTTGCCATTGCAAAAAAGAACAGGTTTTATACAACCATCAGTATCCTCCATCATGAAGTCATTGCGATCAAGTCATACAACTTTATAATCTTCAATACATTGCATTGAGATCTCCATTGAAGTGTCACTCAACCACCCAAAGAACTTGTTACTCACTGTCAAACTTGGTGGAGCCTCCCCTGATAGCTCGAACTTGACCTTGTTGTTGATCTTCACATGATGACTTTTCTTGTCAAACATAAATGTCAGAAATAGGATAAATTACTACAGATGTTTTTAAACAATCTGGAGCTTTTGAATTTGCAAGCTGCGTTCCCCTCAGGATTATGAAAATGGTCTCTTCTATCTTCATAGTCAAACATCATTGTTCCAAGATTTTTACCTTCTTTCTGATGTATATCTAGTTAAATTACCTTTTACATAGATTAAGTTGTCATTGCTCCTCCTCCTCCTCATCATCATCCTGTTGACCATCTCCTCTGTGAGGTTGATTTCTTGAAAGCGTCAATCTATTCAAAGTGACAATCATGTCATTGTGTCAATTTGACCTCCGACTATCAAAATTAGACGTTCCATGATTATCTTTCGAACTACTACAACTTGATCCAGATATACCCGAACCTACACTATCAATAAACATCTAACAATTTGTTTTTGTTTTTGTTTTTGTTTTGTTTTGTTTTGTTTGTTTTTTTTTCGTAGCAAGGTGAAGTGCCGCCCATCATCTCTACCAACTTTTGCTACATTGGGGATATCCAATTCTCCTCTGCAGGGCAAAGCTTTATCTGGAGGTAGTTTGCTAATTAAAGTTAGTTCTACAAAGAATATATGATCTTTCACAAAGTATGTGCTACAGATCACCATCAATCACAAACTCCATATAGCATCAAATACAGTTCATCCAGCAACACGTATACTTGCTTCTTTTCATCTTCACCTTGAGCTGATCTTAAGTTTTATTCCATCCATGATGGTCCAAATTGAAGTTTCTCCTTCTCAATAGCATCATCATCAATTTGAATTTTTTAGATGTGGAACTTGGAGGCTTCTTTGAATTTGTCAATGAGGTATGGATCTATTGTAGATGCCATAGTTTCTAAATCTCTACTCTCAGGATATCACGTGTCTATGATATCATGTGGGAATAATCCACTACAAGCAAATTGATCAATCGATCTATGCATTGTATTTGTTTTCAGTGACTACATCAATGTAATCAGTAATGAGGCCCTAGTGCACATAAGATAGGGAAAATAATCAGTTCTTTTGATGACAAAGTTAATTAGTCTCAATTGTCAAGCACATGCAAATTGCTGAAATTGTCATATCAACAACCCGATCCAGTTCTTTTCATCTTACATAGAATCATGTAATGGATATTTTTAAACTTTTCTAATTTTCACAAAGTCCTGCGGCGGATGCATGAGCATCATAAGTCATCCAATTTTGGAACAAGGAGTGGTCGTGCCCCACACATGCTCTATCAACTCTGCTGAGAAGCGAGTTTTTAAACCACCTTTTTAACTCAAATAGAGGGTCATGGGCAAGATGACCACCATTTGTAGGACCAACCTTGGTTGAGAGCTCTCTTAGCTCCACAAGCTGTTCGACATTATTTAAAAGAATAGAGTGCCGGGAAAAGAAAAACACTCCTACTCAATATGTAGCCCGAGTTTCATTCCAGAAACTGTCAACCGGTAAGAAGATGGCACGATGAAGTTGGGGGGCGAGTGGAAAAGGAGGGGAAGGACACAGCCGCGAGAGAAAAGGGGGGCTGGTGAGTAGACCAGCTGGGAAAGATTTGTAGGGACACCTAGAAAGAGGGGTAGAGAATGTTTAATCTATGAAAGATAAGAAAATAGGCGCACCATTGGAGAAGCCAATGGTGGGCTCAGATTAGTTTTTGGGGGGTGCAATTATTGGAAACGTGTCAAATAGTGTGGTGGTTTATCTAGGGTAGGACACGTGGGGAGTCTTTTAGAAGTCTCCAGGGTCTTCGTTCTGGAAGTCTCCACCACCGGGCTATATAACACCTTACTACTTATACATATATAGTAAGTACTTTAGTTAATATTTAGGGGGCTCCCAAAAACAAAGAGGAATATAAGTTAGTGATGGATTAGAATTACTGTATGAGTGCACTGTACATCTCATGGCCTTCTGTGTTGGTTAATTGTTCCAAGACACCTTTTAATGTGATCTGACGGGCCTTTGTCCCCTTTCGTTAATTAAAAAGAAAAAGAAAAAGAAAAAAGTGAGTTTTGCAGCACATATGCTCCAACACAATATGGAGTTTTACCATTAGACTAGCCACGTATTCGAGTAGAAAATGTACTTTTATACAATATATAATGTATAGTGCCGGAACTGCAGGAATTCCAAGAAGCATGCCGGACCTCTCTTCTTTTAGGAAAGAAAACTATTCGGGCATGGGCCTCACGAACAGCCTGAGATGGACACCTAGGGTACGCTATGCGTTATAAGCCTTTGCAATCGGTGGGCCCACGGTTTGGGTACCAGTGGTGGCCTAACCCTGAATGCTTCCGGCATAACTTTGAAAGAAGGAGGAGGTGCCTATGCCATCCCCTCAAAAAGGCTCCCAGGTGGGCATCCAGCCTGTGCACGTTGCAGCTACAGAGAGAGTGAAGAGGAGAGGAATCAAGAGCCCACCCTGTTATGCTATCCCGTAAGCATATGTTGCCACTCACTGTTTCACGTACCTATCGAGATGACACCGCACGTTCCACCGGCGGAGTAAAGACGTCACCAGTCATTCTCATGTGCATCCAAGTACAGCGCAAAATCTGGCAGCTTGATTCTTTGGGGATTCGGCGGCTGTAAACTTGGTGGACCCGAATGTACCGGACAATGTGAGCGCTTCCAAAAATGTTCCGAACAATGTGATTACTTCCAAAACGAGATGTGACAGAAAACCTGCCACATTATGACATCTCCCTTGGTGGTCTGGGCCCAACTAGCTTTCTAGCTGCATGATTGCACCCCTGTTCTATCCAAAGAGAGAGAGCGAAAATGAGAATGAATTTATTGTTCACGTAAAATGATCTGTACATCAAGGCAGTGCACAGTAGACTATCAAAACAAGGTGTGCTGGATTACACCCAGCCTGCTAAATTCTTTCTAATTTCTATGGGGACCATACTGCAATTACACTCCCACATGCACTCTCCAAACACGCCACGTCCTACAGATACATCAGCACCCATGGGCCTTCACTTCTCTGCTTACACAATCAACAAACAGGTCCAAAGCAACTGTTAGAGCTGAAAACATGAGCTGGCAACATGAGCAACCGAGATAGCAATTTGGAAAGCAGCCACAACAGACAGAAAGAAATCCACTCCATGACATCATACACCCAGTAGACAACTCATGGTAATCAGCAACATGCATTTGAAACTTGCGTTGGAGAGAGATGATCAATTGTCTCCTCATTACGAGCATAACGACAGTAAATTTGAGTAATGAGTCCAAGCCCCATCCTCCAGAGCCTGCACCTATCCTCCTACGAATTGGTTAAGATCTTGACCTTCTGGCGGCGTCCAAAGCAAGGTTGTGGAAGCAATCATGCTTGTAACAATGTACGGGTCCATGTTTGATGATGGGCGGCGATCTTCGAAGTAGCCTGCCATGAAAACAAACCTGACCCTTGTCAGCCTTCTCCTTGGGAAGCACTATATCCTCCCCGTTGATACCCTAACCAACTGACCCAATTTCTCCCGAGTAACTCATTACCATCTTTCTTGTGTGCAGTGTTGGATAAAATGCTTGAAGTTCTGCTTAAACTTGAGCACATTCACCACCAAAGTAGATAAAGCTGGGAAAATATCAACGGTCTCACCTTTGCCATCCCTCTCTGTGTCGCGACCAACACGAATTGATGCACTACGATCTGCAACATTCTGCGAGAAATTCCATGGAGCTTAGAAGATAGTACCAAAGCTAAAATGGAATAATTTCAAAACTTCAACATGATAGCATCGCAGGCATTGCTGCAAACATGGTATAGCCACAGAGCACTGGAAACCTGAAGGAACAGCTGCTTACACGGAAGGGCTGCTCATAGCCCATGAACTGTAACCAGTTTACTACGAAATGAACTCGTGCACTTTGTGTGAAGTCAATCTATTGCAGGAGATATGTTCACAAAGGATGAGAGATGATGCCCAACTGTCAAATTGTTGCGAACAGTCATGCCCGAATTTAGTGCTGTTCACAGGAAATCCCCACCTTATGCTTACAACATTTGCAAGATTGCCTTGAAAGACATGATTGTTTGTTGAATGTTTCTCTTTACTATTACAACACTTGCCTATCATGTTGGCTTCGGATTTAACCAGATATTTTGTTTGGAGGAAGAGAGCCACACTCAGGAGAGAGGGGAGAAGTCTATCCCTGTCCCATAACTTGGGGAGAGAGATATAATGGACAAATGAGGACCGTTAAGAGTAGGGACTGTTGAGAGGTACCCAATTGAACTTCTTCATGTCCGCTGTCTCATGGCGCCCAGTCAACCGTCTTTCGTTGCCCTCTCCATAACAGGCAATGTGCTCATCGTGCCTCAATCCAAGCTTTTCAATGGCCTTCACAATGACCTTGTATCCTCCCTCCTCACGCATTGACTTTGTGCTGAACAAGTAGGACAAGTTTTCACTATTAGACTAAGATTTCGGAAACTTCAGTGAGTTCACGTTGTATAAAAAGCCAAGTCAAGCATGCTTTATTTCCTGTTAGAAAAAGACAGATTACCAATCAGCGCTCAAGATGCATGAAACAATGGACAGATGCAGATGTTCTCATAGTGAAGGGCAAGATGACACAGGTTGGACATTGGGAACCATAGGTTTCACCTATAATTTGTGTGGCACCCAGCACCATTCCAATCTCCCTGTTACATGTAACAGAGATGTTAACCCATGTCCAGACAAAAATAAAATTAGATCCCAAAAAGCATATGTACATATCTGCAGAAAGTAAAACCGACATGCAAACAGTGACTAAAAGGGCTTGCACTAGTAAGGCGTCACTGTGAAGTTCCAAATACTCTCCAAGCTTAGAACTGCTATTTTCAGACCCAGAAAACAGTGCACCTATCACGTAAGATGCTCCAGCTTTTACCAGAATTGTGGTAGCAAAAATATGTCATAGGATTGATACTTACCTCAATAGGCTTGGGGTCAAATGAAAGCACAACCCCAGCAATTTCAGTTATTCTCTGCATGAAACAACATTCCCATCACCATAAGAACAGTTACCAAATGCAAACAGGACCTTACAACAAGGTATCGTAAAAGATCTGCACAAGAGTCCAACAAATACTAGAAGGTTACCCCTTTCTCCAGCTTGTCTGCCAATCATCTTTCTCCGCCACATAACACTGACTAGCTCCTACATCTTGGGACTTTTGGATTGCAAGAATGTACCTCTAAAATGTAGCGGGCTGCCCATAGTTGGTCTGCAGCGTCAATACCAACAGAAGGTCCCACTTGAAATTCCCACTGTTTGCAATGAGAAAGTAGATCCAATGATGACCACAGGTTAGAGTGCTACCATGGGGATCGGAAAAGAATTGAAAGAAGGAAACCAAGCCATCTCCATGACAAAATCAAAAGACAGTGGGATTAATAGTATGTAAGGACCACTAGCGCTTCTTTTATCCATGAAGATTGAATGACACATTCTCCAACGGGCACAATTGACTAGATTTAACAGCATCCATCTTGAGAAAGTTGAGGACATGTGACGCTGAAGCAAACCTCAAACACAATACCGTCTTATGTGTCTACATCCTATCAAAGAAGGTGGGTACCTGGCCAGGCATAACTTCTCCATTGATGCCACTTATCTTAATCCCCGCATAGAGGCACGCTTTGTAGTGAGCATTCACAATATCACGACCCCAAGCTTTGTCAGCTCCAGTTCCACAGTAGTAGGGCCCCTGATCATAGGGAAAAGAATGCATGTTAGAGCGTGTTGCAAATGTTCTGTTCTATGACTGACGTCAGCATATCAGAGCCAAGGTTACCCGGGAAAGCCAACATCCCCACTGCTTTCGTCTAGGCTGAATACAGTGCCTTACAGGAATAATGCCAACCTAGAGGCCAACACCATATAGATCAAGTAAATTCTCATTAACCTTAGAGGAATAGACAAATGCAATACATTGATCCTCTTCTGAAACAGGATGTAACTTCAAAAAGCCTTCCACGTGTGGTAACCAAACCATGTGAACAAAGTCCAGGTAGTCATAGTCAGTACATAAGCATGAAAACAAATGAACACAAAAAAACCATAATTTTTTACCTGAGGTCCAGGGTAACCACCTACGGGCCAACCCAGCGGCCACTTCACATCCTTCTGGAGCAATGTGTACTCCTGCTCAAGTCCATACCTGAATAGCAATGAATAGTTGTAGCATCCATCTTCAAAGTCAATAATGAAGTATAAAGCAGCAAGGTCCAAAATAATGGTTTTACTTCTTCGTTCCTGATCCAACTTGGCCTTCATATCCTTCGGAGCTCAGTTGAATAATACACTCAATACAAAACCCTTCACTTCATGTATTTCCTAACAGGATTTCTCAAACTTCTTAAGCTTATTCCTACGCCACATGCCAGAATGGAATGGGCTGAGGGGAAATAACATCGTTCTCCACAATAATCCCTGCTGCTATCAGGAAGCCTTCACCAACAATGTCAATTTTTAAGACACTTCTCATGAAGCCTGCTAGACTGGCTGTCATATATGTCATGCTTGGCTTCACCTAGACCTTCAGATCAATTGTCAATCCACCCCCTTTAGAAAGGGAAAATCATACCAGGGTTCCTCCTCCACTACTTCCTTCTTGCTAAAAATTTTCGCTGCTTCTGCACGCTTGTTGGTAGGAATTGCCACACCCTGGGGGGTATAGGCGTCGCATATGACCTGCATCAACAACGGAAATAAGGCCCAATGGAGGGAAATTTAGCTCAGGAATACACCAAAGTGGCCGTTCCTCTTGACTGCAGGGGCTATATATCCCACCTACTCCTCACGTTCACAATTCCTCTTCAGAACACTGAAACTTTCCACTGAGAACTTTCAAAGATTGCAGGTTCACAGGGAGCCGGTATGAACAAGGATGATACCGTGTCCGGCAGTTTCATAGGTAGGGTGAAATTGAACGAGAGAATGGAGAAATAACACACCAGAATGTTGTTCCCCCTGCGGAAAGGGTCCTTGTAAATGGCCTGCGGACTGCACATTACATCGAATATAAACTCAGGATTGTCCGTGTCTTTCTTACTCGCTTGTGCTTTTCAGAAACAATAGACGTGGCCATGCACTTCATAAACGATGGAGATATGAGAAGGAAGGGCAGTGAGGAAACGAGGGGGAACGGAAAAAGCAAGATTCCAAGTATTTCTTCCTTTGCAGAGATGATAAGAGGTTGCATGATAGGGGCTTACTACAAAATCACTTCACTGTCCCGTCCAGGAGCCTGTCCGGTGCTGGAACCGTCGTAGTTCCATTTTGGCAACTTTTTGGGATCATGGACAGGCCCAGGGAGAGTCTGCACACAGAATACAAAACGGTTCAGCTCGGCAATAAAAAGAGACATGCAATTCTGATGGAGGTAACTGAGCGAGTACTTCCAAATAGACTCTTTCCTAAAATCCAAAGGGAGAATTCCGTGTGGCACCGTCAAGTAACCTACACTCCTGAAAAGCTGTAAAGATGCGTGCTCCACCAAACGATGTTTCCTAGTTGTCTCACCTCGAGTGTTCCTAATGTCAATTTCATAATAAACCGTCGGAACTTTCGAAAGAGGACAAGATAATGCCAGGCCACTTACCCTTGCTTTGCTGCGAAGATCTATGCCCGTTCCCCCAATCCTGTTTAAGAGGCCATCCCAAAACCGCATAAAAAGAAAAATTCTACTCACTCTCTCAAAAGGAAACTCCTGTTACTCTTCAACTACTCATGGCCTAAAACTGACACCTTTAGTCGATGGTATGACTTGAACGTCCACTCGGACTCGCATCACGATTTGAATTGCACCACGTCCTAACTAATATCTGAGAAAAAACTTTGGTGAATCGAAAGCGAGAGAGAAACTGAAACCAAAAGTCAACTTGTGTCATAGATGCTCAGCAACAGAGGCGCAGAACCGACTCACCGATCCTCACCAACAATAGCCATGCAAGAAGAAGGAAAGCGCAAACAGACAGAACAGCACAAGGGACCGGGGGGGGGGGGAGAAAGAGAGATCCGAGGCGAACCAGATGTACTCCGCTATGATCTCCTTCTCCTCAAGAGTCAGATTGAGCAACTCGTGCAGCGACGACATGGCGGCGGGCTCAGTCCCCTTCCCTCCTCGATCGTGACAGCAATTGAGAGAGACGGAGTAAGAGCTGCGCAGACGAGCAAGCGGACAAAGCGATCGCCTTCGCTCCCGATCCTGCTCTCATCAGTGGAGCCCCGCTTATGAACCCCCCTCGCCTGCACCCCGCCGCATATTGGCTCCTTCGGTATTCACCCTCCAAGATGAAAATGCGGCGTATTAACATACGCCGCGTGGCGGATCTGCAACCTATACACTGACCGTTTACCCCGTACGCAGTACAAAAATTGAATACGGCGACGGTAGTTACCCGGTGCCGGTTTACTTGCTTGTTTACAATACTGCGGCTCTCACTCCACGTTTCATTCGTCCAACATGAGGTCACGAGTCACATCCATGTGTCCCGTTTGTTCATCCAACGACGTAGCTGGTCACTGTCCACTGGATTTTGCGTTTTCTTCACTGTTAGTGTAAGAAATTCAAAGTTGGACCAGCGGAGGAAGTCCACGTGGTATCTCTCAACGAAACTTTCAAAAACATACTGCGGGTTCAAGGATTTCCACCAATCAGCGTGTAACGACTTGCGAGTCGTGACGGACGGAAAGGCCGTCCTTGGTCCTCCCTTTGGACTGGAGCACACGGCGACCTCGGTGTAATTATATATATATACGTGCTCTCCATGTAGTCCAAGTCAAAGGTGGCCCCGGGCCTGCCACCTCCTCACACCAATCCACTTTGCATTTACTTAATGCACCTTCGAATATTTAATTACTAGATCTACCTATTTATGACTTTTGGGGCTTATTGTTAATTAATATAGCTGTGGTTCATGTTTCGGTCTTTTTTTTTGGGCCCCGCCAAAGTAACTAGTAACTTAGTAACTAGTAAGAGGCAGGGGAGGAGGGCGCTCCTCTCCTTTATATACCGCGGCAACCCCAACCCCATGAAGCGGCTAGGGACCTTTCTAGGAGGTTGCCCAACACATGTCACCCCTAGAAAACACCATTGGACACCTCTATTCTACTTACCCCAATTTGGCGCTTGAAACATCCTCCATGCTCTCGCCTTTTTACCGTTTTTTTTTTGGACCCGGGTTATTTCCACTCTTGATTTTTTATTGGCTCCTCCCTAAAGATGAGACTACCCATGAGTGTCAAAAAAATGTCAACTAACTGTTACACCTTTTTCAGATAATTTACCCTCAAGATAAGGGTACCCTGAATTTTGAGAAAAGATTCACCCGTGGGGGTCGGGTCGGGGTATTACTATTTTTCAAATGGAATGTAATGATCGGTTCCGTAATACACATTTTGTAGTACACACGGAGTTTGCAAGGGCTCTGTCCATTAAGGGATGGTCCAGGAATTAGAAAGAGGGGATATATAGTAAGGCATAAAGGGATTTGAAGAAATAACCCTTGTGTAGGGGGTTCAAGAAAAGACGGTAGGAAAGCAACATCTATTAAATGGAGGATGGTTCATGCCTGTGTCTATTGTTCTAGACCTGTGTAGAGTATAATGGGGTACCCTCAAAATATTACTTGAGGATAATGTTGTTTAACTGGTCTGGGTATTTTGGTGTACCAGCCGGATAAATATAGGTTTAGGTAGGATAAAGATAGGGTAAATTATTCCCTAGGGATTTCAGATGAATTGGAAACATAACCAATTGAAACCAATCAGATTTGACACAGAAGAAATTATAACTGAATATATCTTAAAATATAACTTGAGCATAATAAATAAATGTTAAAAAACTAAGTTTTAATCCAAGAATATAGGTACATGTGCAAGGCAGCCTAGAAAACCGCACTAGTAGCTCCATAATGCTATGTAATGCTTTGGGATTTGTGATCTGTCCTTGAGATACAATTTAATGAGCAATGGAATGACGGCAAAGGGGGCACAAGAACATAGGTCAGCGAGCCTATTTCCTGGATTCCATTACCTGGCAGGAAAAACATTGCCCCACAGAGTCAGGTAAATGCCGATGGTTTACCTTTTGGCCTGGTCCAGGGGAAACATAAAATATACCCTTGATAAGGGTACCGGTAAAAAGGTAAACAAAAACTGCAGGTCCGGATATACATGGATAACCTTACCCAAATATACACGGCGATTATATCCAGGTAAATCGCATACCCGCTCCCCGCTCTACATTGGTTATTTCTTCAAATCCTTGTGTAGCTTACTGTATATCATGCCTTTTTTTAATTTTTTATTACTTATAAAGGGAAACATTTGGGAAGCTCACAAATCAGGCCCCTTAATAGTGAGAGGAGAAACTAACCTCTTTTACCGTAACCTTGCCATGAGCTCCAGGAAAGCCCGCTTTGCTATTTTTCACGAATTTCCGGCAACCAAAAGTACTTGAAATCCGACATCTCCCACCCCGCAGGTCCAAAAATCATGAGAGATTTTTAAAGTATGAATCTGGTATGCATAGACTGGTTTTTGAAAAAAAATCAATCCCAGATATGGTATCTGAATGTCAATAACCTAGAAATATGAACTCGGATATGGTATTAAATAATAAAATGGTACTAGAATTCAAATTCAAATTCAATATTAAAATGGCCATATGAACTATTCAAATAGCCATTTGAATATTCAAGAAAACCACAAGAAACGTGCTCATCTCATAGGATACCAACCCCATACAATTATACACTGAATCAATTGCATCCACAATGACAATGACTCGCAAATGAAGATCATAAAGAGGCACTCATAAACACATGAAACCTGCATCCATAATGTCTATATGTGCATCTTACCGAATAGACCTGCAGCAAGGAGTCCAGCTCTGGTAGGGCCGGGAAAGGAGAACCCTAATTGCCGCCAGTTAGGGTTTGGGGGACCACCGTGGAGCTCAAGAACCTTATGGTAGGGTAGTACAAATGTTTACGGGAACAGAGAACAGTAGGTTAGGCTAGGAGAGTAGGTTAGGAGAGCCCGGGGTTGATACCGAAACCAGATATCAGACCAACACTTCAACATACCACACTTGAGAACCAAGTTGTAGCCAAGTGGTAATGGGCACATACCACCTCGGAGGTGGTTGTGGGTTCAATGTTCAATCCACCCTTGGTGTCACAAAGGTGTCCACCTTCCAAGCAGAAGGCAGTAACCCTTGGGGGGTGAAGAGACACCATAATTTACGCTTCCTTGGGGAGGCGTCAAGTAAATAAATAAAAAATACCAGATAGCAGGATTTGACACCATAATTTATGCTTCCTTCATGCGGCGTCAAATTTTTTCTTAAAATACCACACGTCAAGATATCAGGATTTGACCCCAGAAGCATCTGGGTGGCACTCAATGCACTATCCAACTGAGCATTGACTATTGGTACATTTTTAATTCCTGGACCATCCTCTAAAGGACAGGGCCCACGCAAACTTGGGGGCATATAAATTGGGCGACTGTTCTGTCCCATAAAGTGTTTTCCTGTCCAGAACTTGTTTTCCCATTTTCCCGTCTTTGTTTTCCCTTTTAACCCTCGGACCTCAAAAGGAGGCCAAAAGGATTCTTTGGAATACAATATTAAATGAAATGAAAGAATCTGGCGTGCCATGAGCCTAGCTGTCGGGGAATCTCCGGCCACGTCACCGGTGGCGCGCTGCGGCCCGGCTATAAATGGAGCTTTGACCGCTTTTCCACACATCTGGGCCTCGGGCTCTGGGAATGGGATATGTAATGAGGACGACACTACACGCACTTCGAGATGCCTTTTTACTGATCATTATTTGTGCTATGGCGGAATGAAACGAAAAGTTAGTTTTTAGAATCTTATATTTCCTTTTCCCTTTCAATTAACCCCTAATGGACGAGTCGACCTGAATCGGGTCGATTGAAAATTTCGAATGGATGAAAACTATCGGGATGAACTTGGATGAAATCGAGCCCTGAATGAAAAATGTAGAAAATTTAATTCTGTCCCCCCTTGCGTTGATGGCACCCTAAAAATCCTAAAGGACAGCCGTCAGGATTTTTTGGAGTGCATGGGGTACCCAAAATCATGTGGTTTGGGGCCCTCGAGCAGAGAGGGCTTTACCACGTGTCAGGCATAGGGGACTGGGTCTCGGCATTTGCGGGCGATGGGTAGCAACGGCCCCACTAAAAACGAGCCCACAAAAAAAACAGCCCCCTGACTTCATCAGTTTTGATGATGTGGCCCCTCTTTTTGACCGGGATTATCACCGGCTCAGGCAATACTTGGCGTGAGCTGGGATTTAAGGAAATCTCTGCCTGCATTTTGGTTAGAATTCAGAAATTCTTTTTGGAGGTAGTAGGAAATCAATCAAGGAACAATGCCACCGTTGCAATTGTGGTTACAACGCCAATTTGAACTCCTATGGCTGAATTACAGGTCAGTTGAGCTAAATGGTGTTTTTTGACCCCCCTGTTTTCCCATACAAAACAACCCTATGCAGATTTAGGAATTCTGCTTCGCAAATTTGGGGCAACATGCTTTAGGTGCCTCTGAATTGGAATGTGGGTGGGGTCTTGCAAGGAAAAAATATTTTCTCGGAAAAATTGCCTGGTCAAACTTTTTTTCCCTCAAAATTGGAAAATAGTGCAGATTTAGGGCTTACCATTTTGTTATAATCTTTTTAATGACACGGTGAAATGGGCTGGAATTTTTACAGCGGGTGCATGAGGTAGCCTTCCTTTCATACGGTTCATCCCTATGGATGTTTGTTAGCTGGGAGATATACCCTCATCCGTGAGGGTATGTGCTGTTTTGGAGTGGGCCCACCAAAAACAGCCTCGTCCATTAGGGGTTAACTAGAGTTTGAGAAAAATTATGTGCTAGTACCGTCCCTGGATAACCATTTAGGCATTTTTTCGCCATTTTTTATTTTTATTTTTTTTGAACAAGGGACTTGGCCCTGGTTGGGAACTTTATTGCTGAATTATTGAAGGGAAAAAAATTAAACCCTTGAGGCTGCCATAAGGCGTATCGCATGGGAGCCATGCATGATAACCGATGTTCGTCACCGAGGATACTTCCCGGATATTCCGTAAGAAGATCGAGTGGTCTACCGGCTTGCTGCCCACATAATAATAAATTCAATCAATCAGCAAATTAGGCACGTTTTGAAAACCATTTCTCACATTAGGCATCTTCATGCTATAATTTTTTAGAATTAAGCACATGAGAAGAGAAAAGATTTATTTTCTTGAGAATAAAATTAAGAAATAGACCCCCCAATGGCCACGGGCCCTTCTAGGCTCCAGCTACTTACCTTTCATTTCCTTTGAAACCTTAATATCATGACATTGTAGAGTCCATGCAAGGGCCTTTCGAAGTTACATGGAACTCTCGCAAATAGATTGAGAAGTTATTTCCGCACGCATATATCTGTATTGATTTTTGTTCAATGAAATTTTGATCTTATTACAACAACATGAGAAGAGCCTTGCAAGTTTTTTGCTGGAATATTTGGGCATTATTAGGCATTTTGGTCCCATAGTTTCCGAACAATTAGGCCAAAATCTAAAAAATTCACAGAATTGGTTAGGCACTTTCATTTTGAATTAATTATCGCCTAAACGGTTGTCCAGGGACGGTAGTATTTTTTAGAATAAAAATTTCCAGAGAGCGAAGTCACATGTGTTGGGATGATGGAAAGGGTCCCCTGGCGAAGATTTGTGGGGTCGGCGAAGAGTACGCACAGACAAGATAGCACGTCTCTCTCCACAGGACATATAGTTTGCTAAAAAAACATTTCCCCGTTTAACTTTACTTGGAATTATTAGGAGCAAGACAATTAAAACCTCCTAGGTCAACCATAAGGCGTAGACAGTGCTAGCTAGGAGCGGGAGCAAGCGGACGAAACGTGAGAGCCCTCTCTGATTCTGCCATTTTAGAGGCTCCTTGTGAACCCAAGAGGCAGGGCAGGTAAGTTAGCCCTGCATAATCCGCAGGCTTGGCCGATTCTGCCTGCCCGTTCTGCATGCAAACAAAACCGCCTAGAAATTCCCATTGTTAACATCGGTTCACCCTGACAGGAGGACATACCTTATGTACTAGAGAACGCGACCCCTAGGGCGCATTATGGCTCCTAGTGAGTCACTAGGGCGAGGCCGGTAATGCGCCCTAGGGGGCACGTTCCCTGGCGTAAAGGACTTTTGGGAGCAGATTCTGCGAGGCCCTGATTGGCTGCAGGCCATAGTGAGCCAATTAAAGTCAAACAGCCGATTAGGAATGCAGAAAGCGCCAGCGCCCTGGAGCGTCGATTTTCTGCTTGCTAATTTTCCTCAAAAATGGCAGAATCTGCCCCCAAAATCCTTTACGCCAGGTGTAAGATACCTATGGCCTTTCAGAATTCGGAAGATGACATAGGTGTAAGACACATATGGCCTTACAAGATGACGTTTTTGGAGGGGCCATGAAGGGACAGGTTCGATTTTACTCTGATGAAGGGCAGCTGACTCTGCCTTCCGCCGCTTTCGAGCGCGTGACCCCGGGTTACCGCCTCACCAATAATAATATATGACGCATCCCCAAGGAAGCGTAAGTTATGGTGTCTCTTCACCCACAAGGGCTACTGCCTTGGAGCAGGAAGGTGGACACTATGTGCCTATTACCACTAGGCTAAAAAACTTGGTTGTCCGCACTCACCGTTCTTAACCTGTGGAAGGTCCTCATCAGCTGCCCTCCCCTTATACATACGCCGACCATATATGGTACGTGCTCTTAACGGAAGGGAGCAGGCTGCCTAAGGCGGATTATACCATGCACCGAGCTCACCCCTGTGCAAATTTATTTTTGGAAAACAAAATTGCCGATCTGGGCCTGTCAGAATCTCATGATATTATGATAAATATGTTTATATATTAATTTTTTTTATAAATCATAGTGGTTGCCTGGTCACTAAGATCCTGGATTTTGGGACAATACCTTTTGTGGCCCAGTGTAGGGCCCTCAATGGTGGGTATCTAGGTACAGTCTCTGGTGGAAGAAAATAATAATTTTGGGGGTTTTCCAGTTGTTTGAGCCATTGTGAGTTGAATTAAATAAGGCTGTTTGGTTGACAATTTAGTACCCAGACTAATGAAAGAGTTTCCGGCAATAACTATATTTTATCGTTAAATTATTGCTCTGGATATTTGAGAGATCTGACTTGTCATGTCGGACGGCTGACGCATCTGACGGCTAGAAGTATCTACCTGACACATCCGACGGCAAAGATTATACCTTCTGAGACATCTAACGGCCACAGAAATGCATCTACCCGAGCCAACTGACGGTCAGGAGAATAATGGATGGTGTGAAAGTTTCTAATCTGGAAGTGGCGTCGACCGGCGGCACAGGGCAGACACGTTACGGAAGCGTCCGCCGGTAGTGCCGGTGGGCAGTTGCTGGACGCGGCGCCCCGCGGACCGGTAGTACCCAGTCAAGGCACCGGCTGCCGCCGACTGTACTTGTGCCACATGCTACTTGCCCTGCATGTTTCATTCATTCATACACATCCAAAATTCGTAACTCTGTTCGTCCAGACGGACGTGAGAATTTTCGCAGGAGGAATCTGACGAGCATCTAACCATGTGAAGGCGTCGTCGTCGTCGTTTGCTTCGTCTTCTTCTCCGTTGCGTGGGGGTGTGGAGCGATGGTTTGTGGAGACGAGGGCGTGCAGGGAATGGTGGAGTGTGCATAGATGGCACTGTCATCGAGGGCAATGCTGCTCACCATGCCTCCCATAACAGTGGGTCATATGTCTCAGGCAGCGTGCTTGTCTTCAAGATTGCGCCTTTTGCACCCGCGAGCATCTGCCTCTCAAAGACCGTGCAGCACAGGTCTGGTTCCTTGATTGGCGGAAGTTTCACTATTCAGCTCTTCGGTTGGCTTTCAAAGCTGTAGAAAGGTTATATCTCTGTTGGAATCTTTTCTCGTGAGGAGGTAGCGAGAAGAATTGTAGTGGCAGACCTAATTTCGCTGAAATGAAAAGTCATCGGTGGGAGAGCTTCTTTCCAATGCAAGGCTAGAAACTTGTTGTCGCACCTCTTCAATGGCTCTTTGCTTCTCAACGCGAATAGTAGCATTTTTAGAGTCTTCTAATCGTTTTGAATCTTCATCAGCAGCAGCAGCATGAATTAATTCTTGTTTTTCCTTTTCTATTTGAGAGAGTCCATTCACCCAAATTTCGTTTGCCTTGAATTTTGCCTACTGTAAGCAAGTCCGAGCTTGTTCAAGCTTATCAATAGCTTCTTTATCGTTCCTATGCATCGCGCATCGAACGATTATTCGTCCGAGCTTGTTCAAGCTTATCAATAGATCGTTCTTCTACATCGCCAATCGCACTTAAAATGGTCTGTTTACGATTATTCGATAAATTGCATAATGAAGGTAGATTATTTCTCTAGGATTTTCAAAGATTAGAAACCTCTTCCCAAACCAAACATGGACCTTTCAATTCATCCGGCTTTCCGGCACGGTCCTTCATGAGAGATGGAAAACGATGTAAGAAGATCAGAGAGGTTCGTTGGCCCATAACTATTTTATGATTGAATTTTAGTTGGGGATTGTTCCACTCATGTTGAATTTTGTAAAAGATGCTCTCTGCTCAGTTTGAGCAGATTCACAATGTGTAGGATGTGGGACATCCCTTCACGCGCTTGCTTGTCCGCTCTCTTCAGTTTATCCTTTCTAGATTCTGGTTGTGCTTCTTAGTGAGTTCAAGATTGGGACACACAAAATACTGGGAGTCATCTTTACTGAGCACTGCTCAAGTATTGCATAATGTGGTACGCCATTGTAGCATTCGCAATGAAACGCCAGTAGGATATCTGGGGTCCTCTGACCTTTGACCTGGGAGTTGTAGCAATTACAGCCTAAAGAAGTTTCTCACAGTTATAGGAACCAACGAGATGTGGCGTGGAACGACAAAAGATCAGAGAGTTAGTAAAGGTACGTTGATGTCCTTGGCTTCTTTATGTCTTTACAACACGGACTCTGATGGTTTGGTTCTGCTTTGTTTTGCTTTATCAGATGGGTCTGAAACACCACAGCCATATGATGCCCTATTACTGGATGTGGGAGGGACACTGCTGGAGACAGCTCAGCCTGTGCCCGACATTTATGCTTCATTTGGAGCTAAATATGGTTAGCCCCTTCCCCTCCTTTGCCAAAGTTTGAAAATAGACAACTCTACCTTCCCAGAGTAGCCCTGGCCCTCATGCTGAGAGATGGTAAGTGGTTTCAATATCACAGATGCATTGCATCAAGATCTTGTCAGAAATATGTCAACAGTATGACAATTAGACGTCTCTGGTATAAGCAAAGGAGCATTACACCAAGAACCTGATGAATAGGCAGCTTCCTGAGTCCTTCAAAAGCTGATATTCCTGGTCAGAGAGCTAACCCCTTTCATAAATATGGCAACATGAGCAGGGGTGAAGTGCATGGCCAGCCTACCCATACCTCAGCAGGAGGCTGTGGTCTTGAACCAAGCAGTTGCATGCACCCATGGATACATAAACACATGATACCATCCATTGTCAAGTGCACTTGTAATTTCATTGCATGGGGCAAATGGACAAGGCTCCTATGCAACAATTTGAAAGTGGAGTCTCAGGTCTTCTTTTTGTACTGACCTCAAGGGAATGAGGTCAGGACATCCAACTAACTAGATCAACATTGACTCACACAAATCAGGAACTTTCTTATGCTGATATAATCTCCCTCTCTTTCTGCATTTTTATCTGTGCACACTCCAGTTTAGCAAGGTCAGGAGGTAGTTATACTGAGTGGATATGATATTTAGTGCAGGTGTGAAAGCAACAGCAGCTGATATCAAGAAGGGCTTCAAGAAAGCCTTTGCAGAGCCATGGCCGGAGCGGCTAAGATATGAGGTCTGTGCTGATAACTTGTTGTTCAGATCACTTCTTTACCACTGACGTATCCTCATGAGACAGCATTTAATTCTACATAATTGAAACAGTATGACTTCTCTGAACTTGAAGTGGGAATGGAATCTCATAGCAATGGCTCTGACACTCATAACTCTTCACAGAGATTTTGAGATGTGGGCTTGCCCTCTGCCTCTGCATGTCCCCCTTTCAGAGCCTCCTTCCATGTGGCGGGGGCCCCGCCCACCTTTTTAGGGGAAAACCAGGTCTTTGGAGAAATTTGCTGGGCACCCTTGTAGGTTCCCAATGTCATGTGCACCCCGGCAGCCGTCCACAGTTTTGGACTGTATTCTGACGTGGTTCTAGTGAAGCACCTCCAATGAGCCTGCTATAGCCAGTCGTGGTTGGCCACATGTCCGGCACATGCAGGTCAAAACTCACGGCATTCAATTCCCTGAAGGAGCAGCCGAGGTTCATCCGTTAAAAACGGACTGCACTACAATCGCGCCGGCCCCGCGGACTTGCGTCTCCGCCCGATGGAAGTGCATAGAGTATCCGTCGATTTTTGTCCTCATCCTCCCTTAAACGGTGGGCGGGGTACATGGAAGGAGGCTCTCAGTCCTCTTCTCTTTCTTCTTTCTTCTCTTGTTTTTTCCATTTTGTCCCATAAGCTCTTTGAGCTTTCCGCGGATGTTATAAAGTACCATTTCATTTCATTTCATTTCTCGTCCCATGAGCTCTTTGAGCTTTCTGCCATTTCATTTCATTTTCTTCTGACATGATGTAAAGTGGAAGTCTGTGATGTTCTTTCCTTATGTGTTTCTTATTGCAATGTATTTATGATGAGCTGGATTATATGGCAGGGAGATGGCAGGCCTTTCTGGAGACATGCAGTGGCTACAGCAACTGGGTGTGCTGATGACACCTACTTTGAGGAGTTGTATCAAGTGAGATGCTTACCTGCACCTTTGATGTTGACCCCCGTACCCCTGCTTCTGAGCAATAGCCTGTTTAAAGCAGGTGCCGATTGTCAACGACGTCCACTGGATTCTAGAAAATCTCTCTCTCTCTCCCTCCCCACCCATCAATGTATTTGTAACATCTAGAAGCGCAAATGACTCTGGCAAGCTTGCCAGTAATTGTATGAGCACTGTTTATTGAAGGCAGGTTGATTGTAAAGCAGATCCTTACAAGCTATTTCCTTTCCACACATCCGAATGAATGAAAGGCCTATTTGCCATAACTGGGCATTCCTGTGTTGCCTTTATTGAAGCCCAGCATTTTGGAAAGGGTGATGCTTGGAAAGTAGCTGACGGAGCAGTGGAAGCCCTTATCCTCCTACGGGTTGCTGGAGGTAAACAACAATGCCACAGCTTTTTGTTTCCATCCTTGTGCTTGCCTGTCTTCACAGCGGCAAAATGTCATAGAAACTAATATCGAGGAACTGGTCCTTGGCACTGGATCTGTGAAAGACTTACTAGAATAACTAAGACTCCTTACCCTGACAGAATCGATGAAATATAGAATTTAGAGTAGGCACGATGTCTACTTGGCAAGTGACTTCTTGCAAAAGGGCTGATGTTTGTGGCATTATTCCTCAATTTGATGGAACATAGTGAAATACAGAAACCCCTACCCAGTTGCACTGGTTACAGACTTCATTTTTATGATAGCATCACATTTAGACGCTGGTGCACATTGTTATTTTATCAATCGTTGTTGGTTGCACAGTGAAGCTGGCAGTTGTATCCAACTTTGATTCCAGATTGCGCCCTGTTTTGCAAGATCTGCAGGTTGATACCTTGTAAGGCTCCCCCCTGTGCTTCCACTTATTCTTACTAGTATACATTGACATAACTCTTAATCCTCAATGGGGACAGCTTTTTATTCTTAAGTTGGTAATGTCTCCTCACTTGAGGATCCTGAGGAGTAAAGACCCTGTGGAGGAAATTTGTTAAACACGAACATTTGTTCACCTGGAATGTAACCTTTGATAACTTCAGTTCAAGACCATATGGCAATGGAGTTGTTTGGGATGGCAGGTTTGATGCTATTATAGTCTCATCAGAGATTGGTTTCGAGAAGCCCTCACAAGAAATTTTTGAAGCTGCCTTAAGTGAGTACATATGTGTCTCCTTTAAGTGCTATCTACGGTAGACCAGTGGCAGGTAGGGTTTAGGGTTTAGGGACCCTACGGCAAGGGAATCCTTTTGGTGATGTTGAATGGCATTAGATCTAATGGAGAGATATGCCAACAATGGATCTTATACTATCATGGGCATGAATGTGTTGATTTGCAGGGCAAAAACTAGTGATCTACTGAGAGAAAACAGCCTACTTGTGCCTGTTGTCCATGTCCATTAAAATATGTTCTATTTCAGGATGCAGCATGTATAGACATGTTGCCCTCTAGTTTTTGTTTACTTATATCCAGCCCTCTTTTCTTATTGATTCCTCGTCTCTTAGCCAATCCTTGTCAACGCAGATGAATTGGGTGTTGAGGCAAGGGATGCAATTCATGTGGGAGATGATCTCATAAATGACAAGCAAGGTGCTAGTGCCATAGGTGTGGAGGCCTGGTATGCTCAATCTCTTTTTCTGTCTTCCTCTCTGTGTGGTAGTTTAGTAATCGTGTTTGACTCGCATTATACTTCTGTTATCACCAGCCCATGAATCAATAGTCAACCCCCTTTACACAGATGTCGTCATCCGTGTGCGAGATCACAGGTTGACTAACGCCCTGTGGGCTCAAAGTCCACAGCCAACTCTGGCAGATCTCATGGGGAGTGAAACCCTCAAGGGTATGTGATGCCAAAATTTATAAGCATGCTTTTGATATTGATTTGCTATGCTATCAACTATGTTTAAGCTCAGAAACATATTCAAATTATCCTCAGCATGTACAGTTTTCTTGGGGCTGTATAGTGATGTAAAGAGTATGTGTACAAGGGTTTTTCCTTAAGGAGTTGAATTTATTCCAAGGTGTGTGATGTATGAATCAAACAGACATTGGTCTGTTTTGCCATAGATTTGCAGGATCTTTAGGGGCTACATGTGTTGGTTATTTGCAGGCTTTGGAAGAAGGATGTGAAGACTTTTCAAGAGCTCGCTGAGCGTGTTCTACAACCTGTGACTCGCTCAGTCCGATAGTGTGGGGTCAAAGCTGCATTTGCAGATGTTGACCTGAAGCCCTAATTGTGGTCTCATCACCACTCAAATGGGGCAACAACATAAATTACTGCCTGATAGGCGATACGCTGTAAGGCAATACCTGCACCAAATGTGTGTGTGTGAGGTCCCTGTCTCTGGTCTTCCTTCCGCTTGTCTGGGCTTGCCACTAGGCATCCATGCAATGACCAGCCTCTAGAGTTCTATTCCCCTGGAATGAGAGCTAACGAGGAGGATCAAACCCCCCAGGCGTATTCATGAAAGAAGGCAAAATAACAACTGTCCATTGCTACAGAAACAAGATAGCTGACTGATACTTTTCACGTGAACTTCACCCAGTTTTTACCGACATTCGATTGACTTAGTCCTCCACTTTAAAGGGGTGGCCTTGTTGAATAGGCGGCTTGTTTTGTATATGTTCGGGCCAAGTTGGGCAGGATGGGTGAAAGCATGTTGGTAGGAGTTCTATCCTCAGTTGAGCTTGTTGTATTGTCCTGCATGCTTCATGTAGACTCAGAGACAGCACTGAATGTGAGATGACTATTGGAGAAACGTGCTCTAGTGATGCAAACCAGCACTACCCTTGATATAAGGTGTCCAAATTCTCAGTGTGGGCCGTACTAGTACAAAGCCGGTGCAATTACTCACACAGCCAGCATTAATCGAGGGCCTCCTGCACCTCTGGGGATTGTTGTCTGGGTTGAGAGGTGAGCACTTTCTCTTGACCCTTGGTGTGACCGGCATAATTTTCTCATGCAGACTTGCAGGGAATATCGCAAAATGAACCCTTACTAAGTGGGTTCTTGCAAATGAAATACCACTCATTAGGCTACAGCAAAAAGACATAACCAAAACAACCAGAACTAAGGGGTTTGCCCAATCCCCATCTCATGCTAGTACTCCGGAAAATTATCAATCAAATGTGGCCACGCTCCTTCAGCTTTGAAGTTTGACACCGATGGATCTATTGTGTGTACCACAACAACAAGAGCACTGCTCAGTACAGTGAAAATATGCTCCACTGCGAGTTCTTAGAGTAGGACTGCTGCAGGCAATCAGTATATATTCTGGACTAGAGGCATTGCAACCAGGCAATTTTGTCCACCACACTGAACTCTCTTTAAGAACCAAGTTCCAAGAGCAAACTAGAAGGTGGAAGGACGATCCAGCTGAGACCAGAGAACCTGAGCGCCTCTTTGGACTGTAAGTGCTCAATTTATAGGTCATAAAGGCCTACCACTCAGGTGATAAGGGCACACATCCTAATACTAATTGAAGTAGTGGATTATCTATCTGCTATTGACACCCCCACTTGAAATTGGGTAGACCAGCAGTGTTACTGGCGTAACTCTGAGCAAGGATGACTTGGAAATGAGTACTCAATGTCATGACCATCAGGAAGTTCACCACTACTGCAAAGATGTTCTTGTGTTGCTGTCACATCCAACGCAGTAATAAAGCAGGAGTACGCTATACCTTCAATGCCTGGTTGCCCACAACCTGTCAGGTTTCTTTCATTGGTAAGTACTTGTACACAAATACATACCCCCTGGAAAGACAGCAAAAGGGAGGGCATTGGAGAATACAACCTTGAAAACCAAAAAGATGATGCAACCACAGCAAGTTGTGCACTTGAGAGCAGTGAAGGTGAAAGTAGGTCAGAGGTGGGACAGAACCGAAGCTAGAGGGTTATGAGTTACGATCTGCAAGATGACCTCGGGCAAAAGTCATGTGTCTTTACAATTCAGCCACTCTTGCTCAGGTTGTACTACATTTAATACCCTTTGGTAACCGAGGTCCAGCTGCGAGAATTTCCCGGCTGCGGGTGAACCTTGTTATTAACTGATAAGACATACTACACTGAGGTCGGTGGTAAATCCTTGTCAGAGTAGCTATCATCCTTGGGACACAATTATCTAGAATAGTGCAGAGCAACCATTGCCAACGGTACTGAGAGATGGATTAGGACAACAGAGAAGATCATTGCTACCTGCAAAGCATTCAGTATGAAACCATGCTCTCACAACCGATTGTGGGGTTTTTTCAACCCCACCATGGTATTGAAACTCACCCCACAAACTTCCAAGCCACCAACAATACCAGGAATTGTGTAGTAATATATGTTGTAGACACCATCCACAAAAACACTATGCTCCTCTAGCTCCCAATTTGACATAAATGTGATACAAGATTGTGAGATTATATTGCCAGTCACACCAGCTTGAGACTGTACTCAAGAGGCATATTTTCTATAGCCTATGCTGGCTTGAGAGATTTACATTGTGAGAATTCCAGAATCTTGATACATATCGACCCCTTTTCTCTACTTACCCAGAGCCGGAGAGGCTTCGCTAAATCTGTCTGACTTTGTTGGGTCCTGATCTTGACACACTCGGACTTTTGTCATTGCCTTGCATAGGGCAAGGGTCAACCAAAGGATCCGCATATTTCTGTACCATAGGTGATCCTCCTGGTGAGCCAACATTCAAGTTGGTTAAAATATCTTGCCTTGGTCCGTCACTTGCGTGAGAACCCCAACCACTCTGAGAAGAATCCTGTGAGGCACCTGACATACGCCCCACGATATCCTCGTTCCCACAACCAGATAACTTAGTTTCCTCAGCCAAGATGTCTTGCCAAATTCCATTTGGCCCTCTGGGTGATCTGGAAATGTGTCCCTGTAATCAGCTGCCTCCTCTGCCTGGCACATCATATCCGCAGCCTCAAACTTCCGCTTTTTCTTCATGCTGTTGGCCAAAGTGGTGAGCACATGTGCCTTCAGCAATTGTGGCCATCTCTTGCACCACAGTTCCATTTAATCCTTGTCTGTTCAACAAATGTCAACTTCAACAAGAACTGCCATGCATGCACTATTAATCCAGATGTGGCACCACAGGTTCCAAGAGCCAACTACGTAGACTTCACCTATCAAAGCTGGGGTTGTGGAAGTAGGGCGTATGGGGAAAAGCAGGGAGATGTAGGGAATGAGGAAAGAGTATAAGGAGAGGAGGGTAAACTGCAGATGCCTATCAAGAAAGACAGCCCGGGGGTATTGTCCCAACATTGAGAAAAAACAAATAGACAAGGGAGACTATGTGGCAGTGGAAACCAATCTGAAACCTGGCACAGAATGACAAACAGATGTCGCAAAGAAGCAAACCTGCAAGCTCAATTTTTTGGGCATGATTACAAAGGAACTACAAGGATCCTTCAATTTCTTCCCAGTGGAAGGGATCTGCAGGAATAGGTCTCCTTAAACGTCCCTTTACTGGAGGATGTGAAGATGGAAGCATATACTGCCTTAGTTGCATTCACAGGCAGATGCTCCCCTGCTTTGTACTTTTTGGGAACAGAGACCAAGTCTGACCCCTTTGGTCTTACTACTTCTGTAGCCATAACCACCCCCGCTTCTCCACCCGTTTCAGCTTTCCGCTTGATGCCATTTGCAAGACCACCTTGAAGAGATTGACTAGCCTCCTCAATTGCTAGAGGAGCTGCATCAGCCAGTCTTCTCTCTAAAGAATCTGAAATACCATTCTTAACCTTCTTCTCCTTCTTGTCTCGGGTCTTGGTTTTTTCTGCTTCCATCCTCTCGCGTAGAGAAAGCACCTGGTGAGAATACAAACAACTGGTCAGTGAAATCTAACAAACAACCACTCTTTTGGTAAATAAGCAACTAACCTAAAAATTCTAATCACATCCAAGAGCTATGGGACAACGGCCTTACCTCTTCATCGCTTCCATTGATAGGCATCTTATCTGTTTCGCTGAAGGGGGTGTAGCAGACCGCGCATGAAGTGGAAGAAACTTCTTTCAGTGCCCGTGCACTCAGCACATGCCCGCACTTTCGCAAAGCATAAAACTTGAACTTCCCATTGAATTCCTGGCCTGTGATCGGACACTGGAACTTGCTACCAGAGAAATCATACTCAGGATTAACCCCGGGGATTGAACTCAAGTGAATGGTGATCAAATCTTTGAGACCCTTGATGTGCCGTAACTTCTTGGGCAGCGATTTTGTCAACAGTGCACTCACAACAGCTTCCTTGTTATACAAATTTCCGAGAAAATCAATCACGCACGGGGGCTTCAAAGGCTCAGACGACATAGTGCAATTTGTGAATTTGGCAAGCTTCACTTCATTGGGATCCACTTTATCCGGCTTCTTCACTGCGTACATATTCAGGTAGCAATCCCTTGACTCTGCGCCCGTGGCCCCGCCATCCCCTCCACCTCCCAATACCCTGACTCCTAACCCCAACGTACTGCACCCCTGGATCCCACAGTCTGAAACCCTAGAGTCGTCGGCCAGAACCCGCCCTCCAAAAGTGAGATACACATGGTCCAAAGCACTCGGCACCACCATAGCCTTGACCTGTGCCGTGGTATCGTCAGGCTGGAGATTCAGAACACATGTAGCACCATCCACACCCCTCACAAACACCTGCATCACCATCTCTCTCTCTCTCTCTCGCAGAGTATCTCGTTTGTGAGTCTTGTCTTTCAAGTCCAGGGACGCGGTCGATATATGGCATGCTGCGGGTTAGTGTAGAGCAGGAATAGGGTGCCATAGTGCCACGTCATCGTTGCCACGTCTCGTAGCCACGTCATCGTCAGTGAGGTACCTTCTTCTTCGATCATCAGACTCGCCCCAGATGCATATTGAATTCTGGAAGTTAGCTGGTTGGGTGGATCTGTGGTGGTCTGGAGTGACTTTGACAAGTTACTGCCGATGTGGCAGCAGGAAAGTATCCAAAAACAGATAACAGAGATGAGGAGAAGCTTTGGAGTGAACACTTTTCCAACCCCAGTCAATGGTGGGACAATGGAGACAAAAAGATAAATGTCTGTTGGACTACAGAGATAAACAAATGCAATTCAGAATTGGAACCACTGTAATAAGTAGGGTTGGGGTGTTTGCTGGAAGAACTTAACGCCGTCAGTGTCAGCTGCTAGCAGCAAGGCTAAGGATGTATTCATGATTTGTACACAGGCAGGGATAGCTGAAGGACCAGGGATAGAGGTCCAGATTCATTCAAGAGGGCCGGATTTCAAACACAAGATTACTTCTGATTCCCTGTGGAATCTGCGTGGGTAGATGGAAACAGCAGCGGCAGCAACACAATTAATAGAACAAGGCACTGCTAATGAAGGCACCTTCTTCAACACATTTTAGCCTGTTTTTCCCTGTTATCATAGTCGTCCCTAAATTTTCATGTTGAATTCTGCAAGTTAACTCGTTGATGGATCTATGGTGGTTTTAGAGTTAATGTGGATGACAGCCTTGTTAACATGTATGCTAAATGCGGGAGCATTTGATGATGCCTCGTCAAGTATTTGACAATATGATTGAACGAGGTGTGGGTTCATGGAGTGCGATGATTGCAGGATATGCTCAGCATGGGTTTGGTAAGGAGGCTTTTGAGATCTATAAGCAAATGATACAGGCAGGGGTGACCCCTGATTCGGTCACCTTCATTTGCATTCTCAATGCATGTGCCCTGGAAAAGGGCAAAAGGGTTCATGCTGACATTATCAAAACTGGAACTGGGTCATATATTAATTTGGAGAATACCTTAGTGAATATATATGCTAAATGCAGGAGCCTGAAGGATGCATGCCAAGTATTTGGCAATATGGCTGAACTAGATTTGGTCTCATAGAACACAATATTGCAGGATATGCTCAGCATGGTTTCAGTAAGGAGGCTTTCGAGATCTATGAGAAAATGCGAGGGGAAGGGCTGATGCCCGACAAGGTCACATTCATCTGTGTGCTCAATGCTTGTGCCAGCCTGGCAACCCTGGGAAAGGGAAAAGAGGTGTATGCTGACATTATAGAAGCTGGAATTACATCAGATATCATTCTCGAGACTGCGCTTGTGAACATGTATGCCAAGTGCGGAAACATAAAGGATTCACACCAAATGTTTGACAACATGGTTGAACGAGATGTGGTCTCATGGAATGCGATGATTGCAGGATATGCCCAGCATGGGTGTGGTAGAGAGGTCGTGCAACTATTTGAACACATGAGACTAGAGGACTTGAAGCCAAATGGTATCACCTTGATATGTGTTTTGTCTGTGTGTAGCCATGTGGGCCTAGTGGATGAAGGCTTTCACTACTTTGTTTCCATCAGTCAAGATCTTGAACTCACTCCTACCCTGGAGCACTTTGGCTGCATGGTGGACCTTCTTGGCCGTGCAGGGCGATTGGATGAGGCAGAGGACTTCATTAGTAAGATGCCAATTAAACCAGATGCTATGGTGTGGGGGGCCTGGCTTGGTGATGGCAATGTGGAGCAAGCAGAGCGTGCAACGACATGGATTCTCAAGTGGGATCCACAGCACGCTGCAATTTTATGTGCTCCTATCAAACATCTATGCTGCAGCTGACAGGTGGGCTGACACAGCGAAGGTCAGAAAAATGATGCACGAAAGAGGTGTCGGAAATGAGTCAGGGCGCAGCTGTATTGAGGTGGACAACCAGGTGCATACCTTTGTTGCAGAAGACAAACTGCATCCACAAACGGGGGAAATCCATGCTGAGCCAAGAGGGCCGGATTTCAAACACAAGATTACTTCTTATTCCCTGTGGATCAATAACTACAAGAAATCTGCGTGGGTAGATGGTCAACTGGAAACAGCAGCGGTAGCAGCGCAATTGATAGAACAAGGCACTGCTAATGAAGGCACATTTTTCAACACATTTCAGCCTGTTTTTCCTTGTTATCAGAGTCGTCCCTAAATTTTCATGTTGAATTCTGCAAGTTAACTCGTTGATGGATCTATGTTTTGGAGTGATTTTGACATGTTACTGCCAATGTGGCAAAAAGAAAGTATTGAAAAACAGATAAGAGACAAGGAGAAGCTGTGGAATGAATACATTTACGACCCCAGTCAATGGTGGAACAATCCAGGCAAAAGGGTGAATGTTTGTTGGAAGCAGAGGCAAGTCAGCATAGGAAATAGTGTGATAAGTAGGGTTGGGATGTTTGTTGGAACAATTCTAGGCTGTCATTGTTAGTTGCTAGCAGCAAGGCAAGGATGTATGCATGATTTGTAAAGAGGCATGGATAGCTGAAGAAGCAGGGATAGAGTGTGGGTCCAGATTCATCCAAGACGGCTGGATTTCAAGCTCCAGACTACCTATGATTCCCTGTGGAAGGATAGCTACAAGAAACCTGCATGGGTAGATGGTCAACTAGAAGCCGCAGCAGCAGCGGCACAATTGATAAAATCAGGCGCTGCTACTCAAGACACCTTCTTCAGCACATTTCACCCTATTTTTCCCTCTTATGAGAATCGGCCATAAATTTCAATGTTGAATTCTGACTTTTCTGACCCCAGTCAATGGTGGGACAATTGAGGCAAGGTGAATGCCTGTTGGATTACAAAGAATAGTAGATGCAATTGAGCATAGGAACATTCAGTTGTGTTCTCAATGCATGTGCCAAGCTAGGAAGCCTGGAAAGAGGGCAACGGGTCCATGCTGACATCATCAAAACTGGAATTCTGTCAGACGTCACTTTGGAGACAACCCTTATTGACATGTATGCCAAATGTAGAAGCATAATAGATGCTCAGCAGATGTTCGATGAAATGGTGACACGAAATGTGGTCTCATGGATCGCAATGATTGCAGGATATGCCAAATGCGGTAGCATGAAGGATGCACTTATATTCTTAACTCTATTTTAACTAATTCTGGACTTCAGAAATAATACAAGATATATGAATAATTATAATCTATAATAGAAATAAAGAGATATATCTATAATTATTTGACTATTTGTGCACTATATAACAATGAATTATATAATCCTCCACACATTCTACGCAAAAATACAAGTATGTATTGTGGTCTTAGATGAACATCCACTGCCAAGTTGACGTTCATTAAAAGGAATGGGAGGATGCAATGAATCAAACAATGATGAGAGCTCCGATATCCAAAATGACATACACAAACAAACATGGAACAATGGCAGAACCAAATATGAAACAATGATGGCATGTGATGAAGATGACAACATGGAAAAACGAGTCTGTCTGGACCTGATTGATGATATGAAACATTCATATTTTATTTGAGATTATATCATTCAAGGCGATGGACCAACAGAAAAATGAACGTCAACTGTCCATCCGTTCATGGACTTGATGCCATACAATCCATAGATTCTAAAGCCATAGAACCGTTACGGCTTATACTAACTCATTAATAATACTGAGCCTCCTCCCAAATGGCTCGCAGTCAAGGCATGTGTCCGAAGACGCCTCCGGTTACCACAACCACTTGCAACGGTCTCCGCACCAGAGGACACGGAAATACTTTCAGGAAGGTAAAACCGGCTGACATTATCATCTGAAATGTTACTGCCAACTCTACTTGATGCCCTTGAAGCCTCCCGGCACGCCCGCCATTCTTCTCAATCACGCAGCTCTTGTTCCGCTTTTAGAATTCGTTCCTTGAATGTAACTGGGGACAAGCGATTGAAATGACAAATGTTAGGCCCAAAGTGGAAGTTTTGCATATGGATTTGTTGAGGTAAGAGTGCAAATGCAAATGCAAAAGAACTGGAAAATCAAATTCTTAACAAACAACAAAACAGTGGGATCCACGTGCCTACCAAGGTAATCAGGTTCCTTTTGTTGTGGGATCCAAACACGAGGATCAAGATATCTTCCATACCAGGCCCAGCAGGCATGGTCTCGACCAATAGGCTTATGAGAACACTTTGTCCGGTTCTCGCTAATGTAATCAACGACTGTTGAAGCTCTAGCCATCTCCCATATATATGGCCACACTGCTTTTGTCATATCATCCCGGTCATGCAATCCGTTTGGTGAAGGCTTGAATGAGAAAGGGAAGAATCCAGTATTTTGTGGGTTTCGTAGCTCTTTTGATGGCTCATCATCTACAAGAAGTATTTGCCCCTGCGTAGCAAATAGTCTACCAGGGTACCTGACAATAACACTTTGAATATCCTTCACGAGATATTTCATCCCGGGCCTGATATAACCGGTGGTATCCTTACAATCCTCAGCAGACCATATGAAGCAAAACTTCTTCGTTATTTTCGTGGGGACGAAGCTCTCCAACATCCTACAAAGAACACCTCTATCAGCACACGACCAAATGGCCATGTGAAAATGCTTCAATGCAAGGTCCAGAAACTAGAAGACTCCAGGCCGAGGCACCACAAACGGTCTGTCAGGAACTTGAAGTGACCCAGAATAATTGAGTGTATGGAAGATCAACACGATTGTGCAGAAAATGGCAAAATCCACAATGTTGTGGGCTTGGAACGTTTCAAGATGAGGGTTAATTTTGCTAAAAAGAGGAACGTCGACTGCCAAGTGGAGGTTCAAGAAAGTACCTTGTACGGAGGAAAATTGATGAAGGTATCGTGCTGCATCCCCGCCTGTTGAGAAAAGATGGAGTTAATTAGTGCATAACGAAACGAACAGAGATAATCAATTTCTGGTGTGATTTCCTTTGTATTCTAGTGGGGGATTCTTGGACAGAATTCTGGAGTAGATTTCTAGAATTCCAAGATTTGTCGTAAGAATTGGACGGTATGGATAATAAGGTGATCTTTTTTGTCATTGATAAAATGACGAGCTGAGCCCAATTTTGAATAGCAGGGGGCAACCCAAGGAGAAAATACCTTTTGACCATGCGATCTCTCTCTGCTGGGTCAATGATTTTCTCAACAGGAGCAAACTTGATGTCCATGTAAAATTGCCACAGGGATTCTCCAGGCTGGTAAGTCCTGGAAGAGCGCTTAGCAAAGCAGTCTAGAGGTCTTTCAGGAGGCTTGAACAAGGTCTCAGCCCATTCTATAAGGGTCGCCCAATTGAGGCTGGGATCATCCATGACTGCTGCATGCAGCAAGTCCCGAGCTGACCCCTTCATGCTCATCCTAAAGATGGCCATCTTTAAGTTCTCAGGCACTCCATTTACACTAGCAATGACTTCAAACATTTGAAGGTACGTATCAAAGTCTTCCCCCATAGTATACTCTGGATAGGGTTGAGTGGTGAGCTGAGGGATCAGATGACAAGGCAGACTGTGATTTATGTGCCCAGGAAGAACAGATGCATGAGCAACGCAGCAGGGAACAGTGGCCTGAGTAGGAACAGAAGAGGTACTGGCAGCATGTATAGGATTGACAGCAGATGCAGTACTTTGATTAACCCCACCAATGGCTGGTCCTATACTAGAGGATGGAAGACTTGCATGTGGTGCCCGCATGCCCATGGGAAGGACATGTCACTAGAAGAAAAACCGGCTTTTTCCACGGGTATGTCATCTCACATCTGGCACATGCTACGGCTTTTATCACGGGTCTGTAGACTGAGCCAAGGTGTGGGTCTGAATATGCCCTAACTGTGGGGTGTCACGCAAGTGGTCCACACCCCAGACAAGAACAGTGTGAAAACAGCCATGAGCGTGGCAGGGGTTGGCTTAGTTTACATTGGCATGTTTACACACCTGTGTGAAATGGGACCATACAATTATTTCCACTGATTGTGGTGTATGGGTTTAGTTAGTACTCCGCTGCAAATGGAATAAATCATGAACTTCAGAAATCTGCCCTCGGAAAGACGAAGAGGTGGTCGTCGCACTTTGCAATGTAAACTGAATGCAATGCAAGCTTAACAGTCCTCATATTATGATTGAAGGGAGTCAAATTAAGTGTGACTATATCAGTGCAGGGACATAAATATGAATCATTCAACATTGTAAAATGAAAACAGGGTAGAGCTAGTAAATGGTACCTTTAAAACTTGTTGCAGAGTGCAAAAGGTTTAAAGATCAAAGTGCAAAAGGTTTAATTTTTTTTTGCAAAAATTGCTTATAGGGTTTGCAAAAGGTTAATTTTTTTAAATAGTTGCCCATCCCGGTAGCTGTGAACAGAGGGTTGGGACTTAGAGCCGCAAGCGGGAGGGAGGGCAAACATGGGAGGCCCGCAGTTGGAGCAACCTTCGCATCTGAAAAAGCAAGCAACCCAACAAACGCTAGGGTACTATGTATGCGAAGACTAGGTGTCGGCTGAGAGCTCGCCGTTCTGGGGAGAGTCAGCTTGGTCTTACGTCGAGGACAATGTGGTGAGGGCTTTCTTCTTCGACCTATTTCAGCCTGTTTTGCGCTCTCATCAGACTCATCCCTGAATTTGCAGCACGGAGCAAAGCTGGCTTGAGTTTTAAAGATCCTTCACGATGGTGGGACAACCACAATCTCAAGGTGTGGGTTTTTCTTAATGTACGATGTGAAGAAGTTTGTCCATCCTGCAAATGTGGGCTCTTGGATTCTGTTAGTACCAAAGCCTTCCTGATGTTTACAAGGTTCTTGGAAGAGTCAGCTTGGTCTTAGTAGGCTGTGCTTTAATTTATGCCTGCTCAGTTGCACCGTGGTGGTTCTCACAGACCAATCAGACATTACCTGACTACAGACACAAGCAGCACACACAAGAGGTTCTCTTAGGTTCATGGTCAGTCAAATCCTCCATGGGTCATGACACAAGGTCGAGGACACTGTGGTGAGAGCACCTTCTTCTTTGACCTATTTCAGCCTGTTTTCCCCTCCCATCAGACTCGATTGATAGAACCAGGCAGCGGTAACGGAGGCACCTTCTTCAATGCATTTCAGCCTGTTTTCCCTGTTATCAGAGTTGTCCCTAATTTTCATGTTGAATTCTGCAAGTTAGCTCTTGGTGGATCTATGGTACCGGGGGTTTTGAAGTGATTTTGACATGTTACTGCCTATGTGGCAATAGGAAAGTATTGAAAACAGATAACAGAAACTAGGAGAAGCTCTGGAATGAAGGAGCAGGGATAGAGTGTGGGTTGAAATTCATCGAAGCAGGCCGGATTTCAAGCTCCAGATCACACATGATTCCTTGTGGAGGGATAGCTACAAGAAACCTGCATGGGTAGATGGTCAATTGGAAGCCGCGGTAGCAGCGGCACAAATAACCAAGCTTGGAACCTGTTTCTGGATACTTCTGTGTTGTCACTTTGGCAGTATTATACCAAAGCTGATCAAATCAGGCACCTCAACCATGACCACAGCTTCTGGAAGAGGATCAAGAGAGGGAGTCCATAATGCCTGTTCTGGCACTTCTAGGCCTGTCAAGATGCTTTGTGAGGCAGGCAGACTAAATGAGGCTCTACAGACTTTAAACCAATGAGGAATTTCAGCATATTTAGATAAGTATGTCTGTCTCTTGCTTAAGTGCATCAAGAGGAAAGGTCTGGAAGCTGGAAAGCAGGTGCACACTCACATTATGATCCAAAGTGGACTCACGCCAACTATTTTTCTCCTCAACACCCTTGTCAACCTGTATGTCAAGTGCAGGAGCATCATGAATGCTCACCAAGTTTTCAACAGAATGCCTCAACGATCTTTGATCTCATGGAATATAATGCTGGAAGGATTTACCACGCGTGGGTGCTTGTGTTTGCAAAAGCGTGTGCAAGCTTGAGACCTTTGGAAAATGGGAATGAGGTCCATGGTGACATCATCAAAGCTGGAATTGTACCAGATGTCATTCTGAACACTGCCCTGGTGGACATGTATGCCAAATGTGGTGCATTAAGGATGCAAAGGGAGTTGTCAACACTATGGCTGAACGAGATGTGGTGTCATGGGACGTGATGCTTGTAGGGTATGCACAGCAGGGACATGGTATGGAGGCTTTGGAGACCTATGATCAAATGATGGGGAAAGGGGGCACCTTCTTCAATAGCACAGCAGCTACAAGAGGGTAGATGGTCAACTGGAAACAACAGCGGCAACAGCACATTGATAGAACAAGGCACTAGCTAGGATCAATAGCTACAAGAAACCTGCATGGGTAGATGGTCAACTAAAGGCAGCAGCTGCAACATCACAGTTGATAAAATCAGGCACCTCAACCATGACCACAGCTTCTGGAAGAGGATCAAGAGAGGGAATCCACAATGCCTCTTCTGGCATTTCTAGATTGAAAGAGGCTCTACAAACTTTAAACCAAGGAGGCATTTCAGCAGATTTAGAAACACATGTCTGTCTCTTGCATAAGTGCATCAAGGTGAAAGGCCTGGAAGTTGGAAAGCAGGTGCACACTCACATTATCCAAAGTGGATTCACGCCAAATGTTTTTCTCCTCAACACCCTTGTCAACATGTATGTTAAGTGCGGGAGCATCATGGATGCTCACCAAGTGTTTAACAGAATGCCTCAACGATCTTTGATCACGTGGACTATAATGTTGGCAGGATTTACCAAACATGGGTGTAGTAGGAATGCTTTGGAGACCTATGAGCAAATGATGGGGGAAGTGGTGAAGCCCAACCACATCACGTTTGTGAGCGTTTGCAGTGCGTGTGCAAGCCTGGCAGCCCTGGAAAAGGGCAAAGAGGTGCATGGCGACATCGTGAGAGCTGGAATCCTACCAGATGTCATCCTGAATACTGCCCTGGTGGACATGTATGCCAAATGTGGGTGCATTGAGGATGCAAAGGGAGTGTTCGACAATATGGCTGAACGAAATGTGGTGTCATGGAGTGCGATGCTCGCAGGATATGCACAGCAGCGGCGCGGGATGGAGGCTTTGGAGACCTATGAGCAAATGATGGGGGAAGGGGTGAAGCCCAACCACATCACGTTTGTGTGCGTTTGCAGTGTGTGTGAAAGCCTGACAGCCCTGCAAAAGGGCAAAGAGGTGCATGGCGACATCGTCAGAGCTAGAATCGTACCAGATGTGATCCTGAACAATACCCTGGTGGCCATGTATGCCAAATGTGGGAGCATCGAGCATGCAAAGGGAGTGTTCGACAATATGGCTGAACGAGATGTGGTGTTGTGTCCAGTGCGATGATTGCAGGATATGCACAGCAAGGGCACGGGATGGAGGCTTTGGAGACCTATGAGCAAATGATCTGCGAAGGGGTGAAGCCCAACCATGTCACATTTGTGTGCGTTTGCGGCAGCCCTGGAAAAGGGCAAAGAGGTCCATGGTGACATTGTCAAAGCTGGAATTGTACCTAATGTCATTCAGAACTCTGCCCTGGTGGACATGTATGCCAAATGTGGGAGCATTGAGGATGCAAATGGATTGTTCAACACTATGGCTGAACGAGATTTGGTGTCGTGGAACACGATATTGCTTGCAGGGTATGCACAGCAGGGGCGCGAGATGGAGGCCTTGGAGACGTATGAGCAATTGATGGGGGAAGGGGTGAAGTGCAACCACATCACGTTTGTATGCGTTCGCAATGCTTGTGCAAGCCTAGCAGCCCTAGAAAAGGGCAAAGAGGTGCATGGTGACATCACCATAGCTGGAATTGTACCAAATGTGATTCTGTGGACTTTTATGCCAAATGTGGGTCCATCGAGGATGCAAAGGCAGTGTCGCACACCTCCCTTCGGTAAGCTCCCCTTCACGTCATAGTTACTCGCTTTGATACGCGCGCCTGACTCCCAACCTGGCCGCCGGGCCAACTTGGAGCTTCGGCTGCTCACCGGGACATAACGGTCCCCCTTCGCTCCCCACTAAACCCTCCACCTATTTGGGACTAGTGGAATTCGCTTTGGTAGATGGCAGTCCGGAACAGCTCCCCACTCTTTGGTCGCTTTCCGGCTCGCTCGCTTACTCACTAGTTTTTGGTCACCAACGGGCTTGCACCGTTCTCGGGGTTACTACTTCCTATATATACTTCTGTAGCTGTCCGCGGGGGTTTCACAACCAGCCATGCCATTTTATGGGGAACCACCACGAAAACCCTCGACTCCCGGTGATGAGTCGCGGTGAGTCTTGGCCCGCTCACCACGGCCCCTATGGACCGTGATGAGTCCCAAGACTCCCCACGACTCCCACCACGAGGTCTCCGCCCCCATGGTGAGTCCTATGTCACCCCCACTAAGTCCCGCTAAGCTACCACCACCCCTTGTGGAGCCACCCCCACCGCAACCCGGTGTGCGGGGCTCCACCTAGTGAGCGCCTCCGCCTCCTTGAGTGCCTTGGGCACTCAAGGGTGCTTCAGCCCCCATACCTATCGCTGCCGCTGCCCCCACCACAGGGGCAGCCCCTCATGTGTCCCGACCCCCTGCCCTCAAGGCAAAGGGCCGCGACACACACCCCTACCAACAGGGAGTCGATGTCCTCATCGACTTGTCCATTTTGTAGAAACGAACATCCAAGTTGTGGCGTCCCACATCAAGGAGTTTGTTTCTGTACCATGGCGTCCCATGGCAAAGAACCAAACCCCACACTTGACTCTACTCTCCACTAGCTAGTTCGGCCGACTTCCTCCAAGTCCCGGCCAAGGGTGGAGCCTCTCCAGCTCCTCCCAGTGCACTCTTCTTGGCCTACTTCAAGGCCAAGGAACGATCCTCCCCGAGGATCGAATTGCCTTACTGCAACAACATTGCTTGCGATCGCTCATGATGTTGCTTTTGGCATCACCTTGAGCAAGGGTTCACCTGGAACCCTCTTTGACTAGGAAGATAACCTTGAACCAACCGTGCGCCCCAATCACTACAATTGGGTCCGCCTTGGAATGCTGGCCTGAGGTACGGGAACACGCCGAAGCCGCACTACGACTTCGTCTCGAGGCTACACGATTATAGTACGTGAACGGAAGCACGTAGCTTCCGCGTTAGCCCGCACTACAAGGCAACCCCCTCGGTAGCGCGGTTATAGTACGCGCACGCGCCAGGTGCGCACTTTGCACACCATACACCCTTCCTCCAATGTGTTGCAGCCTCTGTGGCATACTTCTTCAAGATTTCTTCCAATCTTTTCTCATAGTTATTCCTCTTCAACTTCTCCTTTCTCTTACTCTTCCTTTTTAGTTCTTGCTCTTCTTCTTCATCTGACTCATCCTCAGAGTCCTCATCATCCCTTTTCTCTCTCCTGAGCATTCCCAATTGCTCAATTCTGTTTGCAGTTTCAAATGCCTCCTCCACTGTATTATGGGGTAACATATCCACTTTCTTTTGCAACTCTGGTCTTAGTCCACTCACAAACCAAGTCTTCTGTAAACCTGGTGCTGGTACTGCAGCCAGCTTTTTCATCATCAATTCCATCTTTTCCATATACTCCTCAACAGTTTCATGCTTCTTTTGCTTTAACTGTTGTAAACTTCCATACACTTCATCCTCAATTTTACTTGTCCTGAACCTATTTCGGAATGCTGTATTCAAGCCATTCCAGGTTAGGAAATGATTATCAGGGAATCTTGCATACCATTCACTTGCTTTCTTTATAAGTGAACAAGGAAACAATCTCATCTTGGCATCATCGTCATTCTCATTGTTCACTATACACATGTGCTCAAATTGGCTAATGTGTACATCGGGATCCCTTTTCCTGAATATATTGGAAAAGGTGGTTTTGCCCGTGTTGGTTGTAACGCCATCTGTGGCCCTACTTTCTGCCCACTGACAGGTGCTGGCACCCTTGCTGGTGCTGGTCCTTCAGGACCTTTTGTTGTTGTGGTGGATCTTTCACCAAGTGGTGGCCCTTGAGCACTCCCTGCTTCTGGCCCCACGATATTCACAGTATTCCCAGCTTCAGTTGCACTACTTCCCACACTCCATGTCCCCCCAGAGCCAGATCCAGGCAGCCCGCCTGATCCCCCTGAGCCGACACCTTCGTTGGCCTGTGATCCAAGTGCTCCACTTGATCCAGGTCCAACGGGTTGGGATGTCCTGGTTGTAGTCTCAACCTCAGCTGTTGGGTCTACTTCTTCATACTCTTCCTCTTCCAATTTCTTCTCTCTGTTTTTATCCTCCAAGTTCGCAAGTTTCCTTGCCCCTTGGATGGGGGTCACCCGATTTCGGCACTACGCAACACACGATTAACCCAATTTACCTCTCCCACTTTTATAAGCTAGCATGCATTCTACACACTAGCCAACCATACCATGCATCACCATTCCAAACAAAATAGGACGCACAACATTTGGAACCCATTTCCTTTATAACAAATTTTTGTACAATACAAGTTTTTTGTAATCGGATTCCTAAACTAGCTAAGCCGGGCTAAGCATGCATTTCCTCCCCCACGCTCCAAGGTTGATGTCCCCATCAACGCTTCCTCCGCTTTTGAGGTCGCCCTTCGAAAGCTGCAACCGCCTCGGATGCGTTTCCCATTTCTGAGGCACGCACCCAAGATGCCTCCACATGATGATAGCCCTTCCATTTGACGAGATACTCCGTTTCTTGGTTCCTGAACCTCCTCGATTTAAGTATTGCCTCCACCTCGTACTCAGGTTCATTTTCATGATCCAACAACATAGGTGGCGGACGCAACACTTGATGCCGATTCAGACGTGCTTCATCTTTGAAGTAAGGCTTCAAAATGGAGACATGGAATACTGGGTGCACCTTGCTGTTTGCCGGCAGCTCCAATTCATACACATCCTCATTCATAACCTTCCGAATGCGAAAGGGTCCCGCATACGGAGGTACGAACTTCGGACTCACTTCCGGAGGTAGTCGGAAATTCTTGATGTTCAACCAGACCTCTGTGCCTGCCTCAAACTTCACTTCCCTCCGCTTCCGATTCGCCTGCCTTTCATACCGTTTCCTAGCTTTGGCAATATTGTACTTTACGAGCTTCAACAAACGCTCGCGTTCTTCCAGTACCGCCGCTACTGTCGGTTCCTCAACGTCCTGGGCGGCCCAACTTGTCGGCACCAGAGGTGCTTTTCCATAGACCAATACGAAAGGGGAAACTCCCGTTGCGGAGTGTTCTGTGTTATTATAACAGAACTCTGCCGCGTCTAAGTGTTCCATCCAGTCTAATTGGTTTGCCGACACGTAATTCCGCAAGAATTGCTTCACTACGGAATTCACTCTTTCCGTTTGGCCGTCCATCGTAGGTCGGAAGGCGGTGCTCATCTTCAGCCTCGTCCCCATCTTCTTCCAAAGTGTCCTCCAAAATTTACTCGTAAACTTTGGATTGCGATCCGAGACAATATCCTTCGGGACTCCATGATGCTTTAAGACGTGGGCGAAGTAAAGTCGCCCTGTCTCCTGCGCCATTGCCGTCTCCTTGGTGGGGATGAAATGGCCCATTTTACTGAACCTATCCACCACCACCACGATTGCATCGAATCCTTTTGACAGCGGCATAGCAGTCATGAAATCCATCGAGACGCTTTCCCAAGTCCCCTCTAGAATCGGCAAAGGTTGTAACAGCCCCGCTTGCTTTTTGTACTCACTCCGGTTTTGTTGGCATGTGGTGCATGTCTTGACATACTCCTCTGCCTCCTCCCTCAGTTTGGGCCAGAAATACTCTTTCTTCAAGAGTGTCGCAGTGCGCTTGGCTCTGCCGTGGCCCGCAAGCGGGCTATCATGGCATTCTCTCAAGAGGCTATCTCTGATCCCTCCCTTCGGCACGTAGAGACGCTTTTGCTTATACTGGAGCAGTCCATTTTGCAAGTGGAACTGCGATTTAACCCCATCCTCAAGTCCTGCATCACGGACTTCGCCAGCTCATCCTTCCGGCAAGCCTTCCGGATCTTCCTTTGGAGTGTCGTCTCGCCCCTGTACACCAACAGGAGCTGCTGCTTTCTACTTAAAGCATCGGCCACCACATTGTCCCGTCCCGCTTTGTACTGGATATCCACGTCGAACACCGCCAAAATATCTTGCCACCTAAGTTGTTTTGGGGACAACTTGGGCTGCGTGGCAAAATACTTCACTGTGACATTTTCCGTGAACACCTTCACTGGGTTGGAACCAACATAGTGGCGCCAAAGCTCGAGCAATGCACCACCGCCTTCATCTCTTTTTCGTGCGTCGGCCACCGTCGCTCCACTTCATTCAGTTTCTTACTTTCGTAAGCCACTGGACGTCCATCTTGCATAAGTACACCCCCAATCGCGAAGTCCGACGCATCTGTATGAATCTCAAATGGACGATTGAACTCCGGGATTTTCAAGACTGGAGCTTCCGCCATCCGCTGCTTCAATTCAGCAAAAGCTTGGCCACAAAATGTATTCCATACCCAGACTTTGAATTTACACAGAAGGTCCGACAGCGGCCCCGCGATCTTGGCGAAATTTCTCACATACTTCCGGTAATAGGAGGCGAGTCCTAGGAAGGATCGCACTCCCGGGACCGAAGTCGGAGGCTCCCAGTCCAAGATTGCCCTCACCTTTCTGTCATCCATTTTGATCCCATCCTGTGTAATCACATGCCCCAAGAACTCCACTTTCGTGACCTTGAATTCGCACTTTGAAGCTTTGGCATACAGCTTCCCTTCTCGCAATTTTGGAACACCCTTTTGAGGTGCTCCAGTGCTCCTCCTTTGTTTTCGAGTACACCAAGATGTCGTCGATGTACACGATCACAAAGTCATCCAACCACTCCTGAAAAAGCTGTTCATCAGCGTGCTAAATGTCGCTGGTGCATTGGTGAGCCCAAAAGGCATCACCAAGAACTCATATGAACCATACCTTGTCCTGCACGCGGTCTTCTCCTCATCTCCTTCCGCCACCCGAATTTGATGATAGCCGGAGCGCAAGTCGATCCGGCTGAAATACTTCGCTCCTGCCAACCGATCGAAGAGGTCGTCGATCCTTGGCAAAGGGTACCGGTTTTTTATAGTCACCTTATTCAGAGCCCGTAATCGACACACATCCGCAGCGTCCCATCCTTCTTGTCTGCGAATAGCACCGGGGCTCCGTAAGGTGACTTACTCGGCCGGATGTACCCCTTTGACATTAGATCCTTGAGCTGAGTCTTCAGCTCGACCAACTCCCTGTGGCTCAACCGGTAGGGTGCCTTGGCAGGCGGTTCCGTTCCCGGTATCACCTCAATCTTGTGGTCAACTCCTCTTCGCGGTGGCAAGCCGCTTGGTAAATCCTCCGGCATCACATCCTGGTATTTCTCCAAAATCCCCTTGATCCAATCTGGGCTCGGCTCCCCATCGCCTTCTCCCTTCACTTCTCTAATGTAAAGCAAAAACTGGGGTTCGTGTACCTCCTCCACGGCCCACTCCCTTGCTGACAGAAGGTTTATTCGCCCTCCCACGGATTTGGGCGTTTCCGACACTCGTAAGACCTCACCACCATTCCCACATGGCAGCGTGACTACTCTCTTGCGGCCATCTATGACCGCTCCGGATTTGCTCAAAAAGGTCATCCCCAAAATGAGATCTACTCCATCGATCTCGCAGATGGTGAAGTTCTCACGTCCCTCCCAACTCCCCAGTTGAAGAGGAACATCAAACGCCAACCTTGTCACCAACTGTGGTTCTCCTTTGGCAGAACGCACCTCAATAGAGGCCCCCACGTCACTTGTCGGGAGTCCCAGCTTTTGTGCCGTTGCCGGTGTCATGAAGGAGTGCGACGCTCCTGTGTCCACCAACAACGACACATTAGTTCCGGATATTATCCCATCCACGAACAATAACTGACTCCCTTTTCGTAAGGCGCCAGTTTCCTGATACAACTCACAAGAAAATTTGCCTACCTTGCAAGTCCTGGCGACCACCGCTTCCACCAAGCGACTGATGGTATCTTCCGACAGCTCCGTGGTCGCCCGAGTCATGTTCAATTGCCGGGGCTTCGTGCACTTCTTGGCCATGTGCCCGGGCTCCCCGCAATTGAAACACACTCCATCAAAGGTCGCCTTCTGTCCGCCATAAGCCGCTCCACCCGCTTTTCCTTTCGAAGCACCGGGTGCCGCCTTGACGTGTGAAGGCCCTCCCTTCGATTTCCACGTGCCATTGTCGCCGCGTGGCCTATCCCACTTCTTTTCCGGTCGGGAGGAGTCACCTTCCCGCCGGTCTTCTTGTGGTTCAGCTCCGTACGGCCTTGTCTCTCACCCCTAGGGACATCCGAGAAACATTCAGCCCTCTCAATTGCCTCGTTCAAAGTCTTGGGTGGCTTCTCCTCCAACTTCCGCCTGGCCCATGGGGCCAGTCCCGCCACAAAGTTGAAGACCATTTCTGGTTCTGCCATGTCCGCGACTTCGAGCAACAGCACATTGAAAGCCTGGACATACCCCCGAATGTCATCTGTTTGCTTCAAATTCCTCATCTTGTCCGGGCAAGCCAGGACGCGTTGAGGGGCACAAACTGTCTCTTCATCAATTCCTTGAACCCACTCCAGTTCAAGGTTTCCGGGCTTGGACCTCGGTCGTGAAGGCGTTTCTGCCACCATTGTTGAGCATAGCCCCTCAAATAGGTGGGAGCCACTTCCACCCGATCCTCGTCACTCAACTTGGCCGCCCGGAAGTACTGCTCTAGCTCCAGGAGCCAGGTGTTGAGTGCCTTCCATTTCGGACGCCCTCAAGGTGCCGGGTTCCTTAGGCTTCACCTTAAACTTGGCCTTAGTGGAAGTGGCATTAGCCGCCTTCAACACGTCTTTCAACGTCCCGCCAAACTGCGCCAACAACCCTCTCAAAAGGCTGCCGGCATGGGAGGCATCTCTTGGTTTGTCGGAGCTCTCAAGGATTCCTCGGGCTCCGACTCCTCGGATTCCTCCCGCTCTTGAGCAGCCTCGTTTTTGGGAACATGCATCGCTTCCTCAAACGGCCGCCTCGGTGACACGTCGCCCCCATCGGGCTCACCGGGATCATCATCTTTTGGGCCGTTCCGCTTTCGCTTCGGCTTGCCCGACCCCATGATGAGGCCAATCCCAAGGACGATCGCGTACTGAACTCTAAGCTCTGATACCAAGTGTCGCGCAACTCCTTTCGGTAAGCTCCCCTTCACGTCATAGTTACTCGCTTTGATGCGCGCGCCTGACTCCCAACCTGGCCGCCGGGCCAACTTGGAGCTTCGGCTGCTCACCGGGACATAACGGTCCCCCTTTGCTCCCCACTAAACCCTCCACCTATTTGGGACTAGTGGAATTCCCTTTGGTAGATGGCAGTCCGGAACAGCTCCCCACTCTTTGGTCGCTTTCCGGCTCGCTCGCTTACTCACTAGTTTTTGGTCACCAACGGGCTTGCACCGTTCTCGGGGTTACTAATCCCTATATATACTTCTGTAGCTGTCCGCGGGGGTTCACAACCAGCCATGCCATTTTATGGCGAACCACCACGAAAACCCTCGACTCCCGGTGATGAGTCGCAGTGAGTCTTGGCCCGCTCACCACGGCCCCTATGGACCGTGATGAGTCCCAAGACTCCCCACGACTCCCACCACGAGGTCTCCGCCCCCATGGTGAGTCCTATGCCACCCCCACTAAGTCCCGCTAAGCTACCACCACCCCTTGTGGAGCCACCCCCACCGCAACCCGGTGTGTGGGGCTCCACCTAGTGAGCGCCTCCGCCTCCTTGAGTGCCTTGGGCACTCAAGGGTGCTTCAGCCCCCCATACCTATCGCTGCCGCTGCCCCCACCACAGGGGCAGCCCCTCATGTGTCCCGACCCCCTGCCCTCAAGGCAAAGGGCCGCGACACGATGCACCACCTGGAAGTCGTACTCTTGAAGCATAAGTGCCAACCATGCAAGCTTCCCTGTAAGTTTGTCTGACTCCATCAACCACTTCAATGGCTGGTGATCTGTGACAAGGGTGAAGAGATTGTCATAGAGGTAGCATCTGAAATGTGCCACTGCCCATACGTAGCTAGACACTCCCTTCATATGAACTATACTTCGCCTCGGCATCATTGTTCGAGCAGCTAGCATATGCCACTACGAACTCTCTTCCCTCATCATCTATCTGTGTGAGCACTGCTCCAATCCCCAGCATACTCCAATCCGTATGTAGCTGGAAAGGCCGCCCCCGAATAGACCGCCTCAGAATAGGTGCAGAAGTCAATCGAGCCTTGAGTTCCTCAAAGGCTTTTTCTTGCTCCTCCTCCCACTGCCACTCATGACCCACCTTGGTCAACTTGGTAAGAGCCTTTGCAATGCTGCTAAATCCCTTGACAAACCGTCGATAGTAGTTTGTCAATCCCATGAAAGCACGAACTCTGCTCACATCCATGGGGCGTGGAATGCATGCAATGGCCTCCACCTTTGTTTGTTGAACACCCAATCCTCCAGGGTATATCATGTGGCCCAGATACTCAATCTGATTGTGGAAGAACTTGCACTTTCCGGGGTGCAGTTTCAACCCGTACGCTCTCAAGCGCTCAAACACCACCTGAAGGTGTCTCTCATGCTCCTCAACCGTAGCACTAAAGACGATGATGTCATCAATATAGCACCGGGCGAAGTCTAGCCCCGCGAGAATCCTATCCATGACCATCTGAAACTCTGCAGGAGCATTCTTCAACCCAAACGGTAAGAACCGCCATTGGTACAAACAATCTTTCCCATGTTGGTCAATCCCCCAAAATGCCGTCTTTTGCTTGTCAGCCTCTTTGATTGGCAACTGGTGGTAACCGGATCGCAAGTCCAATGTGCTAAACACCTTTGCATGCCCAATGGCATCAAAGATCTCCTCTGGAGTTGGCATGGCATATCTATCGAACGTAGTCTGACGATTCACAGGACGATAGTCCCACACAATATCTTTCTGTCCAATTGCCATAGATATCCTTCTTAGCTGGCATCACCGTTGCCGAGGCATACTCCCTGCCTGACAACTCCACCAATCCAGCTTCGAACAACTCCATAGTCCGTGACTGGATCAATGACCTCTCCATGTCACTATACCGGTAGGGGCTTCAAAAGATTGGCGTGTCACTTGCCAAATCAATATGAATCTCCTGACCCTTCAAACTCCCCCAATCCGAAGGCAAAGCAATTCCTATAAGCCTTTAGAAATTGCTGGATCCTCCGTCTCTCTCCTCCGGTGACTGTAGGTCCAACATCCGGTTCCCAATTGTCCTCAGTGACTGCAACCTTGGGTACACCAGGCTTGGAGGTAAGAGACGAATCCTTTGGTTGCTAGATAGCAACCTCTTGGGCCTTGTCCGCCCAATCTGACTGTGGCGTAGCCTCCACTTGCTCCGCCATAGCCACCTTGAGAACATCATCTGAGCAAGAAACATTCTCAACCACTTCAAAAATCTTGGCCACCTTGGCCTCCAACTGATCCTCAGTCCATGGCTCTCCCCACTCCTCATACTGCTGCTTGAGAGATCCAATGACTCTCTCTTTGCGTATCTCATCCCACATCTGCCATGGGTGTTTGCAAACCACGATCCTATGCTTGCCCCCACTCACTGCCTCAACCGTCCCGGTTGGCAGGGAGGATGCACTATCTAATGAGAGTGCAGAAGTAGCCATCAATGCTTGCAATCTCCATTGCTCAGCCATGCACAAACTAATCACCCATATCAAACAATTTAGATCCATTGCCTGACCCAACACTTGGCGGCGTGATGCCTCTGACAGAGCTGGCACATCTGTAGTGCCGGTGACAAATCCCATTGCCCGCTCTCGCTCATCCGCATTGGGCTCCACCAATTGTTGTAGCACACTGTCCCAAATCAACCCAGGACCATTGTCTCGGAAAGCATGAGACGAGGGAAAGTCATGAGTGTAGGCAAGGCCGCACGTGGCTGCCCCACTCGATTGACCACTGCTAGAGGTGGACGATCATCATGTCGCACTCTCTGTGGTTGCTTCCCTTGGTCCAAAATGCCTTCAACCGTGAGATTGGGTGGCCGTTGAATGGAATCGTATGCTCTCTTGAGCAGCTCTGGTAGTGCAAGATTGGTCCACCACAATCGAGGTCGATGTGCGCGTGATCTCACCGCTGCTACATCCAATAACACCGCCAATTCAATCCAAGACCGCACCCGATGCACACTGGCCATTACCCTGGCCCGAGAATCCCCCATAAGAGGAACATTCTCCAAGATATAGCCTAGAGGTTGCACTTGTCTCGTCTGCAAGTCCCGCAACACTCGCAACATCTCCCAAAACAAATACGATCGTGCATCATGCAAGCCATTCCCATGACCTACGGGAGAGTGTCCTTGGCAAGGCCATCCAGCTATCACCAAGTCAATGGAACCATACCGGGTCTTTTGATACCCTTGAATTGCTGAGAGAGGCAACAACTCAGGATACCGGTGTGTGAGCAAGGCGATGTGGCGCATAGAAATACGCCGAGTTATCTCATCCTTCTCCACATACAAGTACTTGCGTACTTTACTCCTACTTGCAACACTCTTGCAAGCCCAGTGCTCATGCCTCCAAACAGGTATAGCAAACAAATCCCTGAGTCAGGTGGTTGCCAGGTAATGGGCACCGTGTCCAAAGGAGCTAACTCAGGAGGTCCAGGTGCTGTCACTGAACTCCCCTCACTCATCAATGGAAAGGCTTCCTACCATGCTTGGTGCACATACTCGCCTGCTACTCGATGCAAATTCCCAACCGTACCCCACAGTGGAATATGCACAGGCACATGAGGAAGCAAATCAGCCTTGTATGCCAATTGTTTGTCCTCATCAGGTGATGCCCTATCATCTGCATGGCTATTGCCCTCCAAGAGCTCACCACCCCCAAGCCACCACCCCTGAGAATGCAGCCAATGTAGGCATCATGTTCCTATGATCCACCGCTACATTCCCAATAAACCACACTGGGAGCAGTGCTCGTCGACCATCTCCTGACTGCCATTCCGGCCTGTAGGATGTCGTTTCCTCCCAAAAGTCCAGAGTGAATCCCATGGGGTATAACACCGCCCCACCAACAAGCACATCATAAGACAATGGCGTCCGTAACAATGGCTTTAGCTCTCATGATTGAGCCGTCTGTAGGATGATCCGACTGCAATCAAATGAAGAGCTCATGGTGTGTTATCCCTCGTGCCTTCTCTGAACCACCCAAAGATGTTTGAATTTGGAAAGGGCAAGGCTCCAAATCCGCCTCTGTAAGGCCCAAGCCTGCAATTGTTGCTCTCCCCAACATCAATGGCTGTGCTCCCGAGCCCAACAAGACCCGTAGTGGCCTATACCTCCTCCCGGCTGGGCCACCTAACTGAAACACACCATCCTGATTGTCCACCAAGACTACCCCAGGAGTCACCATACTGCGCTCAATGGCTGGTCTAGCTGGCAACTCCTGCAACCTTGCAGCTGCCGCTTGCCATGGTGCAGCTGTGGCTGTCTTCACCCTTGAGTCCAGGGCATCCATGCACTGCACATTATCCGGTATCCCCACAGATAGTGCCGATGCATCACCACTCTCACAAAGTCTAGCTGCTAGTCTGAACACAGCAGCTGGCCGAATCCCCGGCATTGCAATTGTCATTGCAGAAAACAATGGAGCTTGGCAAACCACCGTAGCCGCCCCCAACAATGTACTGGCTGCATCTTGCCTTGCAGCACCACCCACTGGCATTTCCCGAGCCACACCAACTCTCCCCACTGGCACTCATGGCTCTACCTCTGGCACACTTGTGCGAGCGGGTACCATCGATGGCGTAGTTGGCACTATCTCAACCAATGTGAAAAACTGTGGAAGCCTTGTCTGTCGACTTGCTTCCCCTCTTTGTGGATCCAAATCCACATATGCTCATCTTGGCTCAGGAGCATGCGTCGCTGCTCGAGTGATAGCAGCTGCAGAGTCCACATGCAATGGTCCTGCAAGTGCGGCTCCACACATGAAGCCCATACCAATCCGGTATTCCCTAGGCATAGGAGGTTGTGCAGGTGGGGCTTGAACCTCAGGCCTTGGAGCTGGCGCAACATGAGTAGTGGCCATGGTAGCAAGACGTTGCACTAGCTGGGCAAGCCTATCCACGATGCATTGGTCATGACCTTGACCTTGACCTTGTGCTCCTTGGTTTTGGTTACGACCTCCACCGCGACCTCTGCCTCATCTACCTCTCTGGACTACATTGCCTCGTCCTCGGCCACTATTGTTCCCTTAGAACTGGCCTGGCCGTAGCTCAGGATGTAAGTCATAACAATGGGCCTCCTCATGCCCATACTTGCCACAATGCCCACATTGTAGTTGTGTAGGCTGTGCCTGTGCCGACTCTTTGCCTCTCTCCGGGCAATCTCTCTTAACATGGGGTCCTCCACAATCCCAACATGTCACACCCAACTGTTGTTGGCCTGAGAATGAAGGAAATGACCTCTGCAATTGAGATCCTCTCTGTCCTTCCCTGGGCTTCGCCTAAGCCCCCTTGTTGCCTTGAGCACGTTGGGGTAGTGGTTGTTGTTGGCTAGGAGTCCCACTTCGTTGTGTCTCCTTACCAAATCCCACCATGACCACTCGCTCCTCCACCATATTGAGCTCTATCCACTCTGCTAGCAAAAACACGTTTGCTAAGGTGGGTTGGTCCACTTGTAGGAGAGTTGCATCCCGCATCCTTCTCCTCAGCTCTTTGTCCAATATCCCATACCAGAATTGGACTGCTTGAGCTTCCGTAACCCCTTGGGTCACATTTATCAATCGCCTCATGCGCGTGTAAGCCTCCCTCAAACTCTCAGTAGGCCTCCGCTGGAACTCTTGCAAGCTCCGCAACTTCTCTGTCCTTATTCCTTGGTAGTTTCTCCTTAACTCCTCGAAGAACTCCACAACTGGGTTAAAGGCAGGCACGGGTGCTGGTGTTGCAGCAGGAGCTTGAGTGGATTTCCCAGCTCCATCTTTACTTGTTCCACTATTAGTGCTTGCAGTTGGGGATGATGGTGTAGCTGCTGGTGTCGTCGCTGCCCTTGTGCCTCTAGTGATGGAGATATAGTCAGGTGACCAATATTGTTGTCACTCCTCAATCTCCACCTCATTTCCCCACCTAAACTCATGGTAGTCATCCATAGGCGGCCCCTCAAAGTGCTGAAACAGCCCCTTCCACGCCATAAAAGGCGTGAACAGTTGTGGATTGCGCATCTGCTGCAAATCACACCAACTATCAAACTCTTCTATGAAATCATCAAGCTCGATGGTGCCCACAGCTCCCGAGTACCGACGTGGCCCCTTGGTAGCTCCATACATTTCCTCCATCGTATCCCACAACAATGGCACGGAAATGGCTTGCACCCTCGGCGAGAATCCTCCTAACTCTGAGTCTGAACCTTCCTCAGAAGACATTGAAGGTGAAGGTGGCCTAAAACACACACCTCGTCTTGTATACCCACTAGTATCGTTGGTGCTCGTACCGGCACTCTCCTCAGCAACTGTGGCAGCTCCGTGATGAAAACTCACACTCAAACCGGCTATCAATTTGTCTCTAAGCCCCCTTTCCACAAGATAACCGGGTAGAGAACCTGTTGGGGCTTATGGTTTGGAGTACTAGGTTCCTATTCTGAACCAGCACCTGCACCTGCATCCACCGCAGGCACTCCTATGGTCTGCTGCTCATACACCCAGCCTCACCATAAGAGAAACAATGATGGTCTGCTGGTCATCACCCCAGCCTCACCACCGACCGCACGCTCTAGGATTGGCCGGCCACAATATTTCCGGCACAACCACCTATAAAAGCAAGCGCCCAAACCAAACTAGCATGGCGCACAGTCAAACATGCATGTGTGGGAGGAGGATCCAAACACAGGAAACTCAAACAACAACACCTCCCACAGCTTAAATCAATCGATCTCCTTGCGGCTTTAATAAACCTGCAAGATGGCCAAGTCTCCATCCAAACTAGCTCTGCCTCCGCTTACGGAAAAGCTTTGGCCTACAAGAATGATGGAAGACTATAGAGAAGAGAAGCTAAAGCAATCTCTAAGCCCAGAATGCTCTCATCCCATTACTCCCCCTATCTTCACACTCACTCTTGCTTGAACAATAAACAAGGCTATCCTTAAAGAACCTCTCAAATAACTCTCAAGAGTCCTCAAATTATTGCCATGAACTTCTGAAATCTGCCCTCAATCAGCCCCTCACATAGACCCACTGAGGTTCAAGAAGTTCGCAAATTTGGACTCTAAACAGTCCACCCAAAGGCCTAGGCGCCCACCAATTAGTGGCCTCCAAGGTCTCCAACCAGCCCTTACAATGGCTCCACAAGCCTGCCCAATATGGCCTCCAAGGACCTCCAATAGTCCTCCAAACAGCCCTTAAAAAGCTCCACAAATCTGCCAAATATTGGCCTCCAAGGACCTCCAACAGTCCTCCAACAGCCCTTAAGAAGCTCCTCAAATCTGCCAAGTATTGGCCTCCAAGGACCTCCAATAGTCCCCCAAAGAGTTCTTAGAAAGTTCCATAAGTCTGCCCAATATAGGCCTCCAAGGACCTCCAATCGTCCTCCGACCACCTTCACAAGGCTCCACAGGCCTGCAAAACATTGGCCTCAAAGGACCCCAAATAGTCCTTCAAACAGCCCCAAGCAGGCTCCACAAGCCTGCAAGATATTGGCCTCAATAGACCCCAAATAGTCCTCAAGGCAGGCCCAATACCTGCAAGATATTGGCCTCAATAGACCCCAAATAGTCCTCAAGCAGGCCCAATACCTGCTAGATATTGGCCTCAATAGACCCCAAATAGTCCTCAAAGCAACCCCAATACCTGCAAGATATTGGCCTCAATAGACCCCAAATAGTCCTCAAACAAGCCTCCTGAAGGCTCCAAAATAACCATAGTCAATCGATTTTTCATCCGTCACTGACCACATTTCATCCAAAACCGTGATTTCTCATCCGCAGGTCTGATATTTCATCCGTCGGTGCGATATTTCATCCACTGGCGCGATTTCATCTGCTCGCGCAGTTTCATCCGTCGCCGCGATTTTTCATCCAATGGCACGATAGTTCATCCGGTGCCACGATTTCATCCGCTGACTCAGTTTCATCCATCGCCGCAATTTTTCATCCGATGGCACGATAGTTCATCCGCTGCCACGATTTCATCTGCTGACGCAGTTTCATCCGTCGCCGTGATTTTTCATCTGATAGCACGATAGTTCATCTGCTGCCACGATTTCATCCGCTGGCGCAGTTTCATCCACTGCAACCGATTCTCATCCAGGAGCGCCGATTGTCATCCACTGGCTCAATAGTTCATCCAATGGGACAATGGTGGTGCTCCCAACTCTGGGGCAATGTTCCTACGCGTTCCCAGGAGTTCCCAAGGAGTTCCCAAGAGTTCCCTCGAGTTCCCAATGAGTTCACACGTGTTCCCAAGCGTTCCCAAGCTAGGGTTTGCGCCGCTTTGCCTCTGCGATTGCTGCAACGAGCGATGGCTTCTATGGAGCAACCAGAGGTATTGTTCTTGGTTTCTTGAGCATCAATAGACCACCAAAAGTGCCTCTAACTCCCTGAGCAAGCTATTTGCCACACAACAAGCTCTCTTTCTCTATAGAACTTATTGAAACAAGCATAGAACAAGCTATTGAGCTTGGCATACCCTCTCTAGCCATCGCATGCACTCATAGTGCTTCCTTCCATGGCCATAGTGCACCTCTTAGAGCTCATAATCCAGCCCTGCACTTGCCATTTCCATAGACATGCTCTTCCCAAGCTTGGGATTGAAACCTCAACTCAAAGCATGCTCTACAAATACACTATTATGCCCCAAAGAGAAATCAGATGTCTACCTCCACTCATAGCTCTCCTAAGCTTGAAGTTGAAGACTCCCACAAGCTGAAACCATGCTCCACACATGCACCGCTTGCTCCTTTAACACCCAAGCTCTTCTTGAACTCCTCAAACCCTGCAACACTTGCAGAACAAGAGCTTCTTCACAAGCTCTCAAACTTTTCAATGGGGCTCTCCTTGAAGACCTCCTCTTGTACATAAACACCACAAGGTTTTTTTCTTGCAAACCCTGCAACACCTTGTAACTTAAAGAACTATCTATCAAGCTCTCTCTCACACACAAGTGCTAACTATGCTAACACCTTGCACTCATAGATGTAAGCAGGTCTTCTTTTAGTGATACGGGAATGGTGAAAAGAGGAGAAACCACTCTATCACGTTATATAAGTCAAGTCAATGGCACCTTTGCTAAATGACTCCACCATACAGACCTCACCCACTCTCCATCTCAAGAACTAAAGCTATGGCGGCGAGAGAGGCCTCGGGAGGCTCGACTAGAAGAAGACGAGCCTGCCTACGTCTCACGTGGAGATAACCTCCCCACGTCCCAAGTGAGGTTCGCCACCTCACTTGGCACATGGAACCAAATGAAGTCCCAATGCCAACAAAATACAAATATACATGTATAATGTCCTAATTAGTTAGAAATAATTATTTCTAACTAGTCACAAATAAAACCATGACATAGATATCCGCCAGTTCCGGGTATTACCAACCTGATAAACAGCGGCTCCGGGTATGCATCCATTTATTAAGATTAGGGCAGAGATCCGCCAGATATTGACGAGTATTGGCCAGATATCCGCCATGAATTACACCGGTTATAGGATTTTTTTTGCGTATTTACATATCCGCCGGTTATGCATCTAACCCAGATACTAAAAAATGCCGGTTCCGGGTCCGGATACATTGTCTAGGTTGATATCCTGCTATCGATATCCTGGTGACTCTATATCCGCCCAACACTGGTCGTGACAACATTTTTGGTCCACTGTAATCGGCAACTATCTTACAAAATCTGCCTCTCATCAGCAGCGACACATAGGAAGGCTGCAAAGTCTAGAGAAATTATGCTTACGGTGACACAAACATAATCCATCGGACCTTCTACAGCATAGAGCCCCTGAGGTTAGAAACATGTTTACTTTGCCAAAAACGGGGAATTACGTTTGCGTGAACGCAAGCATAATCCATCGGTCATCTTTATAGCAAATATAATTTGAGGTTCTATAAGGCTTCTACTACCACTCCCTGCATACCAATTCATATTGCAACTAAAGTTAATGGCATGTGGATAAATGTACCTACACAAGACTCGCTTCATTGCAGCCTCACCATTGTCCTGGTTGTTGAAGTCATTGGATTGAAGAATTCCACCTTCTTTGTCGAACTCCCTATAAAAGCTCGTCATTTCTAACAATGTCCTTCCACCTGCATATGTAAGCCTCAAAAGAAATGTTTGGAGAGGACATGACAGTTTTGTAGTCTATCATTAACTTCTCCAATGTTGCGAGAGCCATCTTCTTCAACTGCCAAAAATCACGAAACCTCGTTAGCTATACATTTGTAACTTGCAAAGAATGTGCAAACCAAATCCGATCTCTGGATTTCATTACACAACTCCAAAAAATCGCCTTATATAGCCAAGAATCAGATACTTGATTACTAAATGGTTTTGTCACACCAGTGTTTATATCCTTCTCACCCCTCAGAAACATGTTGATGTATTTCACGATGGTGTTCGAAGACCAAATTTCCAACCATTTGACCTTTGTGCCGGTTCCATACCATGGCAATCGAGAGGCGTTGAGCTTCTTCATATCCGGTTTGATATGTTTGTTCTAGTGAAGCTTCACCTGCTTTGGAAACTCCGGTCCAAGAGCGGATCAACAATTCACAACTGTTTTTTGATCCCACTCCTCAACTGTTTCCGATGGGCATCCATGTCTCGTGTAATAGCTTCTTGCACCTTTATTGCAGTTCGCTCTTGCTCTGGAACAGTCGTGTAACAGTCGGCTTTACCACGCTCACGTGCACCGAACTTTGCAATCTTTTGTTACATCGAAGATATATATGACAATATTCGCCAATATTAAAGAATTTAGACATGGTTTGTGAAGAGTGGGGAGGAGTGCCCAAACATACAATGGCTCATAAGAATGAAGTTGCACATATTGTATACATGTTACCCATGTCGAAAGCCCCCTCATCAATTGGTACCAAATGTATTCAAAGTCTCTGGATTAAGGATGTTCATGAACGTTTCCAAATGCATCATCCCAATCTTATGCATCATGGCACGCATGCGTAACAATGTGTGTACCAAGTTTGTGGTTATGCATGGAAGACAACACTAGATAAAAAAGACCCCAACAGTGTTGTAAAGCTTGTAAGTATATTTATACAAGGACTAGGGTGAGCACATCAACTTATTAGATGAGGGCGTGGCATCGCAGTCAAGAGCTGTGTAATCGTACCTTGGGATCCAGCACCATCGATCCCAAATTGTAGTGTCAGTCTTTGTCATCGGAGTGCTTCTTCTTGATGGAGTCCATCAGAGCAACAACCTATGGTTGCCGTCCAAGACAAAAAACATCATCCCCATAACGCCGCTTACGCCTGTTTCAAGTTTTTTTTTACAGATCCGCTTCAAATTCCATATTCATCACATATTCAGCACATGTTTGCCTCAAAAGAACAGGTGTTCGAACCCCATCATATGATGATCCAGCTAGCCTACAACAGCATATCTACGGTATATTCGAATCTTAGACTCAAACATATCATGTAAAAGCGTCATTTGGATCCATACTACCAACATGGCAGGACACTTGTACAAGTGTCAATTGCAGAGCCACACGCAACCAATGCACTGCATTGTGTGAAAAGAACCACTACTACTACATTGCCAATCTTTATTGGTGGCCACGTGGACCCCAACTTTGTTGTATAACCACCATTTCTTGTCTAATAATTGCACAGATATCCGCTCGCTGGATGAGTGATCTGTCCGGAATTCATCCAATAACGGTGTCGTTCTTCATCTTGCCCTGTCAAATGGAGGCCCCTCGCAACCATCTTCGCCTCCGTTGGCGGATAGTTCTGCCATAATATCAGACCAAAATCCACTTCTGTGTAAATCCTACCCAATATATATATATATATATATATATGCTAGCTCAGATGTATAATACCTAGTCTTTTACAACTATGCAATTCAATGCAACTCATGACAAATTTGCTGTTGATGTGCCCTGATCAAATACTACTGTTTCTATAATGGGCCAATTACACCTTTGTTTAATCCAGGAGACTACCATGTGGGGATTTCAGTGATCTCTATAACGACACAATTATAGCTACAAGTGGCCGCCAAGTTTTGGTTTTGAGTATGTTGTATAATGGCACAATAATGCCACAATTCAGCCTCATTCCGTCTTCAATGGTGCTCTTCTTGAGCTAAATTAAACGTCGAAGTTGATATGATTTCATTCAAGCTAGCATTTTCCCAGCTCGTCAAGGCTCTTCCAAATATACATGTTCAAGATGTCTACAATGGGTGAGGTAGTGGTATCAGCCAACTTGTTAAGCGCATGCAATTTGGATGAGATTTCAAGAGTGGATGTTGCAAACACAAATTTCACAGGGTTTCTGGCCTATAGCACTCAAGCGAATTTCAATGTAGTGCACTCTGTTTTTGGATCCGGGATCCCAGGGTTCCCATGCCAAATAGAGAGCACACTTGCCTTTTCCATTGAAGTCTCTAGATGAGCATACAAAAATGTGCATAAGACTTGATTTTCAAGCAAAGCATAGTAGATCGAAGGTTGTGCTTAATGTATAAGAATGATACAACAACGGATGAGGCTGGTAGCAGGTACCAGACAGTCTGGGCATGGTGGCTTTCATTTGGGGCTGCAAGTGAGAAGGATGTGAAAGAGTTGAATGATTGGATGGTCTTTAGGCATTTCCGGTCTATGCAATGAGAAGCTTTCATGATAACGGTAAGCCCTTTGCAACCACATTGCAATGTTCCAAACTTTGCAGTCTTTTCTTTTCTATTCCATGCAGTAATTCCTTCCGCTTCCTTGTGACGTTTATGTGGCATTTGCCTGACAAGGCTAGTGAGGGGGCTGCGTATGCATTCCTGGATCGTGTGCTTAGCCGATTCGGTGCTCCAACAAAGTCCAAAGGGCATGACTTTGTATGCATAAGCCCCCCAGTCTGTGATGAAAGCTGTTTTTCCTTGGTCTTCTTCTGCCACTTGCACTTGATTATAACCACTGAAGCCATCCATGAATGAGTACATCTCATGGCCTGCCACAGTGTCTAATACTGCTTCTGTGAATGGCAAAGGGAAAGGATCTTTCTTCGTACAAGCATTCAGCTTCTTGTAGTTCACACAAACTCTTAGTTTACCATTCTTTTTGGGAACTATCACAATGGGTGACAACCAAGTTGTATACTCTATTGGATATATAAACTTAGCCTCAACCAACTTCTTGATCTCTTCTCCAACCTTCTGTGCGTAGTTGGGATTCATTCTGTACCTCGCTTGTTTGATTGGTACTGACCCTGGTTCCAGTTCAATCTTATGCTGACAGACTTCAGGTGGTATCCCTTTTAAATCCTCATAGCTCCAAGCAAATACATCTCTGTATTTGATGAATAAGCTTTTAGCTTCTTCAAAGAATTCCGGCTCCAAATCAGCTCCTACTTTCACCATCCTCGGTTCCTCTTTAGTTCCCACATTCACTTCCCTCACCTGCTCATCAGCTGTGATTGTCCAACTAGTCACCACTTCATCCTGTAAGCTCACAGTGGCTGGTTCCTCTAGGATTTCCATTTCTCCTTCTCTTTCTTCATAGAAATGTGATGGGTAACTGCTGGTTTCCTCTTCAGTTGGTGTTGCTGTCACTACACCACAGCAGATACCTCTTAAACAACTTAGGCTTTCCAGCCACAACTCTGCAACCTGTTCCCACTCTGGGTGTGCAGCAAATAGGGTAGCTTCCTGCTCCTCATCCAGTCCTCCTCTCCAGTCATACTCTCTGACTCCCTGAGGTCTTCTTGTAGCAGGTAATCTACTAGATTTCTTTGTGGTAATTTGTATCTCGTGTATCCCATTATGCACGGTTAGTAACTGAGAATTCCAGTCATGGAATACCCTGGCCTGTTTCAGCCACGGACGTCCCAATATTAAGGAGTAAGCCTCCATGACTTCATCCATCTTCAACACAGTTATTGTGATCATAAAGATCATCTTCTGTATCTGTATCTTAACTCCTCTTATCAATCCCAATGGCTGTACACTTCTTTGATCTGCCATTGTTACTGTAAATGGGGCTGGTTTCATGTTACTTAGACCAAGCTTCTTCCTTAATTGGTCTGTCATGATATTTACTCCAGAGCCTCCATCTACCAGTACATAAGTTAGTTCTGTGCTTCCAATTCTCAATTGGATTCCTGGCAAAGAATCATCAAATTCCATGACTGTTTCTCGCCCTTCCGGCTTCACATTATAACTGGTCACCTTGCTGTTCAGGTCTGTGTTTCCTGTCTCCTGGGCAATTTGATTGATTGCTTGATACAGCCTGTGCCTACAATAAGGTGCCACAGCCAATAGCTGTCCAATGGTAATTTCTGCTTTGGTCTGGCATATTACTTCAGCCAAAGTCTCTTGATTACTTTGCATGTCTGCATCTTCTTTCTTCCTTTCATCCTCACTCCCTTCTTCTTCTCCATCAGAATCAGAGGAATCTGCCACAGGAATATCAGTACTCTTCTGCATTTCCCTTATAGTATCTGCCAGTTCCTTGTGCAGTTCATTCTCATCTTTCCAAGTCTCTTCATCTTCAGGCATATCATTGCCACCTTCATTATCATCTTCTTCCTCTACTACTGGAGGTATTAGTTTGGCTTTGCTTCTTGTTACTATCATTGTACTTACTTCTGGCACAACACATGGCCTAACCATGTGAGCTGCCACCACTGGGCCCTCATTCACAGGAGCTCTCATCTCATTCTGGTGTCTTATCCAGAATGAACAGGCTGCCCTGCGATGTCCTGGCTGATTACAATAGTAACATAGTTCTTCACCATTGGGTCCTCACCCTTGGTCTGTTCTTGGATTATTTCTATAATCCTGATTCCCGGGCTGGTAATTCCCCCTTGGATTACCCTGATAGTTGCCTCTGGAATTTCCTTGGTAATTCCCTCTTGAATTACCTCTCCCTTCCATGCCATTGTTATAACCACCAGACCTACCATAGTGGTCCTGATCATTGTTTCTTCTTGGCTGGGGCTGCACCTGATGCACCCTTACTTGCCTAGGTTCTCTTGCAGCTGTCCTTCTGTTGTAGTAACAATTCTCAGTAGAATGGTTATCCATTTTACAGATAGTACAGCGTTTCTCTTTCATGTGGCATTCAGTAGTGGTGTGGCCTTCATTCTGGCATTTTGCACACCAAACACCCTTCCTCCAATGTGTTGCAGCCTCTGTGGTATACTTCTTCAAGATTTCTTCCAATTTTTTTTCATAGTTATCCCTCTTCAGCTTCTCCTTTCTCTTACTCCTCCTTTTTAGTTCCTGCTCTTCTTCTTCATCTGACTCATCCTCAGAGTCCTCATCATCTTTTTTCTCTCTCCTGAGCATTCCCAATTGCTCAATTCTGTTTGCAGTTTCAAATGCCTCCTCCACTGTATTCTGGGGTAACATATCCACTTTCTTTTGCAACTCTGGTCTTAGTCCACTCACAAACCAAGTCTTCTGTAAACCTGGTGCTGGTACTGCAGCTAGCTTTTTCATCATCAATTCCATCTTTTCCATATACTCCTCAACAGTTTCATGCTTCTTTTGCTTTAACTGTTGTAAACTTCCATACACTTCATCCTCAGTTTTACTTGTCCTGAACCTATTTCGGAATGTTGTATTCAAGCCATTCCAGGTTAGGAAATGATTATCAGGGAATCTTGCATACCATTCACTTGCTTTCTTGATAAGTGAACAAGGAAACAATCTCATCTTGGCATCATTGCCATTCTCATTGTTCACTATACACATGTGCTCAAATTGGCTAATGTGTACATCGAGATCCCCTTTTCCTGAATATATTGGAAAGGGTGGTTTTGCCTGTGTTGGTTGTAACGCCATCTGTGGCCCTACCTTCTGCCCACTGACAGGTGCTGGCACCCTTGCTGGTGCTGGTCCTTCTGGACCTGTTGTTGTTTGTGGTGGATCTTCCACCAAGTGGTGGCCCTTGAGCACTCCCTGCTTCTGGCCCCACGATATTCACAGTATTCCCAGCTTCAGTTGCACTACTTCCCACACTCCCTGTCCCCCCAGAGCCAGATCCAGGCCGCCCGCCTGATCCCCCTGAGCCGACACCTTCGTTGGCCTGTGATCCAAGTGCTCCACTTGATCCAGGTCCAACGGGTTGGGATGTCCTGGTTGTAGTCTCAACCTCAGCTGTTGGGTCTACTTCTTCATACTCTTCCTCTTCCAATTTCTTCTCTCTGTTTTCATCCTCCAAGTTCTGCCCTTGGGTTTCTTCTTCACTCATGTAACTCAACTGTAATGGTGTTGGAGAGTCTGAACTCTCCGTTGGCTCTGCCACATCCTCTCCTCCTTCTTCACCTTCCGCTTCAGAAACTGGAGTTCCTGCTTTTGGTGTTCCATGCCAACTCTTATCAAAGATTTCTGTCAAATCTTTTATCCAGGGATGTACCTCAGATCTTTCACCTCGTGATTGATCTTCTTCCTGTACCAATTCCCTTAATCTTTCTTGCAAAGAAACAGAAGGAGTGGCATCCAACTCTAGTTCTTCCGGTATGGGTGATGTACTCTTTGATCTTAATGGTGTGAGAGGTCCAGATGATTCCCCTATGTCTATTCCTCTCTCCCAAAGATATGGATAATTAGCTTTCAGATAGCTTTCTTTTTTTGCTGAATATCTCTGGCGTCTAGCTTCTCTTTCATCACTCATGTCCCATGTCTTTCATTTCTTTTAATGTGGCAATAACCAAAACTCTCTTCTGTAATATCTCTCGTATATGCCTGGGTTTCTTTCAAGCTTCAATGCACCCTTGGCTATACTTGAAGTCTCCGTTACCATATGACCATATGGCAAACAAGTCTGGAAAGTGGTTCTTGGTGTGAGTTTGATCCACAAATATCCTTTGGAATCCAATTCTTTACCAGTACAAGCTCTTCATGCATATGAGTATAAACATTCACTTTTCTTTCTTCCCAGCCTTCAAACTCTACTCGCTTAATGGATAGCAATGCTATCACATAAACCAATGTTGGTAACCAACGTGCTCTTCCTCTACAGGCTACCTGATAAATCTTTATCACTCCTTTCTCCAGACCCCATTCCGGATCAGCATCATGCACTCGCTTAAGAATATTTTCTTTACAACCGTCTGGCAATTCCAAGAACCTTTGAAAGAATTGTTTGGACAATCTTTCTTCCTTCGTTCCACAGGGAATTTGATTCACTTCAAATTCTTTAATGGTCCAACCACCATGATCCCACCAGATGCCTGTCACATCTGGTTGTTCATGACTCAGTTCCCCAGTATGGTCGCCAAATGTCGCGCGGCTTTTACTCACCCATCCCTTCGCTATCCGAGGCGGAAACTCCAAGATAGAAGAGTTGGAAATCTCTAAGTACTCAGCCCGCTCAGAACAATCAGTCATGACCTACAGCTAGTGTATCATGGGGGTGTTTCCTATTTGTTTCCCTTTTCACATTCATGTTAGCTACCTTACCATTGATAATTAAGTATCAGTTTGCTTCATCAATCTATCGGATTCCTTCAACTCATCCATTCATTCCACAGCTTCACTCAGATCTCTCTACACAGTGTGATTGTATCGTATAAGTATCAGATTATGATTTATCAGGTATCAGGCCGAAGCCATTGTGTCTCTAATCTGCTTTACAATATCACTACAGCTTTGCATATAACAAGCATCTGGTAATCATCTCTCCTCCTTCACCGTGCTCTCCATGCTTGCTTCCGTTCTTGCTCTTCGCCCGATCCTCTCTCTTCCCTGACCAAGAAGTCATTCCCCTGACGTGCTTCCAAGAATAATCCCCCCTTCTCAGTCATTGCTTCCCCCTTTATCTTCCTACCCGTGGCTCTAACCGTTTCCCTCACTAACCGTCGTCCGTGAACTAACATGTTCCATTTGCAGGTGTTGTTCCCCACAGTCGTTCCCTGTCCTGCTCTCCGTTCCCTATGGTCGTGACAGCTGTGTCAAGCTGTGACTGGCTGTGTGAAACTATGACGGGCTGTGACTGGCTGTGCGACTGTGTTTGGCTGTGTCGGGCTGTGACTGACTGTGTGGCTGTGTCGGCTGTGACGGGCTGTGTTGGCTGTGATGGCTGTGTCGGCTGTGACGACTGTGACGGGCTGTGTTGGCTGTGTCGGCTGTGACGACTGTGACGGGCTGTGTTGGCTGTGATGGACTGTGTAACCCCCTTTTACAGTGTGCTGCTGTCACCCCTAAGGCTCCTGTTGGTCTCAGTCTGTGCAAAAATTAAGGGTACCCTACAGATCCCGTATAAGTGTCTAAGTCCCAGACAGTCCTCTAACAAACAGGTGGAAACTCGAAGATGACATTGTCATCGACTTCGGGATGCAGAAACGTTACCTTTCTGACTGGGAATTTGGCATAGTCGAGAGCAGCCAGCTCGGAGCGAGAACCATTGAGGTGATGTTGTCATAGGAGCTGCACAATGGACCGGGTTGGAGTTATGCTCGAGGGCACATGCGTAGCACCTACAGAGACGTCCATGCCGGATTTGAACGACCGTGTGGAGGACATGGGTACCTCAATGCAATCATCTTCCTCGTCGGAAATGTCGAATACGTCCACACGAGAAGCTATGGAGGGTCTTGACGGTCCAGGTCGGGAATGATTATCGTTGCATACCTCTCTGTTGGCAGTGGCCGCCTGTCGGTTTCCGGACTCCTTTGTGGATGGTGTGGGCAGTGACTGATTCGGAAAGGGAATGGGCATTCCCAGAGCTCGGTACAGGATGGAGTCTGATGGGGGTACGTGCCATTCGATTCCGCAACCTCCGTCGTTACCTAGCACGACAATGGTCTCGTCAACCTGTCCAGGAACATCCTTCCTTTCTTCTTCCAAATAAACTGTGCCCGGTTTGAGCTTGAATTTGGAACAAAGGCAAGTTTCAGTCACTCTGCAAAGTCCTCCCCCGTTTGGGATCCACGCTCTCCCAAGTTGCGGAGGACAGCAAACTATAGCGTAGGAATTCGGAGCCATCGAACACCGCACGAAGTTGGCAAGTGCGAGGTTCAGTATAGCGACAGACCAAGGCTCACAGGCACCATGCGGAGTCCATCGACGATTGGAAGTCGCACATTGAAGTGGAAAGTATTGTTTCAAGCTACATGCATGAAGGTGGGAGGTGTGATTCCATAGCCAGTAAGTATGACAATGATGGCCGATTCGGCGACAAAATAACATCTCCTGACAGTTTCTCCTGAGGGTGGATCCAGCAGTATTCTCGGTGCAGACAGGAACGTTCGCACTGACAAGTGCCAGTACTGTTAGTTAAAACGGTCAGACAACCAAGTTGTGCTCATCAAGACTGGCCGCAATTGTGTTGTTTCGGAACAATGCAACCCATTCAGGTTCCAGATTTCCCGTCCCGAGTGATTCTTTCGATTGCTGGTGGACGGAAATACGGCGCCGCATTTCCGTATTGCATCTTGGCCATGCACCAGAGCGACGGAAATGCGGCACCGAGTTTTCATCCGGGGAAAACCTTTATACTCTCCAGAACGGAAATGCGGTAACGCATTTCCATCCAGCAAGCACGGTATGTGAAGGTGGTACGGAAATGCGGTACCGCATTTCCGTTCTGATTGAGAATTATGAACAACGGGAACAGAAATGCGGCACCGCATTTCCGTCACAGTCGCACCTTCCGACATACCAGAACAAAAATACGGCGCAACATTTCCGTTTTATATCTGACGCATGGAGCTGAGGGATAGAAATGCTGCACCACATTTCCGTCCTCACAAGACATTCATACTCTCCAGAACGGAAATGCGGTAACGCATTTCCATCCAACAAGCACAGTATGTGAAGGTGGAACGGAAATGCGGTACCGCATTTCCGTTCTGATTGAGAATTATGAACAACGGGAACAGAAATGCGGCACCGCATTTCCGTCCGAGTCACACTTTCCGACATTCCAGAACGGAAATGCAGCGCCGCATTTCCATTTTGTATCTGATGCATGGAGCCGAGTACAATTCCGACTGCTTGAGACAGCGCAATTCCGACCGCTTGAGACATTCATACTATCCAGAACGGAAATGCGGTACCGCATTTCCGTTGTGACTGAAAATCGTGAACCATCGGAACTGAAATGCGGCAGCGCATTTCCATCCGAGTCGCACCTCCCAACATTCCAGAACGCAAATGCGGCACCGCATTTCCATTCTGATGAAAAATCGTGAAACATCGGAACTGAAATGCGGTACCGCATTTCCGTCGGAGTCGCACCTTCCGACATTCCAAAACGGAAATGCGGCGCCGCATTTCCGTTTTGTATGTGAGGCATGGAGCTGTGGAACGAAAATGCGGCACCGCATTTCCGCCAGGGTCAGACCTTAATACTCTACAGAACGGAAATGCGCTACCGCATTTCCGTTCTGACTGAAAATCGTGAACAACGGGAACAGAAATGCGGCGCCGCATTTCCGTTTTGTAAATGAGGCCTGGAGCTGTGGGACGGAAATGTGGTGCCGCATTTCCATCCATGTGAGACCTTCAAACTTTCCAGACCGGAAATGCGGCACCGCATTTCTGTTCAGGTGAGACCTCTATACTTTCCCGAACGGAAATGTGGCACGACATTTCCGTTCATCAACTAAGGTATGTGAAGGGGGAACGGAAATGCGGTACCGTATTTCCGTTCAGATTGAAAATCATGAACCATGGGAATTGAAATGTTGTGCCGCGTTTCCGTCCGAATCGCACCTTTCGACATTCCAGAACGGAAATGCGGCGCCGCATTTCCCTTTTGTATCTCATACATGGAGCTGTGGGACGGAAATGCAGCACCGTATTTCCGTTCAACAACTAAGGTATGTGAAGGTGGAACGGAAATGCGGTGCCGCATTTTCTTCCAACAAGTACGGATGTGTAGCTTCGTGATGGTACTTAACGGAAATGCGGCGCCGCATTCGCATTTTCACTCCAACTCATCAGACGCTGGGACGGAAATGCCTTGAAATGTGAACATGTGGAGCAACGGAATTGCGGCACATGTCTGCACTCTATCTGACTGAAGTGGCATGAGGCGGCGCGGCCTGACCGTTGGATAATGATGTTTGTTTTTCGGACGGCAGGCGTACCCTGAACGATTCGAATTTCGTAATGACGCAAAGTCCACGAGGAGACACTTTCGTCCAACCCTTTCGAACCCAAGTGGTGCATCACCGCCGTTTCATCTACTTTTGTCGTGTCTCCTCAGTCACCCCTCTCGCGCCCTTTCCATCTGCACTCTTTGCCCCTTTTCCCTGTCTCTGTTCTTCTTATGCTCGAACCTGAGAGGGGGGGAGTTCGTGCACCAGACAGGAGACCTCGTCACAAGCTCCGAAAATTATACTTTGGACGAAGGCCAATGCCGAAGGGGAGGAAGCAGATGCGTCTACAGGAGGAGATTATCATCTCCGAGCAGCAGGCCACTCAGGCAACCCAGCCACCAGTGAGAGCTCCATGCGATCGGGCTGCACGCAGCTGATCGAGCACCGAACCCCCCATTTTGCTTCTGTAATTCTTAGACTGAATGCTAGGAGACTTGAATGCAGAACATGTTTGCATGCCTAACAGGAAAGGTGGACGTGCTGGAGGGATCACAGGAATCCGAAGAGCCGCAGGAAGAGTCCGTGGAGCTAGCTGCAGCACGTACACCCACCCGATCCCCAAGCGCGGGTATTCTTGCCGGGCCTAGTCCTGTGCGTTTCAAAGACGCAGGGCAAGTTCAAAGCCCCAGAGATCGACTCGCGTTCTTCGGTCATGGAGAATCGCCAGCAGGGGTCGGGCCCTTCTCCAGCAAAGTCAAAGAAGAAGCAGCCCGTCCCTCTACTGGTTTCTGAACCGGCTCAGGCCGTTTCACCCCCACCAATGCGAATGAAGCAGCAGGGTAAAAGACAGATTCAATTGCAGCAGACGCCTTCACCTGCAAGGATGAGGAAGCAGAAGGCAATCAGGGCGACGGCCGAACAATCTCCCGCAAAACCGCTTCCACGAGCTGAAGCTCAGTTCCTGGAGGATTTCCCGCCTGCAGATGTTGGGGCCGACTCTGCTGCAGCGAAGGCAATGGGATCGACCGTTTCTGTCGATTTGGTACCGGAGGAGGGTGCTGCCGCTCAACGTTCGCAGCAAGACCTCACCACCGATGAGCAAGCAGGCCCGGAGGAGGCCTCTGCAATGGCAGAATTGCCCGCAGACAGGCCCCAGAGTGCAGCTCCAGTTGAGGATGCTCCAGCTGCTCAGCCACTACCAGCACCTACAGACATGTCTCCGGAGGATTTCAAAAGTGCAGCGGATAAAATGTTGGAGGAGACACACAGTAGCATTGGCAGAGTTCTGGGCAGCAGGGTATTCCAGTGGACTCTTCGAATCCCACTCTGTCGCATGGTCTCCCTTCCCATCGTCAGGCAGGCCCTTCCCGGAAATGTGGATAAGCTCAAGTTCGCATTTCGAGAAGGGTACCGTCTGGGATCGGCAGCGTTTTACGTTTCCATTGAGAATGAGGACGGCGAAACTCGTGGACCCACTGCCGATGAATTGTCAACGTGGGATACCCACTGGCACACTCGCAACCACAAATTCGAGGCGACGCTGAAGGGTGATCCGGACTTCGGCCATATGTTGGGTAAAATGTTCTTTGTGTGGGACGGGAATCACCGACTTCTTGCCTGGTGGGAGTACATCAAGCAGAACCATGCCAAGCACATTGGCTGGCATTACATGGTGGAGTGTGTCATTCTCAAGGTGAAGGCGGCAGACTCTTCCCTGCTCAAGAATGCCATGGCGGACCTCAACTCGTAAGATACTCATACCCTCCCTAGCACGTTTGAAATGCGGTGCCGCATTTCGGTTTCCAATCTGGTTTGTTTCCGTGCTTCCGTGTACTGAACTGGAGAGTGTGCCTTGCAGGGTCACTGAGAATGCGTACGTGCATACCCACATGGCACATATGCTGTACAGGGTGAGGAAAACTGGTCTCACTGATCCGCAGATGTTTGCGGAAATGCTGGAGCCCGAGCTCATTCAGAAAGCCGTTGCAAAAACAGATCGGACATGGTATCGTCTCACTATGGATGGAATGGTGGAGGTGATATACGAAGTAAGTCGTCCTCCGATTTCCCTCTGCTCATCCTTCCCCAATTTCCAGTAATCTTTCCACATGAATCGAATGTAACGCTTCTGCATGTTTTTGTTGGCAGTCAAACATCAAGCTCGATTTGGCCCATGCCAAACGCTTCTTCATGGAAAGTGAGGGGCAGGTGAAAACGTTGCAGTCATTGACTGAGCACTTGAAGGAAGCCGGTATCAAGTCCAGAACCAAATACAAGTCAAAGCTTGTGAAGCTGGTGGCAATTGCAGATCCGGCACTTGGAAAGGACTTCATCCCCGAGATTGCAAAACACTATTCTTGGGCCATGCAGCCGACCATGCAATTGGAGAAACTGCATCACCTCTCAACGGCATGTGTTGAGGCGAAAGAGAAGGTGAGGTTTCAATGCACTGAAGTTCCTTCCTAGCAATAGCCACTCTCTTCCAGCTCCTGACATTGGATCGGAAATGGCAGACACGGTGGCTGTCGATCTGGAATGCATCCGAGAGCATAAGGACAATGTGGTCTTTTCCACTGGAAGTTTCCGACCCTGCAGTGGATGTGTGGCTCAACCGCATGACTTGGTGGTTCCAGGTAATTCAAGGTACTTCCCCAGATTTGCTTTTCTGAAATGAATTCCCTGAATTGCTACGTGACAATGCATTTGGGAATCGCAGGTAATGTTGAATGCGAAGGAGCAAGTCGTAATGCACACAAATTCGTTTGGCTTGTACGTCAAATGGGATGGAACACAGACATTGGAAGACTACGTGACACGTTTCAGATGTGCGTACAAGGACAACCTTTTCGCCAGAGAGCTACAGACAGCAAGAAGGAGCGTGGAGTTTACACATCAGGAGGGAGCGGGGAAAGCTGCAATGCGAATTGTTTACAGGTGAAGCATAGTTGCCCTTGTATGCGAAGCCTGGTTACGAGGTTTGTCTCCGAAATGCGGCACCGCATTCGCATTTTATGTTTTCGGTGGCACTCTGCGAGTAGGTTTGTCCAATCTTATGCTCACGCATGCTGACTGCCTTGCAGGTATATGAAATACGTGCTCCTTCAGACAGGGGCCCTGGCTCAAGAGCCCCCGTTCTTCATGGCTTGGACCGTGGCGGGCCCAAGCTGTGTCTACACACCCGAGATGCAGAAGCAATGGCATCCCGCGCATCTCATTGGATGCCCCTGGTACCTGGATATGTCTGGCGGTATTGTTGACGAGTCTGAGAAAGATCTGCACGCCTTGACAGAAGAGAAGAGAAATGAAAGACGTGTCCCTGCTGGGCCAAAGTCGGCAAAGGAATCTGCTGCTCTGGAAGAATCCAGAAAGGCAGCTGAGATGGCACAAAAGACGGTGGATGCAGCTGTGCAGGCCCAACAGAAGGGGTCGAAGAAGAGGACTCGCCAGCAAGGAGCAGCTGTTGTGATACCCGCCAAAATGAAGAAGCAGAAACAGCCTGTTCAGGAAGAGGGTGAGGAAGAGGACTCCGATGGAGACTTTGCAACCAGCCCACCCCCCCAAACGCAGGCTGCCTCCCCTGTGCCCACCGTTGTCACGAGAGGCACGAGAACTAGCTCGGCAAAGAAGGCACTCTTCAACCCCCCAGGGGGGCACCCTTTCGAGCCGATGGAAATGAAGAGGCCGAAAGTGGCTCTCGAAACAGTAGTCCAGTGTGTAAATGAGAGTTTCTTGGCGGCTTTGGATGGACGGGCAGCCAAGTTGGCATACATGAAGACCATGGAGGGTCTGAAGGGCAGAGCACTGAAGAAGGTGACTGCCGAAGAGCCTTCCGACACCCCAGGATTTCAGAATATGGTCTCGTTCTTTGAGAGGGTGTGTGCAGACAAGGATTGTAGAAGGGGCGAAAATGCCACCGAGTGGTCTTGCGATATGATCATCTTGGATATTCCGGACGGAGAGCCTGTGGAAGGACTGCAAGCTTTGCCATCTTGGAACAGGTACTCGAAGGACTTTTGGAAGAAAGGATTCGGGCTTGCCCGCATGGTGTTGGACGACAGAGGCTGTGTGGTTGTCCTGGCGAGCAGAGGAAAAAACACTTAGACAGGAATTGCGAAGTGGACCCGCAAGAGCGCCGTCCCAATTCTGAAAAAGAAGTGGACGTGCATCAACACACTGGGCCTTCGGTCAGAAGGGAAGAAGGTGATTACGACACTGGCACTCGTCCATTCATTTGCTTGGGTGTTTTCAAATGCGGTACCGCATTCGGTTTCTAATCGTTCCCCCCTGTGTATGCAGACGAAGCAGTTCGATGCATACTGCTTTGTGAAGGAGAACTCCACCTTTGCTTTCCGGAAGGAGGGAGGAAAGGTTGACCCAAACTGCGACCCCCTCAATTACGACGTTCTGTTCAACAACGTTCCCAAGGAACTTCTCCCTCATAGCCTCACTTCAACGGAACCCCTGCGGTACTCACGGACTCGGAGCCTTGCCTTCATTCAGACAATTATGGAGACATGCACAGACGTGGAGGGCACAGTGCTCGACCTCATCTGTGGGACAGGTATGCAGAATCTTGATCTATGCTGTTCTGCAAATTCTCGTTAGGATGTAGTTCGCAACATCTGAAGCGCCATGTTGTAATGTGTGGATGGCATTGTAACATGTGCCTCAATGTGGGCTGGGCGGTTTTCCGACCGGCACCTCTTTGCCTACGAGGAGGATTCATCCGTGTGGGGATCCCATCTGGAAGGGCTGCAACGGAATGTTAAGGCTCCCAATAGAGCGGAAGTCTCCTCGGATTTGTTGGAGTCCGAGGAAGACACAGTGGACATTGATGCGGAGGAGAACCCGGAATACGAGTGAGTGCAAACATTGTAAGTTTGCAAAGCCTTCTGGGTCATTTTTGTCAAACGAATTTCCGGACTGTGGTTCTCATTAGTCTCGTTGATGATTGTCATGTGCAGGATTGCAGGGTCCGGGTCGAAACATGTAGGGCCTACACTTCCTGCCAGGAAGAATGTCCCGTTCTTTGCGAGGGCCGACTTCATGACGAGCCCGGTGAGGGACTACTCCCTTCCTAGTTATGCAGCTAAACTCGCAAATACAGCGATTAGAAGAAGTGAGAATCCCAGTAAAGTAGAGCAGATTTTGGAGAGGGCTAGGGAGGACAGAAGGATAAGGAAAGAGTTGGCAACATCTCAGACAGGTAGACGGGTACGAAAGTACATATGTGATTCAGCGGATGAGAGCGACGCAGACAGGGAGGAAGACGACCCAACGGAGGTGAGATGGACAGTTCCGCAAGGGGAAGATGGGATTTTTGAAAGCCTGGCCAACGAGCAGTCCGCTGGAGATGAGAAAGGCAATGAGGGGGTGGAGGCGGAGCAGGACAGTCTAGAACAGGATGAGGATTCGGATGATTTTCAAGATTAATAGAATTTTAATGAAGTCTCTGTAAATGTAAATTCTCTTCCAGAGTATATAAAGGAAATTCTCCCCGACATTCGTGACCCCTCTCCAGTGTGCATTCCAGCCACACAATCGCCCAAACCACGACGCTCCCAAAATCAAAAATGGGGCACCGCATTTCCAAAATTTTGGCAACTCTAAAAACCTCTTTTGGAAATGTGGCACCGCATTTCCAAAACAGGGGAGGGTGTAGTGTGAAAAGAAGGGGCGTGAATCCCCTTCTGTGCAAGTCTAGTTGTGCTCTTCCCTAGGTCAATCGGAGGGAAGGAAAGGAGCTCTCCCTCTCAGCTGATCCAACCATCGTCACTCGGTGTGGGTTTCCATCAGGTCCTTCGTGATCAGAGTTCGCACAATCCTCATCCACGCCGCAGCGGAAGAGAAGACATGGATGGGGAGTCTGTATTGTTTTCACCCGTGGTTCTACTTCTACACGACATCCTTTCCCTGATACACTGCACCAGCCATGTTACCATGCGGTCTTCAGTGATGCAACCAGCCCTACGTCAGTGATGACCACTGCCCTTGTGGGCAGCTCTCTTGGTCAACAATACGTGGAATCCCCTTTGTAACAAGATCACGATTTGGAAGGCGGCAACGCAGATCTGCCATGAGTTTGCAGGCCCACCAGTTTGGCCCTTCATGGTTTCATGCTTTCTTTATCTTACCTCCCCAATCATCCATTCCTCATCATAACCTCTTGCTGGTCAACTCTCTCCCTTGTGTCCTTTTCTCTCTCCCTCTCTCTTTCTTTCAGGATAAGTGGGTTCCTCACTCTTTCCACTGTAACATGCCTATGATGCAATGCAATGCGCATTCAGCCAAGCATCCAGTGCACCCAGCATTGAAATCAACCTTGGTCACACAAGATATAATCAGCCCTTTTGTCAGTCCCTCTCTTGCCAATGACAGATGCTTCACACTCCACTTTTCCCAGGTGTAACCATTGCCCAAGACAGCTCTCAACCCTTCTACAGGTCTCAATTTACACACCCTGACAGCTCTCTTTTTCCCATCAGCTGTGAACCTCAGTGGTTCATGGGCTGAGAGCACTCTGAGAATCAGATCCAAACCCAAACAGATGCTGGTTTTTCTGCCCCATCCACATCATCCCTTCTTGTTGTTTCCAAACAGTTCTATCTAACCCTCTCTGGTTTCCTCTACCTACTAAGCTAGTTCCACATTGGCTGCAATGTGTCAACATCCCAGGCTAGATTGTTTGTACAAGCTCATGACGTTGAAACAAGGAACAAGAATACAACAACAGTAACCATTCTGTCCCAGCAACGAGTCTACCCTGTTTCCATTCATTTTCCTACTGTACAATGTAATAGCAGGTGCATCCATCTCCAGCCCATCCTGATTTGAAGTCCAGTGTCTTCATTCCATTTACAAAGCTCTTTTTCTTCCTCACATGTCAGTGTCTCTTACTACATACAAGAGACAGTTCAAACTTCACAAAGCGATTTCTAAGCAACCAAAAACCCAAAAAAGGGGGCCAACACTCCTCAAACTTATCTGTCTTATACTCCTTGAAGTGGTGGGTCTGCCTGTCAAGAAGGCACCTTATCCTCTCCCTCGTCAGCCATCTCCGACGTTTCTTCTTATCGTGATTCCAGTCCTCATTAAGGCATGACGGCTCTGCTTCAGCTGCTGGCACATCCTTGTGCCTGCCAACCTCTACCCTATCCTTCTACATGTGCATTTCCTCCCTATGAGGTGATCTGGTCCTACAGCCCTTAAGACAGAGAGCAGATACATAACTTATTTATAGATAGCTTAAGCGCCATACACACCAGAAGGCGGCACCGCTTCCTCTTGCACAGAAAGCCAAGCCAGATCCCTCAACGTCACTCTTTAAGGCAAGCTGATTCCCTTACAAAGTGATCTGGTCCTACAGCTCAAAAACAGACAGCAGCTACAAGATTTGATCACTGACAACCTGAGGCGATAATACACACCAGCCTGCATTTCTCATCCCCCAACACCTGCTGAGCCACTCCATCTCCTCATTAATGTGCTCACAAATACCATGGCGACAGCAGTGGTGCACCGCCCTTATCACAAACCCGATCCCTCAGGTTTGATCATTGCTTACGAAGAAGGCGGCACCGCTTCTTCTTGCACAGAAAGCCAAGCAGGAGCTCTTAACATTTCTCTTAAAAGCAAGCTGATACCCTTTGCGTAGGTGGAACCTTCTCAGATATCCTGTGCTGCCAACACCACTGCAGCAGCTGCGAAAAGATCCACGCACTCTTCCCCTTCGAATTTCACATCCCGCTTCTAGGGTTCAACATCATGGATGAAAATCATTCATCCTAGGGATGAAAAAGGTGCATGTCATAACTTAGCCATATTTTGTTCTTGGCAGATAAATAGCATAGTCCTTCCATGGAATTACCTCAAGTTATGGTCAATTCCTCCCCTTCATTAGCACGAAGGGTACTCCCTTTGTAGTAGTGCCGAAACCTGATGCCAAACACAAACTTGAGATTTTTACTCCCTGCATTCACACTACATATGTAGTGTGTCTCCTTTTTTTAAGTGTCAGGGTCCTCACTGACCACCTTTAACGGCTGAACACCTATTGGTGGTATGAAGGGTTTTAAATCCCTCCTACTTCTTACCCATTCCTTGTCTGCTCCATCTCTCAACCTGCATCTTCGTGCAGCTTCTCCAGTCTTGGTTGTGCTTCCTGCGTCCTTGTATCCCAAAAAGTCATAGGGTCCCTCCCATGGAGATGTCATGGAAGACCTCTTTCCAGGTCTCAACATCATTACCTTGCTGTTCTCCATCAACGTGCAGTAAGTATGCCCTGTTTGATGCCTTCTTTCATAATCTCTTGCCTGTTGACGCTGCCCTTTCTTCACACTCTTTCGCAGCTTTGCCTTCATCTCTGTGAGAAGCTGGATTTTCTGCTGCATCATAAGTGTGACTTCTGCTACAGATCCATCAGAATTTACTGGTGTTGTAAGAAAATGCAACCTGTTGTCAATTCCCAGCCTGGGAATTCTACCAGTAAGTACCTGAAAAGGTGAGAACCCAGTGGAAGCATGGACACCCATTCTGTAACCAAACAGGGCCTTATAGAGATTCTGATCCCACTCAGTGTCGTTTCCAACTCCTAGGGTGGTGATGCTCTGTTTGATGGACTTAATGACTCTTTCCACCATACCGTTACACTGAGGCCAGTAGGGGGCACTATGCTCCCTCTTTATACCGTATTCGTGGCATGTATCTTCAAACTCACCTCCCCACTCTGTGCCATTGTCAGTGAGCAACGTATGTGGGCAGCCATACCTGTCAATTACTTCTTCCTCAAGAAAGCGGGCAGCAAGGGCTGCTGTATGATCTGCCACTGGTGCAGCTTCTATCCATTTTGAGAAGTGATCGATTGCCACCAGAAAGTACTGATTGCCCCTGCTGGTTATAGGTAATGGTCCTGCCGTGTCAATTGCAACTCTGAAAAACAGATCCACTACTGGAATGCTATGAAGTTTTGAGCTACCTGAGCGCAACACTCCGTTCTGTTTGGCCATCTGACATTTACCACAGCCCTTGAGTACTTGCCTGATGAGTTTTGTTCTATCATGCCAGAAATAACGTCGGCATATCTCCTCTTGTGTTCTTCTGACTCCAAAGTGGCCAGTGGTTTCATGTACTTCAGTGATTATTGCCCCTCTGTCAGTCTTTGGTGGAACTACCCTTCCATCAAAGTAGACCTCACCTTTGAGATAGGAGTACTGCCTTGCCCGCCTCTTGACTCTCTTGCTCTCCTCCTTTGTCAGGTAGTCATTGACTTCTCCAAAACATAAGAGGTGCATGACCTCCACATCATCAAGCACATCAGGTTGCCTTTCCTCCTAACAGCTGCTGTATGATGGTCAGAGCTGAGTAGAGAGCTTTTCCCACATCTTTCAGCCTCACGTAATAATGACATCTGAGTAGCTTTGGTGGGTGTGGTCCATGGTACCCAGTCCGCTTCATCAATCTTGTTGCAAGAAGAAGTGTCTTGTTCTGAACCACTTGTTCCATCACTGTCTGAAGAACAAAACGTCTTGGTGGAACACTCACCCCCCATGTTTTTCTTGGCTGGGCATTCTGATGAGGAAGTCCCCGCGTTCTTCTTGTTGTTGGAGTGCTTGTCAAGTGTTGAAGGAATGGTGTCCCTTGCAAGCTTCCCTTTTCATTGTTCAATCTCTCTTCCACAAGTTCACAGGCTGGATGTACCTCGCTCAGCTGCTTATCACGAGCACAAGATCCTCGGGTAATCACATGGATGGTGGGACAAGAGGGCATCAGATGCTCCTTTTCCTTGTTGCTGATTGCAGTAGCCTCTATCCTTCCTGCACCCTTATCCTTCCAAATACCCTCCCTCACCAGATTGACAGAGCTTGATTGATCAATACCCTTTCCTTGTTTTTTTTTTGTAGCAAAAGTCTGTGCAGCAAAAGTCACCCTCTTTCCTTCTCCATCTGGCATTATGCCTGGTTTCAGTTCTCCTTTCAATATGCCATGATCCTTGGTCAACATTCCACCTGTGGAAGATCTTACTATACCCGGAACGAACTCAAATGAAAAATCACCAAGTAAGTCTATGCCTATGTGGTGCTCTGAGTATAGCCACCAATATGGATCTAGATCTGTTTCTAAAGAAAAATGACTTCCCAACAGTATTTCCTTGAAGTGCCAAAGGCCCCATACACATGCATAGTACTCTTCTCTTTTGCAAATCATCTCCCCTTTTTCACTGCTATACCCTACTTGCCTATGAGCTTCTTCTCTCAACTCCTCCTTCCCCTCCTTAAATTGAAATAATGAAGCATTGATGGCACCCCTATCCCAAGCTAACTTAAGAAGATAGGCTCCATCCCTCTTTCTCCCTTCTCTTTTCTGACTGTACAGAGAAGTAGAGTATACCTCGATTTCCTCGGTTTCCTCAGCTGGTCCCACTGGATACCTGCTTAGTGCATCTACGTTAGCATGCCTAGCACCTGCTCTGTGAACAATTTTAAACTCAAAATCTTGTAACATCATGATCCATCTACCCCTGCGTCCATATGCGTCACTTACCGTTGCCAACCATTCCAGTGGTTTGTGATCAGTCCTGATTACAAAAGGGGTTCCATACAGGTACTGTCGAAAATGTAATACTCCCCACACCAGTGCATAGCATTCACCCTCCATAGGGTGATATTTGCGCTGAGCATCAGATAGTACCTTACTGGCGTATGCAATGACCCTCTCCTTTTTATACTCCTTTTGTGACAAGACTGCCCCTACTCCTTTGATGGACCAGTCAACATCCAAGACGAACGGTCTTGAGAAATCTGGTCTTGCCAGGATGGGAGCAGTTACCAACTTCACCTGTAAGGTAGAAAAAGCGTTTTGTGCCTCTGCACTCCAGATAAACTTTACATCCTTCTTGGTTAGAGTGAACAAGGGTACTGCCACTCCAGCATATCCTTTGACATAGGGCCTATAGTACCCTGTCATGCCTAAGTAGCTTTTGAGAGCAGTGTGGTTTTTGGGCAAGGGAAACCTTTCAATAGCAGCTATCTTATCTGGATCAGGCCACGTTCCTTCTTCAGAGATCACATGCCCAAGGAATACCAACTGTAAGTTGGCAAAGTAACACTTGTCCGGATTGAGCCTAAGATTGGCCTTTCTAACCTTGCTCAATACTCTCTTTATATGTCCCACGTGATCTCCCCAGTCCTTGCTATGGATATTGACGTCATCTACAAACACCTTAGCGCAATCTTTGATTTCTTCCTTGAGCACTCTATTCATTGTTCTCTGAAAGGTAGCAGTGGCATTTTTTAGCCCGAATGGCATGACCAGCCATTCATACAATCCCTTCTTTGTGATCACCGCTGTTTTGCCTATGTCTCGGTCGTCCATTTTGATCTGCCAAAAACCAGATTGTAAATCCAGCGCAGAAAACCACTTGGCTTTCCCCAACTGGTTTAAAACATCCTGAATTAATGGCATAGGGTAAGAGTCCCTTCTGGTCAAACGGTTTACTGGCCTAAAATCACCACAAAACCGCTTGGATCCATCCTTTTTTGGTGGAAGGGTAACTGGACACGACCATTCTGAACTACTCTCTCTCATCTTGCCTTGTGAGATCAAAGTCTCAATTTGTCCTTGGACCTCGTCTTCCTCCCATTCTGATAGGCGGCTGGGACGACTTCTGCAAGGGGGAAAACCTTGTGTGTCAATTGTGTGTTCTACCTCACTGCAGTATCCCAAGTCAGCCTTGCTAAGAGCAAAGCATTCCTGGTTTGCTTTCAGCTCTTGCTCAAGCTCTATCCTATGTTCTGGGGCCAGTTCTGGGTTGATGTGCAGTCTGGATTTCAGACTTCTCCAACGACTCTCCATTTCTTCCTCTTGACTGGGTTCCCAATTCTTTCCCTCCACCTGGCTTACAGAGTTAGCCATTCTCTGTCGTTCCTCTTGTGTGACAACCTGATTCCAATCATGGAAGTCATCCTCTATTTCTAGGTTGTTGTTCCCTAGTTCACCATTCCAAGCTTTCTGATAAGCTTCCTGTATTATGGCAGCAGCCATGCTCTTATGGGTCTCTTCCTGAAGGAGTTCAGACATCCCTTGGTCCTCGAACAAGTCCTCCCCTAGGTTGACATCGTCTATTATTTCCTCAACATCCCTCAGTGCTGTTTCTACCTCCTTACTCTCCTCAGAGCCTCCCATCTCCTCATCTTTATCAGATTTAGAGGTGTCAGAACCTGAGGATGCTTCCTCCGTGTCCTCATATTCTTCCTCTGGTTTTCTTTTCTTCTCCCACAAGCCTAGGTACTGTTCATCTGACGTCAGGGTTAGGACATTACCTGCTGACGTACTGCTTGCATATCTCATTCTACTCTCGACCCCTCTATGGTAGGCTGTTTTGGTAACTGCAGGCTCATTATAATTGATGGTGTGCAAAGGGAAGTGAGCAAAATCCTTTCCTGGCCCATAGCGTACGCGAATTGTTTCAGCTTCGGTGTCCACTACAGCGCCAAACTTTTTGAGAAAGTCCAATCCTAGCAGCATGTGATATGTATCCGTGTTCACCACCATAAAGGACAAACGATTGGTTAGTTCTCCTACTTTGACCTTGATGTCCTCAAGTCTGCCCATTGCAGTCTCAAGAGCACCTGAGGCTACTCTGTAATTCACATCCTTACTAGTAATGACAGATCCCATCAAACCCAGATCCCTGACTGTACTAGCTGATATTACAGAAAGCATGGCACCAGTGTCAATCTGGCCTAATACTTGGTAATCTCCCATTGTAATCATTACATGAAGCGCTTTAACCTTACCAGTATAAGCATACGAGATCGTGGGCTCAGCGTGTGCTGAGTACAAAGGCCTTGGTACATCCTTCACAACTTCTACACTGTGAGTTGTCTCCCTTTGTTGTACCATTGCTCTTTCCACCACTTTGACCAGCCCTTTCAATTTGTCTAGCTCTCCGGGCACAGTCATGATCAGGTCCATGGGCGACAACGATATTCTCCCTTTGTAGAAGTGGTTCAAGATTCTGGATTTCGTACCTCCTTCTATAGCATTCTTGAAATTGTTCTTTGGGTAGATTTCACTCTTGGTCTTGCTTGGCTGTTCACTGCTCTCACTATTCCTTTCTGGTGACCCTGTAGGTTCAACAATCGGACTCTGGACAGGTATGCGTGTCCTTGGAAGTCTGACTTCATTGATACTATTTCGTGACATCAGATCTGTCATCTCTGCGAGTACATCATCCTCATCATCATAGAACACGTCTACAAAGTTAGTTCCCGGAGTTCCCATCATAGTTTGGTCGAGTTTTCTACTGCACTCACTCTCCGTATGCCCGAGTAGCTTGCAAAAGTTGCATCTCACACCACACATTTCCGTGGAATGCCCGAACCGGTGACATTTGTCACACTTAGCTGGGGTTCTTCCTTCAGGACAATATGCAGCTATGTGACCTTCTTTGTGACAAACATTACAAAGGCGAACACGAGGTGGTGTTCTAGATCCCGAGCTTTCTCCTATGACTGGTCCCCTATCAAAGTACTTCTGTAGGGTAGTGTTCAGCTGATCAAGTCTTCTGTCCACAGGGTTGACAAACACAACTGACTCATCTGTATCATCTCCTTCCAATGGTTCTAGAGGTATTTCCCCTAACTTTCCCAGGCCCCTTTCAATCTCAATGGCTGTGTCAAGTGCTTCCTCTACATCAAGGAAGCGCCTGCCCAGCATTACTCTTGCTATTTCTGGTCTCAAACCTGCTGCAAATCTACGTCTCTGTTCCAAATCAGACGCCCCACTTCTTATAAATAACCGGTTCAACCTATCGAAGTATGTTTGAACCCTTTGTCTACTCTCCTGTTTAATGGTATCCATTCTTAGCCTAATTTCTGCCAAGTCAACGATACCAAACTTGGCTGAAATTGCTGCCCTGAAGTCCACCCAGTTGTTTGGTCTAGGGTTTTGTTTACGGTACCATTCATCAGCCTTGGCTCTCAGGTTGAGCCTTGCTACCTTGAAAGTCTTGTCCTCATTCAAATCCCTGACATCTGCCTCCATCTGAATTCTCTCCAGCCAGTCATTTACATCCTCACTATTCCTACCATGATAAGGCGCATCTATGCTGGTTGGACTGGTCATCCTTCTATTCTCTAATCAAAGTTCAAACTGTTTCAACACCTAATTCTGACTCTAATTTTTCCGCAACTCCCTTAATGTTGACCTCTATACCACTCCCACTGTCCATTTCGCAACATCTCTACTCTACCTCCCCATGTCACCTCTCGTGCCATGGTATTTATCTTCACCCACCTTCCTAACTCTCTTATCCAAAGTGCTATGGTTGTTCTTCCACCAGTATGAATCACTCTAAGACATAAATCACCATTGGCTATTCTCCAAGCAGGGTTGAAGAAGTACAAACAAGGGTCTGCGTGTGCATTTGGTGTGCGTCTGCTGAAGCAAATCAGCACATCTCCAATGCTTGGTTCATCAGGAATCAGTGTGTGGTCTCTTCCTGCCATCAAACCATCCAATACCAGTCAAGATCCCTAGCTAGTAGAAATCAAGATTTAACATCCTAAAGCTCTGATACCAAAAGAAGGGGCGTGAATCCCCTTCTGTGCAAGTCTAGTTGTGCTCTTCCCTAGGTCAATCGGAGGGAAGGAAAGGAGCTCTCCCTCTCAGCTGATCCAACCATCGTCACTCGGTGTGGGTTTCCATCAGGTCCTTCGTGATCAGAGTTCGCACAATCCTCATCCACGCCGCAGCGGAAGAGAAGACATGGATGGGGAGTCTGTATTGTTTTCACCCGTGGTTCTACTTCTACACGACATCCTTTCCCTGATACACTGCACCAGCCATGTTACCATGCGGTCTTCAGTGATGCAACCAGCCCTACGTCAGTGATGACCACTGCCCTTGTGGGCAGCTCTCTTGGTCAACAATACGTGGAATCCCCTTTGTAACAAGATCACGATTTGGAAGGCGGCAACGCAGATCTGCCATGAGTTTGCAGGCCCACCAGTTTGGCCCTTCATGGTTTCATGCTTTCTTTATCTTACCTCCCCAATCATCCATTCCTCATCATAACCTCTTGCTGGTCAACTCTCTCCCTTGTGTCCTTTTCTCTCTCCCTCTCTCTTTCTTTCAGGATAAGTGGGTTCCTCACTCTTTCCACTGTAACATGCCTATGATGCAATGCAATGCGCATTCAGCCAAGCATCCAGTGCACCCAGCATTGAAATCAACCTTGGTCACACAAGATATAATCAGCCCTTTTATCAGTCCCTCTCTTGCCAATGACAGATGCTTCACACTCCACTTTTCCCAGGTATAACCATTGCCCAAGACAGCTCTCAACCCTTCTACAGGTCTCAATTTACACACCCTGACAGCTCTCTTTTTCCCATCAGCTGTGAACCTCAGTGGTTCATGGGCTGAGAGCACTCTGAGAATCAGATCCAAACCCAAACAGATGCTGGTTTTTCTGCCCCATCCACATCATCCCTTCTTGTTGTTTCCAAACAGTTCTATCTAACCCTCTCTGGTTTCCTCTACCTACTAAGCTAGTTCCACATTGGCTGCAATGTGTCAACATCCCAGGCTAGATTGTTTGTACAAGCTCATGACGTTGAAACAAGGAACAAGAATACAACAACAGTAACCATTCTGTCCCAGCAACGAGTCTACCCTGTTTCCATTCATTTTCCTACTGTACAATGTAATAGCAGGTGCATCCATCTCCAGCCCATCCTGATTTGAAGTCCAGTGTCTTCATTCCATTTACAAAGCTCTTTTTCTTCCTCACATGTCAGTGTCTCTTACTACATACAAGAGACAGTTCAAACTTCACAAAGCGATTTCTAAGCAACCAAAAACCCAAAAAAGGGGGCCAACACTCCTCAAACTTATCTGTCTTATACTCCTTGAAGTGGTGGGTCTGCCTGTCAAGAAGGCACCTTATCCTCTCCCTCGTCAGCCATCTCCGACGTTTCTTCTTATCGTGATTCCAGTCCTCATTAAGGCATGACGGCTCTGCTTCAGCTGCTGGCACATCCTTGTGCCTGCCAACCTCTACCCTATCCTTCTACATGTGCATTTCCTCCCTATGAGGTGATCTGGTCCTACAGCCCTTAAGACAGAGAGCAGATACATAACTTATTTATAGATAGCTTAAGCGCCATACACACCAGAAGGCGGCACCGCTTCCTCTTGCACAGAAAGCCAAGCCAGATCCCTCAACGTCACTCTTTAAGGCAAGCTGATTCCCTTACAAAGTGATCTGGTCCTACAGCTCAAAAACAGACAGCAGCTACAAGATTTGATCACTGACAACCTGAGGCGATAATACACACCAGCCTGCATTTCTCATCCCCCAACACCTGCTGAGCCACTCCATCTCCTCATTAATGTGCTCACAAATACCATGGCGACAGCAGTGGTGCACCGCCCTTATCACAAACCCGATCCCTCAGGTTTGATCATTGCTTACGAAGAAGGCGGCACCGCTTCTTCTTGCACAGAAAGCCAAGCAGGAGCTCTTAACATTTCTCTTAAAAGCAAGCTGATACCCTTTGCGTAGGTGGAACCTTCTCAGATATCCTGTGCTGCCAACACCACTGCAGCAGCTGCGAAAAGATCCACGCACTCTTCCCCTTCGAATTTCACATCCCGCTTCTAGGGTTCAACATCATGGATGAAAATCATTCATCCTAGGGATGAAAAAGGTGCATGTCATAACTTAGCCATATTTTGTTCTTGGCAGATAAATAGCATAGTCCTTCCATGGAATTACCTCAAGTTATGGTCAATTCCTCCCCTTCATTAGCACGAAGGGTACTCCCTTTGTAGTAGTGCCGAAACCTGATGCCAAACACAAACTTGAGATTTTTACTCCCTGCATTCACACTACAAGGGACTAAATTTTCCATTTCAATGTTGGCATAGTAAAAAGTAATCGGCCGATTGGAAATGCGGTGCCGCATTTCCAAAATTTCCTTTGTCCACACGCCAGTTTTGGCCTCTCCCGCTCATTGCATGGATGCCACCCCGCTTACAGAGGTCGAACAAGGAGGTCGAACAAGGAGGTCAATATGGCGGAATTGGAAATGCGGTGCCGCATTTCCATATTGGGGATGGTCGTTGTTCGAACTGCAGGCCCATCAGCAAAAATTGGCACGGCATTCCATTGTCAAAAAAAGGTCGATGACGGACATGGAAATGCGGCGCCGCATTTGAAGAACGGACATCGCAATTTGTCCATTTGCAAACCCTCTCACGGAAATGCGGTAACGCATTCCATCGCGCTGGTCGGAAATATCACACTTTTCGAAGTGTTGGACGGAAATGCGGCACCGCATTCCCTTGTCCAAAAAGAAGTTTCCATTGCCAAGCTGGAAATGCGTCGCCGCATTTGCAATGCCAACCTCGTTGTCTGTCCAATTTATAGACCCGTGTTGGTATTTCGTGTACCTGGACGGAAATGATGCACCGCATTCCATTGTCCGACACTGAAATGCGGTTCATATATTTCCATGTCGGCATTGAAATGCGGCACCGCATTTCAATGCCGACATGGAAATGGGGTGCCGCATTTCAATGCCGACATGGCGTTACTCTGGTATATTCTTGACACATGACTCTCATACCGGTTACTCTGGTATATTCATCCGAACAGACAAATTGTAGAAATGAGACATCAAATTGTAAACAGTGGGCCAATTCCGACAGTTATTCAACAGATGAAACACAATCATACAGAAGTGAGGTACGATGGGTTTATTGATCGGACACGATGTCTCACATTTACCAACTGCAGACAAAACTAAGCCCTTCCTCCTTCTACATGGGCTTCACCAAGTCGACGGAACTTCGATACCCCTCAAAACAAGCTCATTACTGCTGCGGCACCTCGAGGTCAACTGCAATTCGGTCGTTCTGCTGCCCTTGCTGGAGCCGACGACAATGTCATGTCCATCAATGATACCACCATCATACATTGACAAGGTCACTGTGGGCCTCATGTGCCCGTGCGATTCGTCTTCGCAACTCAGCCGAATGTCTCCATACACTGGAAGAGCGGAGTGATATGCACATATATAGTTTTCCCCGGTGCCGTCCTCCCTGGTCCACTGGCAGCAGTTCCAGCGCCAAAGCGAGGCCGTGCATGATCTGTCCGGCATCCCTTTCCAGCTTGGTATATCGAGGTCAACAATTTTCAGAACCCACGGACCGCATTGACCCTCGCCCTCACCTCGCTCAAAGCGGTAATAGCCCTCCAGATACTCCATTGCGCGCAAAGACTCTTGCTTGATTCCAGCAGCGTCTGTGAAAACAGAGAGCCAGACAATGATGTCTCCTGATTCTGGTTTGAACATAGCATAATCGTGGCCATGATAAGGGTAGTCGGCTGGATTTCGGCGGCACGGCATCCTTGAAAAAGAGTAGCGGAGTACGCTCAATGACAGCAGCTCCCGGATGGAGGAGGAGCAGCGCGGTGGCTGGAAAAAGTTCAAGCTAACGCTGCAATTCCTCACAAACACTCCAGGGCACATTTAAATTTCCCCCCTACTCCTGGACCGATGAAGATTGGCTGCTACATGAATGTAGCCGTTTCAGTTTCCTACCCTGCCATGCAAACTATGGGCAGTCACTGCCAGGTGGGCCGATAGCCACTGGACACGACGAAGTCCATCCCCTCTTCGATGTAAATGCGGCGCCGAATTTCCATCCGGGGGGATGGACTTCGGTGGCAGATCTCAAACTATAACTTGTTGATGAGAAAGATGTATGGGTTCATCCACCGCTGGCGTGATGAACACGTTCCACCTCCGTCGGTGGGTACGTGGGACCCAGATGCTCCATTATTGGAGGCCGGACTGCTCTTCCGCTTCGCATCATTTCCAAAATCTAAGGGCTTCGTAGCTGTCCGCAAGGTCATTGTCATCGGCATCCAAGTCGTCCTCAGGTCCTCCTTTGCAAGGATGCCGTGCTTCCGGAACCGGGACGACTGCCCATTTGGAGGCATCGATTATGCAATGTATTCGGCCACATCGGGAGACATTGTTATCTGGTACACAGATTACAGAGAAGATACTGGTTCGATTGTGGAAACATTGGTGGCTTTTGAGTATATCCTAGGCCACTACGCCTTCAAGCGGGGTGACGATCTTGGTCTGAGGAGTCTGTGGCTCCTGCGCATCCTCGATTCCGATTTTCCCAGCTACGACGGTCACCCATGCAGAAGAAGGCGCACTGCTATGCTGTTGCGGTGCAACTGCTGCCACTGGACGTGGGTGGACTCCATCGGAGAGACCTATTCTCCTGAAGGAGTGCGCTCCTCTTCTCCATTGTATGGGGACATTCGCATTGGTGTGGACGACGAAAACGTGAAGATTTCCATATTCGATGGTGGTATGATTGAAGGGCAGGACATTGTGGTGAACATCACTAGGGGCGGTACAACGGCTGCAATCGACTTTACCTGGAGGAGCCCCATGACTCATGAGCTAGTTCTGAGAGCAGTCGAAGTCCCATTGACAACGTGACTTGTATTCAGTAAGCACAGGGCTAAAGATTTGATTGCACAATGAGCACAGTAGACGTGCTTCAAATGCAATTCATGTGGATCAATAAAAACCTCATTGTGCCCTCTTTTTATTCTATTTTGTGTCCATCGTTCCAAGAATGCGTCATTGCTCATTTCGTTTGGGATTGGGAGTGTGGGTGGATTTTGCAAGTGGCTGGTAGGCTGAAATGGGCCCCCATTGTACAGAGCAGTACCACCCTTCCATTCGCGAAACATTGCCTTTCAATATATAATTCTAAATAACATTGCCGAACCTCCTTCATCGGGAGGTCCTTCTCCCCCTATGACCGTGGCACCCTAAACCCTATTCCCGCGGACACTCATTTCCGGAAAATAGTGTTGCTCATGTTTTTTTCCACACTTACGACTCTGCTCATGGCTCATGCCGCTCATGGCTCATGGCTCATGAAATAGCAGCCCCCCCTATGAGCAAATGATGGGGGAAGGGGTGAAGCGCGACCACATCACGTTTGTGTGCGTGTGCAAGCCTGGCAGCCCTAGAAAAGGGCAAAGAGGTGCATGATTGCATCGCCAAAGCTGTACAGATGTGATTCTGAACAATACCCTCGTGGACATGTATACCAAATGTGGGAGCATTGAGGATGCGGAGGGAGTGTTCAACAATATGGCTGAACGAGATTTGGTGTCATGGAACGCCATGCTTGCAGGGTATGCTTGCAGGGGCGCGGGATGGAGGCCTTGGATCAGACCTATGAGCAAATGATGGGGGAAGGGGTGAAATGCAACCACATCATGTTTGTGAGCGTTTGCAATGCTTGTGCAAGCCTGGCAGCCCTGGAAAAGGGCAAAGAGGTCCATGATGGGGGAAGGGGGGAAGCCCGACCACATCATGTTTGTGTGCATTTGTAATGCTTGTGCAAGCCACATTCATTTGTGTTCTCAATGTTGGTGCCAGCATGGTGGCCCTGGAGAAGGGCAAAGATATCCATGCTGACATTATCAAAGCTGGAATTTCGTCATACATTAATTGGGAGACTTCCCTTGTTAACATGTATGCCAAATATGGGAGTGTAAGGGAGGCATGTCTAGTGTTCAACAATATGGTGGTAGGATATACCAAGCATGGTTGTGGTAGGAATGCCTTCGAGACATATGATCAACTGATACAACAAGGGGTGATGCCCTATCAGGTCACATTTGTTTGCATTCTCAAAACTTGTGCGAGACTGGCAGCCCTGGAAAACGGCAAAGAGGTCCATGCTGACATATGAAAGCTGGACTTGTACCAAATCTGATTTTGAACAATAGCGTTGTTGACATGTATGCAAAATGCGGGAGCATGAAGGTTGCAAAGAGAGTATTTGTCCTGAACGGGATGTGGTGTCGTGGAATGCGATGATCACAGGATATGCCCAACATGGGTGTGGGATGGAGGCTCTGGGGACCTATGAGCAAAAGATGTGGAAGCATTCAACAAATTCCAGCTGTGGTTCTGAACAACACCCTTGTGGACATGTATGCCAAATGTGGGTGCATCGAGGATGTGGAGGGAGTGTTTGACCATATGGCCAAATGAGTGTGGTAGGCTTGGAGTGCCATGATCGCAGGATATGCACAGCAGGGGCACGGGATGGAGGCTATAGAGACCTACAAGCAAATGATGTGGGAAGGGGTGAAGCCTGACCACATCACGTGTGTTGGTGTTTGCAACGTGTGTGCAAGCCTTGTAGCCCTAGAGAAGGGCAGAGAGGTTCATAGCGACATTGTCAAAGCTGGAATTGTACCAGATGTCATTTCGAACAGTGCCCTGGTGGATATGTATGCCAAATGTGGGTGCATTGACGACGCGAAGGGAGTGTTCGACAATATGGCTAAACAAAATGTGGTGTCTTGGAGTGCCATGACAGCAGCATGGGTGTGGGATGGAGGCTATGGAGACCTATGAGCAAATGATGCAGGAAAGGGGTGAAGCCAAATCACATCATGTTCTTGTGCATTTGCAATGTGTGTGCAAGCCTGGCAGCCCTAGGCACAATTATTCATGTTGTAGACAGCATAAAGTAGAGGGAGTGTTTGAGAGAGATTCGTCATTGCATAATATTACCCTGTTTGTGGCTCAGGGTATATATATGCTGGTGGCGGGATTTTCCCGACCCCCCAAATATCTGCCTAAGGCCGTCTGGCGCTACCGTATGTCTTACATAGGCTTCCATATGTATGCTCTATCAGATCGATACCAACCGAAGCAAGTGGGAAAATTTGGCAGTTGTCTTTGGCATGGTCATTGGCTACAGACTTATCTTCTTCCTCATGATAAAGTTTACTGAGGATGTGAGCCCAATCCTCCGCTCACTCCTTGCCAAGCCTGCCCAGGGCTGCCTGACACGGAAAAATTTGGCTGTCCAGAACACAATTCGACCCCTCTCTATGACACCATCCCCTGTCCATGATGCTGCTCCGCTGCGGTATTCCACAGGCAAGCGATTTGGTGCGTCCCCATGCTGATTCTTACAACGAGGAAAAAGTACCTGTCACTATCTTAGGTAATCTAACAACTGCGCCAACAGTGCTATTGTGAACATGATACGGCAGCAATGGTAATGCATGAAAGAGGGTGATTGATGGTTAACACTTCTAGCGGTACTGGAAAATTCATCTGGATCCCATTCACTGGTGGGAATTTGCAATAACAAAGCCTCTAGCTGAGAATATTGTTTTCTTTGCTTTTGGTTAGCTCAGTTGTAGAGAGAGCTGGTGCCACAAGAGTCTGATACAGAAATGTGAGGTAATTATTCTAGTCTATTGTTGCGCGGCTTTTACTCACCCATCCCTTCGCTATCCGAGGCGGAAACTCCAAGATAGAAGAGTTGGAAATCTCTAAGCACTCAGCCCGCTCAGAACAATCAGTCATGACCTACAGCTAGTGTATCATGGGGGTGTTTCCTATTTGTTTTCCTTCCCGCATTCATGTTTGCTAGTTACCTTACTGTTGGTAATTAAGTATCAGTTTGCTTCGTCAATCTATCGGATTCCATCAACTCATCCATTCATTCCACAGCTTCACTCAAATCTCTCTACACAGTGTGAGTATGAAGTATGTATCAGATTAATATCTATCAAGTATCAGGCTGAAGCCATGGAGTCTCTAATCTGCTCTACATTACAACTCTACTGCTTGCATTCATCAAGCATCAACAGATCATCCTCCTCCTACTCCGTGCTCTCCCTCTTTCTGCTCAGAGATGCGCTCTCTGCCTCATTTCCCCCAGTGATGTCCGAAGTCCCCCCAGAAGTGCTCCCCCAGAATTGATCCCTTTCCAGTCTTTGCTCCTGGCTTTATCTTCCTACCCGTTGTTCTAACCGTTTCCCTCACTAACCGTCATCCGTGAACTAACATGTTCCATTCGCAGATGTTGTTCCCCACAGTCATTCCCTGTCCTGCTATCCGTTCCCTATGGTCGTGACAGCTGTGTCAAGCTGTGACTGGCTGTGTGAAACTGTGACCGGCTGTGACCAGCTGTGTCGGGCTGTGACTGGCTGTGCGACTGTGTTGGGCTGTGTCGGGCTATGACTGGCTGTGTGGCTGTGACGGGATGTGTTGACTATGACTGGCTGTGTCGGCTGTGTCTGGCTGTGTCGGACTGTGACGGGCTGTGTAACCCCCTCCTAAAGTGCGCTGTTGTCACCCCTAAGGCTCCTGTTGGTCTCAGTCTTTGGAAAAATTAAGGGTACCCCACAGATCCCGTAAAAGTGCCTAAGTCCCAGACAGTCCTCTAACATTACCCCTTTCCCTCTCAAAAAGTCGTGTCCTCACGGTTTACTGTTTGGGATTTGTAAACCTTTGTGAGCAAGCACCCTTGTGACGTTGAGAGTCTCGTGAAGGACTCCGTGTGCGAGCCCGTGTTCTGTCACTGGTTGAGGGAGATGATTGAACACTACCTGGATATGTCAGTCCCTCTGGAGGCTGATATCGAGGTAATCTTTCAGGCATAGGAGACCCCCTTTGCTTCTTCTCTGCCATCTGAATTGCATAGTCCTCTGCCATGTCAAAAGAGTCCGTTGAAGAAACAGTTGTATCAGAATCCTCATCCCCCCTGAGGTGTTTTAACTGTTGAACTTTAACTGGAATTCTCTGGGGCATACAATGTTGTCCCACCATGTCTGCAAGTTTAAATTGTAAAACTTGTTGTAAGCGCTGAATTGCAAAATTGGTGAAGACCCTGAGCTCCTTGTCTGTCCAGGTGAGTGGTGTACCAATGACTTGTGAATTGTGCAAATATTTCCATGCCTCATGTCCCTTAAAGAAAATATCGTCAGGCCCGAATTTCTGTGTTGACAAATTGTTCCAGGCCACATGAAACCATGAACGAATCTGAGAATCCTTTTGCATCATAACTTTTGCCTCATATAGGTACATATGAGGTGGCACTGAAGGTAAGACCCAATGATCCCCACTGGAATAATTCAGAAAGCGCGTTTGCATCTTCTGTTGCTCAATGTGATAACGTACCAGAAAACAAGTAGCGTAGTATAACCCGCAGCCCATGACAATACTTGCTATCTCTTTGGTCTTGGTATAAATGAATCCATGTACAACTTGGAAGGTAATTAATTCCTTCAACATGGTACTTGCCTCATGCCAGTACTGCGCAAAGTGATGATCCTCAATTGGTCGATTGTTTGGAAGAACTTTAGTCTTAGTGGCCACTGGCAGCCAAATGCGCATGATTTGATAGTAATGTGCCAATGACTGTGGAGGACTAAATTCTTTCCAAGCTAAATCCAACACAATGGGAATTTGGTTGAAGGGCATAATCATAGCCCGACTGTACTCCCTTGCAGCTGGAGTTTTAGGTGGGTTAAAAGCAGCATTCCCCCATACCTCAGGTTGTGGTGGCTGTGGTGTGGCTATAGTAACAACAGGGTCAGCTACTGGCACAGTGACTTATTGTGGTGTTGGTGGCACTGGCTCTTGTACCATTGGCATCTCCTGCACCCCCTGTGAAGAAGACTGAAAAGCCAAAGTTCTCGCTTGTAAATAAGAAGCCATCAGTTGCTCCTCAGGTACAAAGACTCTCTTGTCAGTATTTGATGTCAGGTCCTCTACCTGAGTCTGCAGGCCGTCTACATCCTCTTGTAGCTCCGCTATTCTACTATAGACATTGTCTATAGTAGTTGTGGCAATGTTCTGCACTTGCAGTCTGAGCTCATTCATCTCGCTTTGGGTGAGCTTTCGTAGTGCTTTGCCCTCCCCCTTGTGCTAACCAGACCTGCATAAGGTGGTTATCCACCAAGTTGCTTGTGGCACCCCTGAGAGTCTGCTCCTCTGTGAGCCTGTACACATCTATCTGCTGCTGTAAAGCCTCCATGCGCTTCGCATGAGGTTCAACCAAATTCGCATATGCAGCAGCCAGATTATTGGCTTCCTTCCAAGCCTTGTTAGCCACAGAGAGTTCATTTCTATTGGACATGAGCGTTTGTTGCAATTCCAGGATGTACCTCTCTTGGTCAGCTTCAACCTGCCTGTATTGCTTGAAGGTATTCTCATTGCGACAGATTGTATTCTTCATACCGACAATGAGTTTCGCTTGCTCAACATTCTCTGTCTCTGCCTTTGTACATCTTTCCGCTTGACTGTTTATTTCTATTGTAGCTTGGTCAAGCATAGTTGTGAGTGTAGCACATTGTATGGCCATCCTGTCATGCACTATCTGCAACTCCGTATGTAGTGCATTCACTTCTTGCAACTTGCTTTCATGTTTCACCTGCATTTGGTATAGTTGTTGCTTATGTGCTTCGTGCAACTGGTCTTGCGCGAGGCCTGCCTCAATCAATTGTTCCTTGGCCAATTGCAAAGCCGCTTCTGTACTCTCTAAGTCTTGCTGCATCTTGAGAGTGACCTCTTCATCGACCTTGTTTGCACACTCAGTGGCAAGTCGAGCCTCAAACTCCTTCCTGAGTTCCTCCCTCAAAGCTGCCAATTGGGTAGTTGGAACATGGGATTTGACATAAGTACCCAACAAATTAAGTGTCCTGCTTATGGAACTCATAAGCATGGCCTGTTGAGGGTCATCATGGTGAGCTTGCTGCTGTTCTCCCTGATCCTCAACAGTGTGATGCCTCACGAACCACTCAGGCCATTGCCCTACCAGATTTTCTTCCTGAACCATTACATCCGTCTCCGGTGCTGCAGTGTCTTGACATTCTACCTGTGGTACCTCTGTCACAGGTGTGTGTATTATTTGCACCGCAGGGTTTCCCTTGTACAACCATTGCACCTCCGGAATCACTGTGTCCTTGACCAGACCAGAATATTCATAGAGAAGGTCCCCCTTCTCAATTTCTGCCACCACCTGTTCTGTAGTGGGAATATCTAACCCTTCTTTCTCCAAATCAATTATTTCTGGTGGAACTGCATGGACAACTTGTGGTAACTCTGTGACAAGCCGATCATCTGGCTGTGATGGCTGTGATAGTGAAGTAACTTCCTCTTCCCTCTCTGAAGGTCCCGCTTCTAATAATAGCAGTTCTCTGTGCTGCTGTGCCCCTTCCTGCACAAGAGCTTAGGAAACATTATCATGCGGTTTCCGTGAAGCCAGTGGATCCGCCACTACAGTCTTTCCCCGTCTCGGTCTCTTAGTCTGGGGTTGCCCTGCCAGTCCACCCTCACTGTGTGAAGAGCCTTGCTCTTCCATTGCAATGGTTTCAATCTCAAACACTCCCATCTCCTTTTTTTCTCGAGCATCAAGTATGCCAGAATCAAGAATTATTTGAGCAATGATTGGGCCAGACACTATGATAGGAGACTTTGCGGCAGTGCCCTGTAATCTTTTCATCTCCTCTACCAGTGCGTTGTACATTATGTCCGCCCATTCTACCTCTTCTCCTCTCAGGGCTTTGAGTATTTCCTCTGTGAAGGATCTGCTCAAATATTGTTGGTTTTGTTTCATGGCAAACAGAACGTTCAATACTTGGCCTACCTCCCTTAGGCCTTGGTACACGGTCTTGGTACAAGCATAACCCTGAGTTTTAAAGAAACTCCCTTCTTGGAATAAGTCCCCTATTTGCAGTCTTGCCCTGTGCTCCTCGAAACAATTGCTGTAGGTATAGGGGAGTAATTTCTAATTCAACTCCCTTCACCGTTGTTGCTCCTGTCCTAGGCTCAAAGTTTTGCAAGAATTGTAACATGTACTGTCTATGGTGCAATGTCCAATCTTTGCTTTGCAATCCTTCCAATCGCAGCTCCTTCAGTAACTTTACCGCCTGTGGAGTAGCAATCATTTGTTTCTGCAGGATTGTGGTGCTCTTCATCCTGATTTCTTCCATTCCTCTCACTCTCTTCATTCTAGACCCACAGAAAGGTTTTGGCTGTAACAATTGAAGAAATGCCTGCAGGGCACAAAGCATAAACGTATGGTTGCCACAAAAAGCTATGGGTAATTTCTTGTAAGCCTGCGGGGCTTGCAAGCATCGATTAAGAGAAAAGATTCGCTCTATTCTTCTGTCCCTATGCCACTGCGTAAGTAATATTGCGAGCGTATAGTTTGTTAGTTCCTCCATAGCTTCAAAGCTATAGCATTGATGGTTTGTCCCGTCGAGACGCCCGTTACTTAGAACGACGCCGACTCTTGCGCTTAAATTCCCTCTAATTTCTTGATCCCTTTTCTGGCTTTCGATTGGCTGTAACCGCTGTGACTGGATTTTAGATTTAATTTTCTTTAGTGGACTTTCCCTGTTGGACTGTCCACTAGGATAACACATGTGACAAGAATTTTGCTTTTCTGTACTTGCCGTCTGTTCTGTTGCCCTTTTCCGTATTCATTAATGGGCCCGCCATTCATCCGAATTGACGTGCTAAGTAGGTATTTTGACGGCCATTCTTGTCCTCTTTCTTGATGACACCTGTTCTTGCACTTCATTCTCAGCTGTGTGTTGCGCCCTGACTTCCACGTGTCCATTTCTAAACTGGCTTCCGTCCTTTCTTCCGCCGGCCATTTCCCTGAAGTTATCATGCGTCCACCTGTCACTGATTCTATGGATTGTGTAACCCTAGTAGGCTGTGTTGAGCTGTGACAGGCTGTGTAATACTATGGTACGATGTGATAGGCTGTGTTGCACTATGGTAAGATGTGATAGGCTGTGACACGTTGTGATAGTTTGTGATAGGCTGTGTCGCGCCGTGCCGGGCTGTGATAGGCTGTGTCGCGCCTTGCTGGGCTGTGATAGGCTGTGTCGCGCCGTGCTGGGCTGTGATAGGCTGTGTCGCGTCGTGCTGGGCTGTGATAGGCTGTGTCACGCCGTGATGGGCTGTGATAGGCTGTGTCGCTATTGTTCTGCCCGCCCTGGTCATATATGCTCGGCTTAGCGACAAGTGCTCCATACTCCGTTGGTATCACCGGCGCAGCCCGTGACTGCTTTTGCGTTTCAACATGCAAATCATGCTGCAATGGTTTGTCATGGATACCACTGTACCCCTTCAACTTATTGGCATTGACTCTTCCCAGCATCTCTTTGTTAATGGTTTGTAACATGGCGGTGTTGTTATCATTGTCTGCTGTATGACGTAAGGTCCTTTCCATGGTGATTTAAACTTAGAAGCTTTAATCTTTCCCTTCTTCTGCAACCAGAGAACCAAATCTCCCGTCTTAAAATTCTTTATCTTGCCTTCATCGAACTATTCCTTTCTCTTCATCTGAATTCTGGTCATGTTATCAGCTGCATCAGCACGTACTTCTTCCACATGGTATAATTCATGTTTCCTGACCTTAATTGAATCTTGCAATTCCATTCTTTTTCCCCATTCCGTTCTCATGGTAGGTAACAGGAATTCCACTGGAAGTAAAGCTTCCATACCATAAACTAATTGGAATGGTGTATACTTAGTGGTGACTTTATACGAAGTCCTGTATGACCACAAAGCTGTCAGCAGCTTTGTATCCCAATTCGTTCTGTTTGCATTGACTATCTTAGCCAAGATAGTACATAGTATTTTGTTGGTAGCCTTTGCCTGTCCATTACCCTGTGGGTAATATGTTGTACTTTTCCTATGCACAATCATGAACTCTTTAGTCAATAATTCAATGGTCTCATTAATGAAGTGACTTCCCTGATCACTGATAAATTCCAAGGGACAGCCAAATCGTGTAAGTATGTTCTCATACAGGAACCTTGCTGTGGACTTGGCTGTGTTGTCCCTCAAAGCTTTAGCTTCCACCCACTTTGTAGTATAATCAGTGGCTGTAATTATGTACCTGTTCCGTGTATTCTTGGCTGGTGGGTTAATTCGTCCAACAAAGTCTAGTCCCCATTTCTGAAATGGTTCCGTAGGCATTGTAGGATGCAAAGCCATCTTCCTAGATCTCTGCAAAGGTCCTAGCCTCTGACATTCATCACAACTCTGACAATACTTGTGTACATCTTTGAACAAAGTAGGCCACCAGTAACCTGCTTGTAGTATCTTCCTGCTGGTAGTCTCTTCTCCAAAATGACCTCCTGCCACTCCTTTATGAACTTCCTCCAAAACTTTATTAACTTCATGGTGGTATAAGCATCGTTTCAGCACTCCATCTGGTCCTAGCTTATACATTCTACTCCCTACCATAGTGTAAGGTAGAGCCTTGATAGCAATTCTCTTTCTCTGCTCCTTTCCATAACTTGGTGGGCACTGACCATGAACAAGGTAGTATCTGATTGGCCACTGCCAATCTAACCAGTCATCTGCACTTCCCTGCACCTCCACTGCAAATAGACTCGCATCTGGTAATTGATCATCTACTCCCGTGGCTGGTTCTCCTGTTGATAACCTTGACAAGTGATCCGCCACAAGATGCAGCCTCCCAGGCTTGTAAACAACCTCGAACTCAAACTCGTGCAAGATTATCAACCATCTTGCTATTCTTCCGCTTATCAGAGGTTTGTTTACCAAGTATATCAGAGCCTGGTGATCCACATAGAACATAAGCTTCTTGCCCAACAGGTAATGCCCGAATTTCTTCACTGCATAGATCATTGCCAATGCTTCTCTTTCCGTTGTGCTATAATTTCTTTCGGCATTGTTCATCAATCGGCTAGCATAGCACACAGGTGAATCTATCCTTCCTGTAACATTTGGGCTAACACTGCTCCTAGTGCTTCTCCAGAAGCATCACAGTGAACATGAAATATTTCCTGCCAGTGAGGATTAATCAGCACAGGTGTAGTTGTTACTGACAATGTAAGTTCCTCAAAAGCCTGTTGACATTCAGGTGTCCATGCAAACATTGCATCTTTCTTCAGAAGTTTGCTCAATGGTGTTGCTATCTGTGCATACCGTCTGACAAATCTTCTGTAATAGCTGGTTTGTCCAAGGAATCTCCTTAGACTCTTAACATTCACTGGTGGTGGAGAGGCTTTAATGGCCTCTGTTTTAGTGGGATCCACAAGAAGTCCCCTCTACACACAATGTGTCCCAGAAGCACCCCTGAGTTCACATAGAAAGTACACTTCTCTGGATTCAGGCCCAGACCTCTCATCCTGCATCTGGCCAGACATAACTCCAATTTATGCAAGTGCTCATTCTTAGAGCTGTACACACTGAAATCATCCAAGAACACCTGCATGAAATCATCCAGATACTCATGAAAAGATTCACTTATCACTCTCTGAAAGGTTGTTGGTGCATTACAAAGTCCAAAGGCCATGACTTTGTATGCATAAGCACCCCAGTCTGTGATGAAAGTTGTCTTTCCTTGGTCTTCTTCTGCCACTTGCACTTGATTATAACCACTGAAGCCATCCATGAATGAGTATATCTCATGGCCTGCCACAGTGTCCAATACTGCTTCTGTGAATGGCAAAGGGAAAGGATCTTTCTTCGTACAAGCATTCAGCTTCTTGTAGTTCACACAAACTCTTAGTTTACCATTCTTCTTGGGAACTATCACAATGGGTGACAACCAAGTTGTATACTCTATTGGGTATATAAACTTAGCCTCAGCCAACTTCTTGATCTCTTCTCCAACCTTCTGTGCGTAGTTGGGATTCATTCTGTACCTTGCCTGCTTGATGGGTACTGACCCTGGTTCCAGTTCAATCTTATGCTGACAGATTTCAGGTGGTATCCCTTTTAGATCCTCATAGCTCCAAGCAAATACATCTCTGTATTTGATGAACAAACTCTTAGCTTCTTCAAAGAATTCTGGCTCCAAATCAGCTCCTACCTTCACCATCCTCGGTTCCTCTTGAGTTCCCACATTCACTTCCCTCACCTGCTCATCAGCTGTGATTGTCCAACCAGTCACCACTTCATCCTGTAAACTCACAGTGGCTGGTTCTTCTAGGATTTCCATTTCTCCTTCTCTTTCTTCATAGAAATGTGATGGGTAACTGCTGGTTTCCTCTTCAATTGGTGTTGCTGACACTACACCACAGCAGATACCTCTTAAACAACTTAGGCATTCCAGCCGCATCTCTGCAACCTGCTCCCACTCTGGGTGTGCAGCAAACAGGGTAGCTTCCTGCTCCTCATCCAGTCCTGCTCTCCAGTCATACTCTTTGACCCCTCGAGGTCTTCTCGTAGCAGGTAATCTACTAGATTTCTTTGTGGTAATTTGTATCTCGTGCATCCCATTATGCACGGTTAGTAACTGAGAATTCCAGTCATGGAATACCCTGGCCTGTTTCAGCCACGGACGTCCCAATATTAAGGAGTAAGCCTCCATGACTTCATCCATCTTCAACACAATTACTGTGATCATAAAGATCATCTTCTGTATCTGTATCTTAACTCCTCTTATTAATCCCAATGGCTGTACACTCCTTTGATCTGCCATTGTTACTGTAAATGGGGCTGGTTTCATGTTACTTAGACCAAGCTTCTTTCTTAATTGGTCTGTCATGATGTTTACTCCAGAGCCTCCATCTATAAGAACATCAGTTAGTTCTGTGCTTCCAATTCTCAATTGGATTACTGGCATAGAATCATCAAACTCCATGACTGTTTCTCGCCCTTCCGGCTTCACATTATAACTGGTCACCTTCCTATTCAGGTCTGTGTTTCCTGTCTCCAGGGCAATTCGATTGATTGCTTGATACAGCCTGTGTCTACAATAAGGTGCCACAGCCAATAGCTGTCCAATGGTAATCTCCGCTTTGGTCTAGCATATTACTTCAGCCAAAGTCCCTTCATTACTTTGCATGTCTGCATCTTCTTTCTTCCTTTCATCCTCACTCCCTTCTTCTTCTCCATCAGAATCAGAGGAATCTGCCACAGGAATATCAGTACTCTTCTGCATTTCCCTTATGGTATCTGCCACTTCCTTGTGCAGTTCCTTCTCATCTCTCCAAGCCTCATTATCTTCAGGCATATCACTGCCACCTTCATTATCATCTTCTTCCTCAACTACTGGAGGTATTAGTTTGGCTTTGCTTCTTGTTACTATCATTGTACTTACTTCTGGTACAACACATGGCCTAACCATGTGAGCTGCCACCACTGGGCCCTCATTCACAGGAGCTCTCATCTCATTCTGGTGTCTAATCCAGAATGAAGAGGCTGCCTTGCGATGTCCTGGCTGATTACAATAGTAACAGAGTTCTTCACCATTGGGTCCTCGCCCTTGGTCTGTTCTTGGATTATTTCTGTAATCCTCATTCCCGGGCTGGTAATTCCCCCTTGGATTACCTTGATAGTTGCCTCTGGAATTTCCTTGGTAATTCCCTCTTGAATTACCTCTCCAATCCATGCCATTGTTATAATCACCAGGCCTACCATAGTGGTCCTGATCACTGTTTCTTCTTGGCTGGGGCTGCACTTGATGCACCCTTACTTGCCTAGGTTCTCTAGCTGCTGTCCTTCTGTTGTAGTAACAATTCTCAGTAGAATGGTTATCCATTTTACAGATAGTAAAGTGTTTCTCCTTCATGTGGCATTCAGTGGTGGTATGGCCTTCATTCTGGCACTTTGCACACCAAACACCCTTCCTCCAATGTATTGCAGCCTCTGTGGTATACTTCTTCAAGATTTCTTCTAATCTTTTCTCATAGTTATCCCTCTTCAACTTCTCCTTTCTCTTTCTCTTCCTTTTCAGTTCTTGCTCTTCTTCTTCATCTGACTCATCCTCAGAGTCCTCATCATCCATTTTCTCTCTCCTGAGCATTCCCAATTGCTCAATTCTGTTTGCAGTTTCAAATGCCTCATCCACCGTATTATGGGGTAACATATCCACTTTCTTTTGCAACTCTGGTCTTAGTCCACTCACAAACCAAGTCTTCTGTAAACCTGGTGCTGGTACTGCAGCCAGCTTTTTCATCATCAATTCCATCTTTTCCATATACTCCTCAACAATTTCATGCTTCCTTTGCTTTAACTGTTGTAAACTTCCATACACTTCATCCTCAGTTTACTTGTCCTGAACCTATTTCGGAATGTTGTATTCAAGCCATTCCAGGTTAGGAAATGATTATCTGGGAATCTTGCATACCATTCACTTGCTTTCTTGATAAGTGAACAAGGAAACAATCTCATCTTGGCATCATCGCCATTCTCATTGTTCACTATACACATGTGCTCAAATTGGCTAATGTGTACATCGGGATCCCCTTTTCCTGAATATATTGGAAAATGTGGTTTTGCCCGTGTTGGTTCTAACGCCATTTGTGGCCCTACTTTCTGCCCACTGACAGGTGCTGGCACCCTTGCTGGTGCTGGTCCTTCAGGACCTGTTGTTGTTGTGGTGGATCTTCCACCAAGTGGTGGCCCTTGAGCACTCCCTGCTACTGGCCCCACGATATTTACAGTATTCCCAGCTCCAGTTGCACTACTTTCCACACTCCCTGTCCCCCTAGAGCCAGATCCAGGCAGCCCGCCTGATCCCCCTGAGCCGACACCTTCGTTGGCCTGTGATCCAAGTGCTCCACTTGATCCAGGTCCAACGGGTTGGGATGTCCTGGTTGTAGTCTCAACCTCAGCTGTTGGGTCTACTTCTTCATACTCTTCCTCTTCCAATTTCTTCTCTCTATTTTCATCCTCCAAGTTCTGCCCTTGGGTTTCTTCTTCACTCATGTAACTCAATTGCAATGGTGTTGGAGAGTCTGAACTCTCCGTTGGCACTGCCACATCCTCTTCTCATTCTTCACCTTCCGCTTCAGAAACTGGAGTTCCTGCTTTTGGTGTTCCATGCCAACTCTTATCAAAGATTTCTGTCAAATCTTTTATCCAGGGATGTACCTCAGATCTTTCACCTTGTGATTGATCTTCTTCCCGTACCAATTCCCTTAATCTTTCTTGCAAAGAAAAAGAAGGAGTGGCATCCAACTCTAGTTCTTCCGGTATGGGTGATGTACTCTCTGATCTTAATGGTGTGAGAGGTCCAGATGATTCCCCTATGTCTATTCCTATCTCCCAAAGATATGGATAATTAGCTTTCAGATAGCTTTCTCTTTTTGCTGAATATCTCTGGCGTCTAGCTTCTCTTTCATCACTCAAGTCCCATGTCTTTCATTTCTTTTTAATGTGGCAATAACCAAAACTCTCTTCTGTAATATCTCTCGTATATGCCTGGGTTTCTTTCAAGCTTCAATGCACCCTTGGCTATACTAGAAGTCTCCGTTACAATATAACCATATGGCAAACAAGTCTGGAAAGCTGTTCTTGGTGTGAGTTTGATCCACAAAATATCCTTTGGAATCCAATTCTTTACCAGTACAAGCTCTTCATGCATATGAGTAAAAACATTCACCTTTCTTTCCTCCCAGCCTTCAAACTCTACTCGCTTAATGGATAGCAATGCTATCACATAAACCACTGTTGGTAACCAACGTGCTGTTCCTCTACAGGCCACCTGATAAATCTTTATCACTCCTTTCTCCAGACCCCATTCAGGGTCAGCATCATGCACTTTCTTAAGAATGTTTTCTTTACAACCGTCTGGCAATTCCAAGAACCTCTGAAAGAATCGTTTGGACAATCTTTCCTTCTCATTTTCACAAGGAATTTGATTCACATCAAATTCTTTAATTCTCCAACCACCATGATCCCACCAGATGCCTGTCACATCTGATTGTTCATGACTCAGTTCCCCAGTATGGTCGCCAAATGTCGCGCAGCTTTTACTCACCCATCCCTTCGCTATCCGAGGCAGAAACTCCAAGATAGAAGAGTTGGAAATCTCTAAGCACTCAGCCCGCTCAGAACAATCAGTCATGACCTACAGCTAGTGTATCATGGGGGTGTTTCCTATTTGTTTTCCTTCCCGCATTCATGTTTGCTAGTTACCTTACTGTTGGTAATTAAGTATCAGTTTGCTTCGTCAATCTATCGGATTCCATCAACTCATCCATTCATTCCACAGCTTCACTCAGATCTCTCTACACAGTGTGAGTATGAAGTATGTATCAAATTAATATCTATCAAGTATCAGGCTGAAGCCATGGAGTCTCTAATCTGCTCTACATTACAACTCTACTGCTTGCATTCATCAAGCATCAACAGATCGTCATCCTCCTACTCCGTGCTCTCCCTCTTTCTGCTCAGAGATGTGCTCTCTGCCTCATTTCCCCCCAGTGATGTCCGAAGTCCCCCCCAGAAGTGCTCCCCCAGAATTGATCCCTTTCCAGTCTTTGCTCCTGGCTTTATCTTCCTAGCCGTTGTTCTAACCGTTTCCCTCACTAACCGTCATCCGTGAACTAACATGTTCCATTCGCAGATGTTGTTCCCCACAGTCGTTCCCTGTCCTGCTATCCGTTCCCTATGGTCGTGACAGCTGTGTCAAGCTGTGACTGGCCGTGTGAAACTGTGACCGGCTCTGACCGGCTGTGTCGGGCTGTGACTGGCTGTGCGATTGTGACGGGCTGTGTAACCCCCTCCTAAAGTGCGCTGTTGTCACCCCTAAGGCTCCTGTTGGTCTCAGTATGTGGAAAAATTAAGGGTACCCCACAGATCCTGTAAAAGTGCCTAAGTCCTAGATAGTCCTCTAACATCTATCAGTGGGGAATCCAGAGATTAATGAAGCGATAAAGGTGGCAGTTACTTGTCATGCCTCAATCATAGCAACAACCATTACTTCTAGGTACATAATTTATTGCTACACAAATTCTGTCATTGGCACCTAATGTGTATTATATTCTGCAGTGAAAAGCCTTGGTCGGCTGCTTCTTTTTCCCTTGTTGAACGGATGGAGTGCAACTGATCTGAGAATGTATTGCAAGAATGTAGTCTGCAATGTAGAGTCTGTATGGACAATGTAATGGTGATTCCAGCACTGGACTGTGATACTGGCAACTATGAAGTGCATAGAGAAAGCAGAAAGACCAAACTTGGGAAGGAGAAATAAAAGAGAGACCACTGGACCACCTGAGGCTCCTCATGATATACTTAGTGCTTCAGAAAATAAATATGGATACTCTAATGCAGGGTGCACTACAATCTCAGATCCTGCTTTCCACCACTTTGAAGATGGGATTTGTTCTTGTGGTGATAGGATGTTTTCTTGGAAAGATGCTAGTGTCTGGTGACAGTGGATGGAAATCAGAGTGTTGTCCTAATTCTGGGTTTGGGTGGTGGAGCTTCTCCAAAGCTTGAAGATGGAAGTGAATACGAATTTTAATGAGCTTGATGAGAAGGGCAGCCCTGTGCACGAGTTTGTTCAGCATCCTAAATTTAGAGATGTTTGTTTGTTTCTCGTGGTGTGGCTTTGGATGGAGCCCTTGATGAACATACATGATTATTGTCAAAAGCTAGCGTTAAGCCACCAAGATCCAATCCCACGGTGGATGCTTGAAAGTTCATATAGTGAATGTAAGGGTATTTGGGTATGTTGTTATTGATTGATGCGACTTGTGAAAATTGAACATTCAAATGCAGATCCGCCATTTTTTTTCCAGAGAAAAACAAAACACAGGATCTATGCATGTAACACAGTGGGGATGACCCACCCCTTTTTTCTGAAAAATTGAACGTAGTTCTCAGAATTCGTCGCTAGTAGTGTGGAGCAACGCGAAGCCCTAGTAACTAAAAGCAACCACACAACATCTCTATATTAGTTTGATGGTTAGTCCGGTAGTCTACACCCTCGTGGTTTGGGGGTTCAACTCCTGCAGGCCGTAATTTATATATTTTAGTTCATCTGTTCAAAACCTTTGTAATAGCCCTATAAGTACTTAGATAGACGAGTCATTATTGAATATAACTTGAGGGACTTATTGGTTAGAGATTGCGTTTGCACATTTGAGGTTGGGGTTTCAATTCCCAATAGCTGCCAGCCACACTACTTCCTATAGTTAGTTTTGACTATCTTCTTTTATTTTTGGTTATAATAAGTTGGACCTTTCCTCAGAATGGTCTAATTAATTATATATTCTTGACTCACCTAGATTAATGGGTACTAGTAAAAACTAGATAAATCAGTACCTCTACCCTTTGAACATATACATAAAGTTATTCAAAAAGAAAAGAAATACTAAAGTTGATTAATTGAAATTAATTTGTTGTTGTTTACTGAATAATTAATATTTACACTAGATATCTCTCATCTAAAATAACCATAACCCTTATACCAAGGGTAATTATACATTCCCATTGCTTATTCCTGGACTATTGTTTTCGTAAATACGTCAGTGAGTTAGTACTAACTGTTGGTTACAAATTACAAACGCAAAACACCTATAACATAGAAAAATTATAATCCACACTAGCAGCACCCTCGGGGCTAGGCGGCGCCTTCGGGACCTAACCTAGCTCTGTCTAACACGAACCCTAAATTAAGTATGCAACTGTTAATGGGGTGCATTAATGGTTGACACACCACATCTCGTTCAGCCATAGTGTTGAACACTCCCTTTGCATCCTCGATGCACCCACATTTTGCATACATGTCCACTAGGGTATTGTTCAGAATGACATTTGGTACAATTCCAGCTCTGAAGATGTCACCACGGACCTCATTCCCCTTTTCCAGAGCTGCCAGGGCAGTGTTTAGAATGACATTAGGTACAATTCCAGCTTTGATGATATCCCCATGCACCTCTTTGCCCTTGTCAAGGGCTGCCAGGCTTGCACAAGCATTGCAATGCACACAAACATGATGTGAGAGGGCAAAACAGGCTGAAATAGGTCAAAGAAGAAGATGCCCTCACCACATTGTCCTTGAGCTTGTGTCCTGACTTGACCGACCATCAACCCAAAAGGACCTCTTGTGTGTGCTGCTTGTGTCTGTAGTCAGGTAATGTCGGATTGGTCTGTGAGATCGAACCACCATGGTGCAGCTGAGTAGGCAGAGATTGAAAACACGCCCTGCTAAGACCAAGCTAACTCTCCCAAGAACGGCGAGCTCGCAAGAATGTTGCGAGCTTCTCCTCGTCCCATCTCCTCTTCCTCTCCTCCTTCCTGCATCATTTGCTCAACGCCTCCATCCCACATCCCTGCATATCCTGCGATCATCGCGTTCCATCCCTCGGCTACATGGTGTGGCACAGGAGTAAAAAAAAACGCCAAGTCCCAACCCTCCTCTGTGTTCACGATTACCCTAATAGGCAACCTTATTAGCAATTTTTTAACTTTTTTAAACCTAATGGGCAACCTTATTAGCAACTTTTTGACTTTTTAACCTTTTGCACTTTGATTCATTCTAGGTCAGAGGCTAAAATCCTGCTACCAGACTTATCTAGAAAACCAAAACACCACGTAGACAAACATTTGATAATGGTAATAAAATATATTACCATTGGGCTGGTTTGAACACTTGTTAGTAAATTTAGGTTAGGATTTTTTCGAAATATTCTGGTTTTTTCTTTGATGTGTGAGATGACAAAGTCCAAGCATGTCACATAAACAAGGAGTTCAACGTAAGGATGATGCAAGTGATTTGTGGCAAAAAGTGTAAATCATGCCTATGCCTATTTGTCCTAGTTGTGTCATAGTTGCAACGGAACGGGGCCACCTTTGAATGCGATCCCTATGCTCATTTCACCAAGGGCATTATAGACTTCATAATGTAGAGATTGAAAATGGGGTGTAGCAGGGGGTGATTCTTCACTTGCTAGTAGCCCATCGTGTAGATTTCTAAACATGAACATGAAGTTCATAATCATTTTCTAAGGGCATCATTCTCAAACTCCCCATACACCACAATCAGTGGAAATAATTGTATGTTCCCATTTCACACAGGTGTGTAACATGCCATGTAAACCAAGCCAAACCCCTGCCACGCTCAAGGCTGTTTTCACACCGTTCCTGCCTGGGGTGTGGACCACATGTGAGACACCCCACAGTTAGGGCATATTTAGACCCACACCTTGGCTCAGTGTACAGACCCGTGATAAAACCCATGGAATGTGCCAGGTGTGAGATGGCAGAGCCGTGGAAAAAGCCGGTTTCTCTTTTAGTGTGACCAGGATAATTTCCCACTCTTACCTGATACCATACAAAGAGCGCCACGTGTCTAGGCACGAACGTATCCACAGTCAGGTTGCTAGATTTCAACACGTGGTATCGCTCAACGTGAACACGTGGCCCGTTGTGGCATGCGTGCAAGATAACGTCGTCCCTACACCTATCATCATCTGAAATTGACACGTCGCAATCCGGGGAGAGCCGCGTGTTGCTAGAAAATAGTCACGGACGTGACGAAATCCAGGGTCATGTATCTTGCTCACAAGGGGATATCACCCAGAGTCATATTCACGACGCGGATATTAGAGTCATCGTAATGACACGGTCTGCATGAGTCTTTGCAAAAGAGTAAAAAATGAGTCAAAATGACCAAAAGAGTCATGAAAACAGTCAAAAAAAGTGTCATGAAACCCGTTTTTTGTACTAGTGCGGTCTAGAAGGTGAAGAGATGTTTTGTTCATGCAAACAGAAGCTCAATGCCACTCCAAGTTCAGATGACATTCTCATCGTCCTGACAGAGACAACTTCTCTGTTCCTCGAATGTCACCACTCCACACAGTGTCATCTAGTGCTAGTACATTTGCTGCTGGATCCTCTTGTAGCCAACCCTTTTCTTCGCCATCTCTCACCATTGCAGTTCCATGTCGTGTGGATGACATGGTGGCGGCTGTGCAAGAGTCTGTATGTAGTGACTATGAATGGCACATAGAGTGCACAACAATTGGGTCTAGATCAATGGAATGTATAGCAATCCACGCAAATACTTTTGTCAAACATACCTCGAAGATAATCAAAGTCTCTGGTGGCACTATTAATGCTCCTACGTTCACATGATTGTTTCGATCATATGGGACAAGAGAGTCGGGTTCACAAATTTTGGTTCTGTGTAGGTGATGTTGCTTGATATTTGAATGGAATGGTCCGTGACTCTGTAATAATGAAGCCGCTCCCACCTAACGTTTGACTAGTGAAGGCGAAAACCTCTTTCTCATTTGCGTGCAGAAGATTGGCAAGTTGGAGGACATTGGCTTTCGTCTTGCACATTCTCCACTACTTCCTAGACCTGACCTAGGCACCAATTTCTCTTATGTTGCTAGAGAGCCTCCTACCGGGGCCAATTACGGTGCGCCATGTGCCTTTCACGATAATAAAGTGGAGTCAGCAAGGATTCGTCAAGTCATGCAGGTGATAGATATCATGGAAGTTCTTCCCTCTGATTATGGTTGGGCCATGGTGTACACATTGGTCATTTCTAGCTTTGTTGGCCATGCCCTTAGGCAGAGACTACGCAATTGGTTTTTCCCGCTTGTCGCAGGACCAACTTTTCAAGGGACCAATGTTTTTGTTGGATGAGAATGATTGAAGTGTGTGGGGATCATTTCCCAAGTGATTTGCCAGGGAGCTTTAGGCACTGCGATTGGTCGTCATCTTCACAAGCCATTGGCATTTCTATCGCGTGCATATGTATCGCTACACAACTACATCGTTGTCCAAACCACACCACACATATATGCACAATAAAGTAGTCTGCCACAATCGCCCCCCTAGCTGGTGGTTAGGTCCCTCTAACTCTAGATAGCTACAAGATGTAATAGCCACAGCCGTACTAAGTCCTCTATCACTGTCCCTATTGTACTCAAACTCTATAGACCAAGAGGCCGGGTACAAGAGCAACCCCATCGTTAGTCGTCGTCTTGCAATCTATGAACTTGAGTCAGGATCTCGTGTGTTGGTCTCCTAGTAGCTTGGCCTTGCATTTCTTGTTAGCCTTCCATGGTTGTATCCACTCCTACTATTCAATGCAATGCAGACATAACCAATTCCCATCAGGAACCATCTCAAGAGGTGGACTCAAGCATCCCATATGCCAACCTCTAGAGCATTGATCACACACCAGCATGGTGGCTGCCCCTCTAGCAAACCCACACAACATGCACCTCAAACTTGCAGGTACCACTGCCAAGTTTGGGTCAACCCTTCCATCAACATTTGGAAGGTGATATGGCACGCAATTACGCACATGGTCCTTCCAAATCATGCCATCCCGACCCTCCAAGATCAGGACTCCTGATAGCAACACCTCTCGAACCCTCAAAATAGTACGTCTTGCAGTCACATCCAAGGTTGTAGGAGCAGTCTGCTGCAAATAAACATAGTCACCAGGGTTAAATCTCCGAACCCCAGGACGATAGCCCCCACCACGTATGGTAGCATACCTCAACGTATCATGATGTTGTGCAATGGCAAGGTTCTCGAAAGCCATGGACATGACTTTCTTGAACAACTGTGCACGTTGATCACATGCACGTGCTCACATGTCCGGATCGTCAAGGTTGAGAACTGTAGCAGCTTCTCTACGAATGGATGCAGGCAAATCCGGCTCTCGGCCAAAGAGAAGAAAGTATGTGAGAAGGAGGCAAGTGATGCTTGCTCGCTGAACCTGTAGCCCATGGCTAACCAAGGTAACTGAAGGTCCCAATCTCCTAGGTGTCCCTTCTACAAGCCATACTTGCGCAAACCCCTCTTCACTGTCTGAACAACCCTCTTTGCCAAGCCATCGGCCTCAGGATGATCCCGAGAAGTGGTGCGGTGGTCTACCAAGGCCTTGTCACACAACGCTTGAAACTCCCCCAAGAACTCTCTCCCTTGGTCCATGAGTACCTCAACTGGAGCACCGAATCGGCTAAGTACACAATCCAAGAATGCATACGCAGCTCTCTCACTAGCCTTATCAGGCAATGGAACCAACTCGATCCACTTGGAGAAGTGCTCCACCATCACCAACACGTACTTGTTGTGGTGCATGGTCAGTGGCAACGGCCCTGCGAAGTCAAGACTCCACCTGTAGCCCAATCCCATGATTGGAAGCGGGTGCAATTGTGGAGTAAGGGCGTTGAATGAAGCACGCACCCTGTCACACACCATGTACCTAGTCACAAATTGTTGCACCTCTGTGTGCATACCACGCCACCAATACTGCCCCTGCAGTAGACTATGAGTGCGTCGCACCCCAAAATGCCCCAAGTCCTCATGGGCATGCCGCACTAACCGTGCCCGTTGGGTTGGTTGAGGCACAATCCTCACTCGACCATCTTCCCACACTCGGAGCAGCTGTGTCCCCTCCCACTTGAACCTCTTGGCTCGTTGTAGGATCCGATCCCTCTCCTTGGCAGTCACAGTGGCTGCCGTGCCCCCAGTGCGGAGATAGTCCAACACAGCTGAATCCTCATGTATATCTTTGGTACCACCTTGCTCATGGCTGGCCTCAGGGTCCTCAAACACTCGGTCTACAGTCATCCCTGTTGTAGGTCCAACCTGGGCTTCCGCTGCCAAGATACAAAGAAATGCAGATGCATGCCATCCAGACACCATCTCCTTGTCCGTCTCACCATGCCACCGAGCTCTAGTGTCATCCTGCTGGCTCGTGCATGGATTGCGACTCAACCCATCCGCATCCCGATTGACCAAACCCGGTCGATGCACAACCTGAAAGTCATACTCCTTGAAGTTGAACCTTCAAGGTTCCTCTCCTCTCTAAGCTCAGTCTCTCTTTGCTTAGACCTCTCTCAGACCAGGACACAGGAACATAGAATGAAGACAAACGAACACTTCATTACGTGCAGACCTAAATTGTCACACACACACATATATAACCGAGAAGACATCTCTCGGTGGTCAAAAACCTTCCTTGTTTTACTGCTAACAAAACTCCTAACCAGCCTTGTTAATTGCTAACTAAAGCAACTAACCACTTCTGAGCTGAATTACTCTATTCAACAAATGGAATAGAAATAGACAACCTACTGAAACCCGGAAAGTATCAATGGAAGTTCAAGAAGCAAGTCTAGAAGCCTATACTTCCAAATACTAGAGCTCTGATGGGCTTGGTAAGTTCCTGCCTAAACATTCATAAAGAGAAAAAAGTATCACGTACTCTCTGACACAGAAAGGAAGAAAGGACAAAAGAAAGATGACGGAAGGAAATTTAGTGCCCACAGGAAGACCAATGGCCCCTAGGGACACAAGTGGAGGGAGCACAGCACAACCACAACAGCCAAAGAACAAAGAGAGACAAAAGAGTGTACACATAAGATGTTCGCCATAGCCTTGTGGCCAAAGAAGAGACTGTACTCATAGGATGTTGTTTGCCGTAGAGAGAGAGAGAGAGATTGTACTCATAAGACGTTGTTTGCCGTAGCCTTGTGGCCATTGACCCGCGCCCAATTTGAGCGGAAACAAAAGGGACAGAACCTACCTCTGTCAGGGGTTGACGTTGGTAGTAAGACTTACCTTCATATATAGAATTAATCCGGGTTTTCCAGATATCCTCTAGAAATCCCTTCACACAAGCATCAATCTGTTGTGTGTGATTTGCCCAAACTAGGCCTTAGGAGGGCCTGGGCTTTTGGCTCAGCCTCGAGACTTTCAAAGTTGGTAAACAGAAGTACAGGCACAATTCCCTTGATAGATTTGAAGTATGAGTGCCCACCGTGCAAGCTTCCCCGTAAGCTTGTCTGACTCCATCAACCACTTGAGTGGTTGGTGATCCGTGACCAGGGTGAAGAGATTGCCATATAGATAACACCTGAAGTGTGCCACAGCCCACACTGTAGCTAAGCACTCTCCCTCATATGAGCTATACTTAGCCTCTGCAGCGTTGTTCGAGCGACTGGGATAAGCCACTACGAACTCTCTTCCCTCATCATCCACCTGTGTGAGCACTGCTCCAAGCCCCAACATGCTCCAATCTGTATGCACCTGAAAAGGACGCCCCCTGATAGGTCATCTCAAGATGGGCGCTGAGGTCAACCTCGCCTTGAGCTCTTGGAAAGCTCGTTCCACCTCATCTTCCCACTGCCACTCCTGGTCCACCTTGGTCAGCTTGGTTAGAGCCTTTGCAATGGCACTAAATCCCTTGACAAACCGTCTATAATAGTTTGCCAACCCCATGAAAGCTCGAACTCGGCTCACATCCGTGGGGCGTGGAATCTGTGCAATGGCCTCTACTTTAGTCTGCTGTACCCCCAATCCTCCAGGATATATCATGTGACCCATATACTCAATCTGGTTGTGGAAAAACTTGCACTTCCCCGGATGTAACTTCAATCCGTGCGCTCTAAAGCACTCAAATACCACCTCAAGGTGTCTCTCATGCTCCTCCACCGTAGCACTAAAGATGATGATGTCATCTATGTAGCACCGAGCAAACTCCAATCCTGCTAGAATCCTGTCCATGACTCTCTGAAACTCTACAGGAGCGTTCTTAAGCCCAAATGGTAAGAACCGCCACTGGTATAGGCAATCCTTCCCGTGCTCATTGATCCCCCAAAATGTCGTCTTCTGCTTATCCGCCTCCTTGATTGGCAACTGGTGATATCCGGATCGTAAATCCAAAGTGCTAAAGACCTTGGCATGCCCAATGGCATCAAAGATCTCATCTGGTGTTGGCATGGCATATCTATCGGACTTGGTCTGACAATTTACAGGCCGGTAATCACCGCACATACGTCTCTGCGTCCAATTGCCATAGACATCCTTCTTGGCTGGTGTCACTGTGGCTGAAGCATACTCTCCACCAGATAGCTCCACCAAACCAGCCTCCCAGAGGTCCTGAGTCCTCATCTGAATCAAGGACCTCTCCATGTCACTTTATCTATAGGGTCTCCGAAAGATTGGCGTGTCAGTGGCCAATTCAATGCGAATCTCTTGACCCTTCAGTGCTCCCAAGTCCTTCAAACTGAAGACAAAGCAATTCCTGTAAGCCCTCAAGAACCGCCGTATACGTCGTCTCTCTGGTGACTATGGGTCCAACATCAGGCTCCCAGTTGTCCTCTGTGACTGCAACCTTGAGTCCAGCAGGCTTAGAGGTGGAAGACGCGTCCCGTGGTTGCTATGCTGCAACCTCTTGAGCAGTGACCACTACCTGCTCTGTCAGTGACAATGTCTCATCCTGCCCCATCATCCCATCCTTAAGGACTTCCTCAACCCGAGAAACTCCCCAACCTCATCCATCACCGCCGCCTTGGCTGCCAACTCCTTCAGAACCTCGAGCACCTCCCACATGTGCTATGGATGCGGCCTTCACCTTGTGGTCCTCACCTGTTCGCCCCCACTCGCTGCCTGTACCATCTCGGTAGGCAGAGAGACTATCAAGGGAAGTATACTGCATACTCTGCGCTGCTCAACCATAGCCAAGCTGATAATCCAGGTCAAGCAATTGAGATCCATGGCTTGCCCCAACACCTGATGACGTGATGCCTCAGAAAGAGATGGCACCGCCGTGGTACCAGTGGTAAAACCCATTGCCTGCTCGCGCTCGTCAGCATTGGGCTCCACTAACTGCTGCAACTGGCTATCCCACAAGAGGCCAGGTCCACCATCCCGGAAAGCATGAGATCCTGGAAAGCTGAGCAGTGTAGGCAATGCTGCTCGTGGGTGACCCACCTTATTGACCACTGCCAAAGGTGATCGGTCATCGTGTCTCACACGCTGAGACTGCCTCCCTATGTCCAAAATGCTATCCATCGTCAGGTTTGGTGGCCGCTGCACCCCATCAAATGCACGCTTGAACAATGCAGGTGGCATCAAGTTGGTCCACCATAGTCGTGGGCGATGAGCCCGTGACCCCACTGCAGCTGCATCCACCCAAGCCAAGACCGCACTTGATGTACACTGGCCATCACCTTGGCCCGAGAATCACCCATCAATGGCACATTCTCCAAGATATATGCCGGAGAGTCTGTCTGCTGAAGCTATAAATAGCCAGGACCCTCAACATCTCCCAAAACAGGCGTGACCTTGAGTCTTGTAACCCATTGCCATACCTAGCTGATGAAAGCCCCTGGCAGGGCCAACCTGCCACTACTAAGTGAATAGGGCCAACCCGCTCCAAATCAAGCGCCTCCAGCAAGGAGATGTCTGCTGGCAAGGCTTGTTGGTATCCACGAACTGCAGACACTGGCAACAAATCAGGGTACTGCTGCACCAACTAAGCAACATGGCGCAGTGAGATGCATCGTGCAGTCTCATCCCTCTCCACATATAGGTAACGTTGAACTCGTACACCTGCCTGCAGCACTGCAGCCAATCCAGTGCTAATCCCGCCAAACAAGTCCAGAAGGCATATGTCTTCATCCGGGCACTGCCACACAAGAGGTGTGGTGTCCAATGGCGACAATTGAGGTGGTCCTGGTGCAATCACCGCACTCTCCTCCTCTCCTGATGGTACAAAGGCCTCTACCCAGGATTGTTGCACCCGTCTATCAGCAGCCTGCTGCAAATCCTTGCTCGTACCCCACAATGAAGTGTGAGCAACCATGGCAGGCAACTCTGCCGTACCATGCATGTCATCCTGCTCTGCTGGAGGTGGCACATCCTCTGCATGGGCATTGCCCTCCAGCAACTCTCCAGGCCAACTAACTGCAGCTGTAAAGGCTGCTAGTGTTGGCATCTTGCCTCGTTGGGTAGCAACAACACCCCCAATGAACGTCATAGAGAGCTATACACGACGACCATCCCCTGACTGCCATCCAGGCCTGTAGGATGCTGACTCCTCCCAAAAATCCAGGGTGAAGCCCATGGGATACAACACTTCCCCACCAACGAGGACATCGAAAGAGACCGCGTCTGTCATAATGACCTTGGCTCGCATCACTGAGCCATCTATAGGATGATCCGGCTGTAGTCTAATGGCCAACTCACGCCGTGTCATGCCCCGAGCCTGCTCTGATCCTCCCAGAGATGTCTGTATCTGGAAAGAACAAGGTTCCATATCCGCCTCCATGAGGCCCAAACCTGCAATAGTGGCTTTGCCCAACATTAGTGGCTGAGCTCCCGAGTCCAACAAGACCCGCAGTGGCCGGTACCTCTTGCCTGCTGGTCCACTCAAAGAGAAATGTCATCCTAGTTGTCTAACAAGACAACTCTAGGTGTCACCATGGTGCGCTCAAAGGCTAGCCTAGCTGGCAGCTTCGTCAACCTGGCAGCTGCAGCTTGTCATGGCGTAGCCGTGGCAGTCTTGACCCTCAAATCCAAGGATCCCTTTGCCACTACACCTTCCACTAACTCCGCAGAAGATGAAGTGACCTCCCCACTCTCACAGAGTATTGCTGCTAGTCTGAACACTGCAGCTGGTCTTACCCCCGGCGTTGCAATCATGGTTGCCAAGAACAGTGGGGCCTGACACACAGAGGTGGCCGCCCCCAACAACACACTGGCTGCACTAGCCTTGTTAGCAGGTGTCAGTGCTGCACGTGTAGATCTTCCCAATGGCACAATAACCTCCGCCTCGGTATCCGTGGGTCGAGAATTAGGTGCCATGGATGTCATCGACACTGTCTCCGCCAAGATGAATGATTGAGGCAACCTAGCCTGACGGCTTGCCTCCCCATGTTCTGAATCCAACTCCACCTCTGCACCTCGTGGCTCAGGAACTCGTGCTGCTCCTCGAGTGACGGCTGCAGCAGACTCCACCTGCACTAGTGGTAGTGTTGCCCCACACATAAATCCCATGTCTCCCATGTCTCCTTCGTCAGGATGACGCTGCTGAGGAGGAACAGGAGGTGGACCCCGAGGTGGTCAGGCACGAGGTGTGGGACGAGGGCAAGCACAGTATGGCCAAGGACGTGGAGGTCAGGGCATTGACCAAGGTATGGCCAACCGGCTTCAGCAGCTAGAGCAAAGGCTTGCTGCCATGGCCATAGCTCAGGTGGTACCAACTCCAAAGGTGCTCCACCTCGCCCTCGGGTACCATAGTTCCCTTGGAACTGGCCTTGCCGCAACTCAGGGTGCAAGTCATAACACTGGGCATCTCCATGCCCATACTTGCCACAATGCCCACACTGCAACTGTGAAGGCTGTGCTTGTGCCGGCCTTTTGACACTCTCTGGGCAATCTTTCTTGACATGAGGTCTTCCACGTGTCCAACATATCACCCCTGGTTGCTGTTGGGTTGCAAAAGATGCTACTGGCCTCTGCACCTGAGGTCCCCTGTAAGCTCCATGGAATTTGGGTTGGGCCACCTTGCCCCCCTGACCACGCTGTTGGGCAGTCCCTTGTACCTGTTGGCTGGCAGCTGCACCTCATGCAGGCATGTCCTTGCCAAATCCAATGGTAACAACTCGATCCTCCACCATGTTGAGCTCAGTCGGCTCAGCCAGCAGAAACACATCTGCTAATGTGGGTTGGGCCACTTGTAACAGGGTTGCATCCCGCACCCTTCTCTTGAGCTCCTTGACCAAAATTTCATACCAGAACTGGACTGCCTGAGCTTCAGTAACCCCTTGGGTCACACTTATCAAGCGCCTCATACGAGTGTAGGCCTCTCGCAAGCTCTCACTGGATTTGCGCTGGAAGTCTTGCAAACTTCGCAGCTTCTCTGTCCATACGCCTTGGTAGTTCGTCCGCAACTCCTGGAAGAACTGCTGTCCATCCACACAGATGAAATTAGTTCAACTTTTGTTCCAAATTGAATGACGAATGCACACACGTTGGGACAGACGACCGGACAAACGAATGAAAAAAGGACGAAATGACTGTAATGATGCCATTGGTCAGACTCTGCAACCCTCACGCTTACAAAAATCTTAAAATAGATTCGAAGCCGCCAAAGCTTAACCCACGCCCCAAACGCCCATGTGACCACCCACGTGATATGCCTAAGCAGTCGTTTCGAACTCAATCTGCCAAAGGACACAACGTTGTACCTACGGATTCGTCACATTCTATAATCATTGTCTCATTATGAGCCGTCCACAATCACTTTCGGCTGTTAGCCGCCAGGCGTCAATATTCCCTGACAACACCCGCAAGTGCCATGTGACATACGGTTTTAAGGATAGTAGATGGCCCCTCGTGTCGGGCATTCCTCGATTCAAGATCCAGAGCCACCATAGGGACTGCCCATTTTATCGAGGGATACCCGACACGAGGGGTCCATCCCTACATTAAACATGTGCAAGCAAGCAAGGCACGACAGAGCATTCCGCACACCTGTAATGCACCGCCCTCGTTGTCCAATGCAATGCACCGGTATGTGATGCCCCGCCCTGCCCAAGTGTTTTATTCACTATAACAGCACGATAAATATAAACAGAACAATCTCAAAGTGCTTTATGGTTCACCTCCGGATTCCTCCCAGCTAATTATAATGATCGATTGTTAATGTGCAGTCCAGAATTAGTTGTGGCGATTAGCCGCCCGACTTCATTTCTCCAGGCCACTTGTCAGAATCGACATCCTTCACGCTTATTCCAGAGTCTGCTGTCAGAGCCGCACGATAATGATGCCAAACATGTAGTCCTACTAACGTACAAGTACGATAGAATTCAGTATGATCACGGCCGTTATCATTTGTTCCATAATTAATGTGACAATGGCTGCTGTCAATAAATGGAAAATTGTGCACACTTTCAATGAAGCCGTGATTTCGCGAGTTGAAATAAGCCGTTCGATTCCGCCTTAATCCACGGTGGCCACAATCGATCCGGGAGAGAAAGCATACCACACTGCCATTGGAGCGATTCAAAGATAAAGTTACTTGTCACCTCTATATAACGTCCGACTCCACACAACACCAACTTCCCACTGTGAACCTCTCACTTGCTTCTTTTCTCTCATGCACCTCTCTGGACATCCTGCACCTCTCTGGACAACGTGTACCTCTTTGCCTGTCCTGCACCACTCTGCCCATAGGGTACTTTTGAAGCAGCCTCTGAGTCTCTCCCTGCTTCCTTAGTCTTAGGTGTCAACTGCAAATTTCTCACGTAGGATGGTATGATACTCATTTTTTTGTGTACTCTCCATGTGCACCAACTAAACTTGCTTTTGTTTGTCTAAAGTTACTCCCAAACCTCCACTGGGCAGTTGCCACATTATTATTCATCCATCCATAGAATCAATTTTTCATCTACAAAGGGCTTCTTCATTATCCATTATTCATCCATGTGGTTGATTTCATCAACTGATATCATCCAACCTCCACTGTCCAGTGGAGGTTGCATTTGTGACTTCATCTGACAGTTCAGATAGATGTAGTCTATACTCCGCCCTCATACTCCACTTTAATTCCAATTGTTTTTCATCAGTCCCAGTGTAGATCCAATCATTGACTTTACTTTTTCAAACCATATTGTTTTTCTCATTCAAAACCGTCGAAAAAGTTATACTTAAAGTTTCTCCTTTCGGTGGCACGACGTTCTTTCCTTCAGTTAATCTTCCATCATGTAATAGGATTTTACTGAACCTCCATTGCCCAATGGAGGTTACTAACTTCATGGGGTTCCAAGTAGGCCAAAGGGTGTTTCTGTCGCTTCCTGGATCTCCTTCAATGGTTGCCTCAAGAGATTGCCTGAATGTTTATGGGGAAGGAACTTGCCACGGACACCACTTGTGTTCGTCTACGATTTTAGTTACCCTGATCTTTTGTGATGACGCATTCGGCTCATGTCCTCTGCCTTATCGACACATGGATGCTGACACATTGAAGGAGGCGATTGGGACTCCAGTTGTGTGGGACGTGTCATGTGTTCGCACTCATGAAACTGTGGATTCAGCATCCTAGAGAGACCCAGGATGTCATTCTATCACAGAAGATAGTGATTATCAAGGACAAAGCACTGAAAGCAATGAAATTCCGTCCAACGGTGAGATTGAAGGGGATCTGGCTGTAGGTCTGGGGAGAGATTGTTGGAGAAACTTGCAGTGTCTTCTTCTTGGGGATGACGGAAACGCCCTATTCGAAGGCCGAATTCAGGCGTGCATTCCTAACGAGATCATTCTGAATGACAAATTCGGAGAGGACGATGTTGGGGTTCTGGTCACCAGAACAATCTCAGGAGAATCCGGTTCACTGATGTCCATTGTAAAATGGCCGTTAACAAAAACAAGACTTCTTGAAAATGGCCAGATACTCTCCGTTGATCTCGAAAATTTCCTACGATCATGCAGTGACATAGAGAATAATGACCATGGTACGGGCGTAAAGAAATCAGCATACAGGCATTTTACTTGGAAGAAGAAACCATCCAATATGGAGGACTAAAAAAAGTGCAAGAAAAATCTTACTTTGGATGAAGGGAGGTCGGTGAGCAACAAACCTTGCTGCAAGCTTCAATGGCTGCCAGTATTTTGATTGGAGAAAAACCTTGGCAATTCGTACTTCATTTTGGGGTTCGTCATTCGATGAGAGGAGAGAACTTGGATTGAATGTTTCAAAATGACTTCACATAATGGATGGATCATCGTGCAAGTCGTATGTTATGATAGAAGGTGTTGATGTTTGTGAGAAAGCATGGTGGATAATACACGGAATTGGAAGGTCAACGTACATGGAGTACAAAAAGCTCAGTAAAGAGGGTTGTTTGTCATCTTTCCACGGAAATCGCGGCGGGGAACATTATGTCCATTATCAATGCCAATACTGACCTTATGCCTCACAAAACACTTTGCATTGGAGAGGGACGTCGGGATACTTTGATAATTTTGCCACCCAAAATGAACTGGAAGAGAATTCGAGAGGAGTCCAACGTCCCCTTTTCCTTTTTCAAAATACTCTGGCTGATTTTATTCTTGTTGATGCCATCATGCTTTCTTGTTCTTCCACTTTGTAGAACCTCCACTGCCCAGTGGACGTTGTCATTATTGGGGAGTTGGGGTGCAGACGAACAGACAGCAGGTGGTGTGGTCGTGGTATTGCGGAGGGTCATCCGGTGAACGTGCAGATTGGACGCCGATGGAGATTGTGCGGCAGGAGTGTTTGGGTCGTGGCCCACCCTGTCCATTGCCATATTCTATGTCGAGCGGGTTTGGTATGCCTATTCTGTTGCAAAGAACTGCTTGTCAGACAGATGCATATCGCTGACGTCGGCATCTTCCTCTTCGGGATACACTCAAAAAATTCCATAGATTTTTAGCAGAGTCCAAAAAACTAAAACCTAAATCCAAAACTACTAGATAGGTAGATTTCCCCTTTCTACAGCTATCCCCCCAAAAACTGAGTCAAACGGAGTCCATTTGACAAAGATATGACCAATTAGGCTCTAAACCATTTAAATTAGATCAAAAGGGGTTTTTTTTTTTAACACCAAAACGTCTCGCCATTAAAAACTGCTCCCAAGTCATCTACGAGTTCCCAACACGTCCATGTAGTTCTCACAGATTCCCTGGATTTCACCTACAGGTGTTTCAAACATACACTGGTGAACTGCTCTGCATCTCACAAGCTGGCTGCTCAAGTCCATGGCCCACCTTGGATTAAAATTCGTAATGATCCCTCCCATGCAGCCAACGCTATGAAAGATCCACAATTCTATTTCTAGAACCTGTTGTGGTCTACATGAGAGACAAATCTGGGGATGTTCTCCTTATATGGTTGGGGGAAATAAGGACGTAATTGAAGGGCAGATCTCTTCTCTTAGCCTGTGCACACAAGGGGACTAGATTTATGTTTCTCAAGGTACTCAGACTAATTTGAGTGGAGAGCAGTTGGACGAGTTGATTGCATACTGGGAGTCAGGCATTAGTAATAGACAACAAATAGTTGTAGTTGGCGTTGAGGGCCTCAATATTGCTTTGGACAGTAAGAACTCTGTTGGAGCAAGCAGTTCTGCAGCAATTTGAAATACCAAAGTGGGTGGAAGCTAGGCTTGGAATACAGCCAAAGACAGCCCCGGGGACCAAGGTGTTCAGCCACAAGGCCGTGGTGTACTGGAGCAGAGGAGCAGGAGCTACACAAATTTTTGCAATCAGACATGGTTGCAGCCGGACACGTTCTACACGAGGCAACCACGAGCGGGGGTTCATTAGCAATGAAAAGTTCGTTCTGCTTGAAGGAGATGCAATCATTCGCAATGAGGACACCCGCAACCATCTCAAAGCTTTCGAGTTGAGAGACTGTCAGACCCTACCTTTATTTTCTTTAGTGTTCAGTGAGCGGGAGATAGGGGAGTATTGCTTTGTCTCTACCTGGCAGAGAGAGGAGGAGGGTTGGTTAGAGCGAGCTACTGTAGCTTGGGATAAGGTTAGTAATAGGTTTCTGGACATAGATATACCTCCTACACCTTACCATCATGCAAAGCGAGGCACTTTGAGAGAAGTCTGGCAGTTGATAGCATAGATCAGGATTAGATCTTGCTTGGTCGGGCCTCTATTCTTCCCCTCCCTCTTTTTACTATTTTCATTACTTTGTACTTGTAGTTGCCAAAGCCTCTCTTGGTGGAGGCCAGTCAGTCCAGGGTTTTGGGCTGGGATGTTCTGCAGGATCAGCACTACAGATGGATTTTGGTGTGGGGGTGTTGATGTTTTGATTTCTTGTGTTTGGATCCCCCCCAACGCCTGCATGCTTGACTGTGCGCCATGTTGGTTTTGTGTGGGCGTTTGCTTTCATAGGGATTAGGCCGGATTTGATCACCGGTCAATCCTAGAGTATGCTGTCGGTGGTGAGGCTGGAGTGATGACCAGCAAGACCACCAATGTTTCTTCTATGGTGAGACTGGGTTGATGACCAGCCAACCATAGGAGTTCTTGCGGTGGATGCAGGTGCAGGTGCCCCGAGCCACTGGGATATGACCCTTAAATTGCAACAGGTGCCCACCCGTGTCACTATTAGAATTAGTACTAGAGCCTTATAGTGTCACGTAGGGGAGGTGCACGTTGTGAGTGTCATCACGGAGTTACCCAAGGGTTTTGAGGGGAGTACGGCTACAGGCAGTAGCAGTGAGAGTGGGTTCACAAGACGAGGTATTCGGTTCACCTTCACCTCCACCCTCGACTATTGTAGAGTATGACACAGACCCAGAGGCTTCATCAACATGTGTGCAGTTTTATTCGCCATTATTGTGGGACGACATGGAGGAGATGTATGGAGCTACCAAGGGGCCTCGTAGGTACTCTGGAGCTGTGGGCACAATCGAGCTGGATGACTTTATCCAGGAGTTCGACAGCTGGTGTGATTTGCAGCAGATGCGCAATCCACAGCTGTTCACCCCATTCATGGCGTGGAAGGGATTGTTCCAGCATTTGGAAGGCCCGCCTATGGACGATTACCACGAGTTCAGGCGAGGACATGAAGCAGAGATTGAGGAGTGGAGGATATATTGGTCATCTGACTACGTCCCCATTACTCGAGGCACAACGCGACCAGTAGCGGCATCAGCACCAATATCTCCCACGGCCAGCACTAGTAGTGAAACAAGTAGTGCCAGTACTTCTGCAGGTGGTACCAGTTCAAAAGGTGCTACTACTCCTCCTGCCACGACTACAACACATGTGCCTAGATTCAACCCGGTGCTTTTCGTCTTATGTTTCATGTTTTGTGTTGGCCTGTTCTCAATTCAATTCGTTTGGATCCTGCTTCATTCTATGTTGCACTGCACTGTCTTCAGTAAACTCTCATCTCTACTTCAGTGCTTCAGTCCGTGCTTCGGTGCACATTAGGTTTCTGTTTCATTGTCTGCTTTGTTGTTTGCTTCATTTATGCTTCATTCCTGCTTCATTCTCTGTCAATTCATTTCACTCCTGCTCCATTCTGTGCAATGCTTCATTGCTTCACTGTTGTAGTTCAATTCATCGATGGTTTGTAGGGTGGTTTTGTGTACAATAGGGTTTGTGTGTGCTTGTTCTGGTTGATTAGGGTAATGGTTTAGGGTGGCAGGAGATTACCGTGCTGGTTGTATTGCTTGTGTTTGTTCAATGTGGTGGTTTTTTTAGGACAGTGGTTTCGGAAATGTCCAGATGTTTATTTCTCAACCGTTATCTTGATCCTTAAATCCAGCATTAGTTTGTTCTTGTCAATAGTTGATGCATTTGTTCCCATTCAAATTCAATTATGAATGGAAAATTTCATGTCGCGCACCTCACTTCGGTAAGCTCCCCTTCAAGTCATAGTTACTCGCTTTGATGCGCGCGCCTAACTCCCCAACTGGCCGCCGGGCCAACTCGGAGGTTCGGCTGCTCACCAAGGCATAACGGTCCCCCTTTGCTCCTCCAACAGACCCTCCACCAATTTGGGCCTAGTGAAAATTCCCTTTGGTAGATGGCAGTCCGGAATAGCTCCCCACTCCTTGGTCGCTTTCCGGCTCGCTCGCTCACTCACTAGTTTTTGGTCACCAACGGGCTTGCACCGTTCTCGGGGTTACTACTCCCTATATATACTTCTGTGACTGTCTGCGGGGGTTTCACAAATAACCATGCCATTTTATGGCGAACCACCACGAAAACCCTCGATTCCCGGTGATGAGTCGCGGTGAGTCTTGGCCCATCCACCACGGTCTCATTGGACCATGATGAGTCCCAAGACTCCCCACGACTCCCACCACAAGGTCTCCGCCCCCATGGTGAGTCCTATGCCACCCCCACTAAGTCCCACTAAGCTACCACCACCTCTCGTGGAACCACCCTCACCGCAACCCGGTGTGCGAGGCTCCACCTAGTGAGCGCCTCCGCCTCCTTGAGTGCCTTGGGCACTCAGGGGTGCTTCAGCCCCCGCATCTATTGTTGCCACTGCCCCCACCACAGGGGCAGCCCCTCTCGTGTCCCGACCCCCTGCCCTCAAGGCAAAGGGCCGCGACATTTCATTTCTTATCCAATTTTGTCGAATTTGGCAATTCTAAAAAACCACGATAGCCTAGTCTACTTGTATTCTACACTAGACATAGGCTAACATTAGGCTTTGTGCAGGCCAAAGTAGACTATTCGTAGACCAATGTCATGCACATGAGGAACCAAAAACTGGAACCTCCACTGCCCAGTGGAGGTTTGCGTGAATTCTGTAAGGGGAAGCTGAAAGACATTTTTTAAAGTTAGGACGAAATCGGATAATTCCGGGAAAAATGAAAATCAGTGTGAGACAGTGTGGGAACAAGTGATGGAATCATATGTGTAACATTGTAAGTGTGACACATACTTTCCAACGAGACTGGAATACGATAATTGGGAACCTCCACTACCTAGTGGAAGTTTGATATTTCTTTGGGTCAGCCAGTTACACACTCTGATTAGTTTTTATGTCAGTATGAGAAAGAGGAGCGAGGGTGGGGAACCGGTGATGAGTACAAGACCGTCAGCTTAAATTGGAGCAAGAGACGGTGTTCGGTAGACGTGATGGAAGCGGACCATCCAGATCAAAAACATGGTGTTTCGAAACCAGATGAAAAATCCAGTTGGGGGTCTACCGAGCCGAACGAAGTGTCTGGGATTGACAAAAATGTGACTGTAGAATCCCCGCGAAACGCATCTGAATCTCCCAACAATACACCTCAAGACATCTCCAAGGATACCCTGGCGGAAATAAGAGAAAGCGTTCATGTAAACAATGATGTCAACGGATCTCCTGCCTACTCCCAAGATTATCCGAGATACACCCCTCCAGACTATTCCCCGGACACATTGGCGGCGATACGAGAGACCGTTTTTGGATATCCCACATCTCCGGGTTACTTCCAGCATCTCATGAATCCACAACAGGATATGCAGGATATTACCCTCCAAACTTTTTCCTGGACACTGCAACGAGACAGGGAGTCCTGGAACTCCTGGACGTCTCCGGATCTCCAGGATACTCCCCTGCGTCTCCTGATAGTATCACCGGATCCCCAAAATATACCCCTCCAGACTATTCGCCTGATACACTCAGAGAGATCAGAAGGAGCATTTTGTAGTTCTTGGGTATATAATCTAGAATCTTCTGAAGATTTCTATTGTAGATTTGTCTTGTTTCAGGATGATGTATTCAATGGCTCCTCAGCCTCATTTTCATTAAAGTTTCTTTCTACTACATCTGTAAAATATGGAGGATTTCCCATTTCATGTAGAAAGCCTCGTACATACGAACCTCCACTGTCCAGTGGAGGTTCTTATATCTGGAATGATGGATGTTAGTAAGAGAGATCTTGTTATTTCATTATCTAATGAATTTGTGTTTGGTTGTAACAAAAGACATCCTATACCACCAGATTGTGTCCCGGGACTGATTGGAGATATTTGTGGCACATTCGTATACCGGAAGTCCTCAAATTTCAAAACTGAGCATACCGCAATATTTGAGCATAACGCAGAGGTGACAGATTGGGGCATCGTGCCTGTCGGTACACCTCCTGATCACAAACTGTCTTTTCATTACAGAAGTCTTGGAGTAATAACAGACTTAAAATACGCAGAAGCTCTCGATATAGAGCTTGAATCTGAAGAAGAAAACCCAATGTTGGTTTTGTTCCTGCATGAGGATGCGAGAACCCCCGGGATGTTAGGTTTCGAAGTGGAGGTGGGTCGTCTGAACAAGTCGTTGATGAGTGAATGCATTGCACTAGGTTTTAGATTTCTAGACGAGGGCTCAGTATTTACTGACGTAGGTTTATCGAGGGCCTGGAGTATTTTTCTGGATCTTCTGCACGCAATGGGGAACGACATTCGCAAGAAGCAAGCACTACAGGAAGCATCAAAGCCGAAGAAGGGAAAACGCAAGTCGTCGACAGCCGGCAATGATGACAATGAGGCCGGGACTTCCGCAGGAAAGAAGAAACAGAAGGAGGATCAAGATCCAACATTGATGTCAGATAACAAGAGACCTAAAGCTGGGGAGATTTTCGACAAGGAAAAATGCGAGAAGATGGAGGAGAGGCTCACGAAGGAATACAATGACGTATTTCCATTCGGATTCGAGAGTACCTTCCTTGTTAAGGTTTCCATGATGGAACTAGCTCCAAGGAGCATGGTTTACAGGCCGTTAAATATCAAGCATAAGGACGAAGTGAAACCGCGACTCTTCCAGCTTCATTTGTTCGACTCCAAACATCCGGTGTATCTTGCGCCAATCAACCCTTCCAATCTCGAGAAGATTGCTTCATCGCGACCGAAGCAATGGAAGGAAATGGACGTATCCAGGTTCTTCGTCATTGGTGGATAACACACCATCGTGGCAGCAAAGGTAATGGACTTCACTTCCACCCAGACCTCTCTTTTAACGAACCTCCACTGGGCAGTGGAGGTTGGTGTTGAACAACAAAATTGGATATGTCCCTACACTTTCAACTCTCTCACCCATTTTATATTAACTGTAGTAGGAACTTCTCGAGGATCTTGCCGACAGCGAACTGAAGGAGTCTTACCGGGAGTGGCCTGCGAAGATTGTATGGTCTACCGATGAACAAAGGCTCCTAAAGTTGTCAAAGCTCCTCAACGATCCCAATATGGCACAAAAGTTTGATACAACAATACCGGAGAAAGTTGCGCACGCGCGAATGTTATTCAACCTGAGGGGGAAGCCAAAGAAATACAACGATCACACCACCAAGTCCGAGACGAAACGATGGAAGGTATGCATTTATGGAATGAAAAACTATTATTCACATTCATTTTATGCTAAAGAATACTTCTGTTGTCGGAATGACACCTAATTTTTCCTGAATGTGCAGGAGTTCATGTTTGCCTGTCATTTGATATTTGAAATGGGTAGCATTAAGGAGGCAATGGTCATGGTACTTTGCGACAATGACGTTTGGAAGATCTGGGAAGATGTTTAAAAAAACTGGGAGCAGGGAAAGCTACTCGACCCGCTTGGGATACAGTACAAGGGTGAACGGCAATAGCTCACGAAATCTGCTATCGCAAAGTTGCAAGGGTTGAACAGATGGCAGCTGATAAAAGTTGCGCAGAAAATCCTGGACCTGAAATTGACCATTCAAGATTACAAAGGACAAGACAAATCAATTTAAGGCATGAACAAGTACATAGACGACATGAAAATGCGCCGATTTATTGTCGACGATGTTATGGAAGTGTTGGGGTGGCCTTGGAGGACAAACAGTGCACGGAACCGTACACTAAGGACAAGTGGCGTGAAGTGAAGAAAAAGTACCACTGCAATAAGGCAAAGTTCTCAACATTTAAAGACAAACTAGGGACGGATTACATCCAAAGCAAGATCAAGATAAACATGGAGACAAAACCACTGACGGCCACTTTTGTTAAGTATGTCTCCTCCATCAAGAAAGCTTATGAGGATAGAGAAGATGCCATGGCGATTATTTCAGCGAGTTTCAAGTCTCATTACGTTCTCATGGGGGGGGAAACAAAATTCGCCGATGTCAAGTCCCGTCTGCGACTCGCACCGAGAAACAGTTTGACAACATAGTGATGGTGTTCGTCAATATAATTTCTGAAGATGACTCTGTGGTATTTGAGTCCAAGGATTATGTGAACATACTGGAGGCTTTTGTGGCTCAGAAAATGAACATGAGTGCTTTTGTTTTCTTCTCGACGCAACCATCCTCGGCCAATCTGGTCTCCTACATCCAAAATGGTCCCGGAAGAACATCGTATCTTGTCCGACATGGATTTTATGTTCCGGGGGAGTATGAAAATGTTTATAAAAATAGCACGAAGACTTTCTCTTGGACTGTAATGTGCCTGGACTATGTTTTTCCAGCGACACCCGAGAAGATGCAGAATCTGGACGAGCACATCGTCACCGTACTCTTAATCGAGCCAATACAGCCGATTCTGGAAGGGCCTTCTGAGAAGCCATCAGCTTTTGAAGAAGAGTGCAGGACTTATAATCATGAGCTACGAGTTGACACATACGATTATTTGGCCTCCCTGTTTTGTCGAGATGGGATGTCCGCTGTCAACATCTTCGGAGGCGTGATGTTGACGTACGCCCTTCATGTAAGTGTAAAACCTTTTGGCATTTTAAATACGATTTTTATATTTTTGATCGAACACGTCCTCTGTTTTATTGACTGGGTTTATCTGCAGGCAAGAAACATTCGAGTGCTTGACATCAACCACTCAACCAAAAAAAAAAATTGCAAAGGAAAAGTAGAAGCAAATTTTAAGAAGCTTCAAATTGAGAATGATAATGTTGCTGAAGAGGTTGACGGAGGAGACGATGATGAGGATGAGGAGGAAGATGAAGACTTGGAAGAAGGAGGTGGACATTCCGAACACAGAGAGGAGGACGAGGGCATCGATTGTAATGAGGACACCGAGGGCCACGATGGAGACAATGCAGACCGTTGGGAGGCTGGACACCTAGATGTGATTCAGGACTTCAGAACTCGGTCACTGGATGGACTTGAGAACACCACGCAAGATGTTGCGGTCCACAAGGTTGTGATTCTTGATGGGGATTCGTCGAGTTCAAGCGAGAGAACTAAGAGTAATCCTCCTTCACCCTCAAGGGGTGCCGAGGCCAGCTCAATCGAGGTGGCCGACAATCTTGTTCGGAGTTCAGAAGACTGGTTCAAACCTGTAGAAGGGGACGAGCCGGCGCCAATGTCTCCGTCTCCCGCCAAAGAGAGGGTAGAGAGAGCGAGGACAAAGAGCCCGTGTCTCAAAAAAGAAAGCGGACACAGAGCGAGGACTAAGAGCCCGTCTCCTGCAAAACGGGACAGTGGTGACAGAGCCAGGACTAAAAGCCCATCTCCTGGAAAAAACAGCGGAGGCAGAGGCCGAACTCAGAGCCCAACTTACTCTCAAAGTGTCTCCCAGCATGTAATTTGGATGTAGGTAATGAATGACACCTGAAGATTTATGGTGTCTTTAAGTATTATAAATGGAACAAATTGTGTGTATTGCATCTGGTTGTGTTTTGGTTGTGTTTTTGCCAATATCTAATGTGTATCTTGATATTTCAAACCTTCTTCAACTTTACATGTGACTGACGGTTACGAAAACTCGTATAGATCCATGAACAGAAATTGGAGGAAATCACACAAACCCGGACAGAGTCCATCTCGACTCAAACAGTGAGGAGACAGGTGGACTTAACAATAAGGGTCAGCCCACCTGATCCGGTCATACGAGCAACCTCCACTGCCCAGTCGACGTTGCGAGATGGAGGAGATGAGTCGGAGATGGTCGTTGCTCAGCACGAAGGAAAAGAGAGCGAGCAGCCACAACAACAAATTCGGAATCCCTCCCCGAAACGGGTATACACTTCATAACCATCTTAGCTATGTTCTTCTTTTTCCTTCTTCTAGTTTTCAAAATAAATTAATTGTTCTGTTATTCCACAGGATGATATGATTCACCCTCCAATCGACTATCACAAATCTGTGAACCCACAGGATTGGTATCGCCTCTCTGAGGAACCGAAAGGATGTCGACCAGGATATTACATCCTGGTTCTTGACGTCGGTTACCTTGGTGAGGTTTACCTCCGAGATGGCCCGAGATCCCCTCCCGCAACCCATCCTTGTGTGTGCGCTGGAAAATTCAAGCTTGCAGTCCGAAATGGGTTGGACGACTACCTGAAATGGGTCCTTAAGCATTTTAAGGTCTACTTTTGGAACACTGGACCGTTAGAAAATGTCCTGGATATAGGGCTGGCTTTGTTTGGAAGAAGGTTTTACAAGGTCAGTGAATTCAGCAATGAGAACTGCGTGAAGCACAGACAGACTTTCAGTGACAAATGGCCCAAATATCCGAGAGCGCCAATATATCTCAAACGTCTCTACGACCTTTTCACTGTAGACGACACTGTAGCGTACAAATCAAACACACTTCTTATCGACACTGTAGAAAATATGTATAAGTCCTACTTGAACCCAAAGTCGATCGGTATCTTCCTTCCAAAATATAAAGCGCTCGTCGACCCATACAAGGACAAGTTTCTTCTGGATGAACTCAAACTGCACCTAGAAGAGTTGCGGTTATCCGGAAAAGACGCTGATATATTCAACGTGGAAAAACCCATAGGATGTCGACCGTATAATGACCCAAAGGTCAAATGCCTCTTGCTATGGGATTTGCAGTGGCAGGTTTATCTTAGAAAACAAAAATTTCCTGACGCTTCCTTGGAACAGATTGAAACGTAGATGGCTGCTCGAGATTTTCCTGAACCTCGACTGTCCAGTGGACGTTGCTCCCAATGTCAATCCTATCCTTGGTTTATCTTGATTACCACCTAAGTGCATGTATGAATTTCTCACAGATTGCAGCACCAGTTTCTCCAGTTGCGAAAGGATTGCGCTTGATAATTTTTTACCTGAATGGAGTTTTGTGCAAAGTCTTGAAGCACCAGAAGAGCTACAATGTCCCCCGAATGTCTGAGACAGACTAAAAGATACCAGCTCTTGTTGGATTTCGACTTGTCTATAGGCGGGAAAAATATCGTGAGATGTGGACAGAGTTGAACAAACATTTCCGTCTAGATATATGGAGCTGCATGATGTACAAGAACTTGCAGCCTATCCTAGACTTTATGCTTTGGGGTCTTCCTCAGCCGACATTTGTTATGTCTCAAGAAGATTGTATCTCCTGTCCTACTTCTGTCCACCCTCAATTTATATCAGGATATGACCCACCGAGTCTGTTCTTGAAGCCATTGATGACGGTCTGGCAAAGATTTGGTGGTCAGTACAACAGGAGTAACACTCTACTCATTGACAATTATGCTATTAAGTGTGTGTTGAACCCGCCTGAATCATGTCTGATTCTAAAATCGTTTGAATCCGTTGAGACGGACTCTTGCTATCTCCAGAAGGTTCTCCATAAATATTTGCTTGAAATGAAGAAATCTCGCACCGTTTCCAGTTATCTCAGGGAAAAGAGGATAGGACTTAAGCCTTACCAGAATGTTTCAACCGATCCCAAGTTTAAGCCTCTCTTGGATTATATTGATGATTCTAATTACGGGAATCTCCGATATGATGCTTCAAAATAAAGATTTTATTGATCAACCACGTCTGTGATTCAATGTATATTTTTGATTGGTTTTTCTATAGGTTGTATTGTTTTTCTATAAAAACTGTTGTCTACTGTGATTTCCGTTTCAATGTGAATTGACATGGAATTGTTTGCTATCTCCTAGTCTCATCCATGCATTTCTCCACCCTATACCATCCCGATCCTCTGGGATTCAAGCCTTCCCCGAAACTCGTCTCGGGGGCTTTTTCATATCCGACAACTCCCACTGTGCAGTGGAGGTTATCCTGTGTCTGTACATTGACCATGTAAGTTCATTTCTGTAGGTTCATGGAGATCCTGCTGATGCCAACTTCTTGTCGGGACCTCCATTGGAATCCTCCATATCAGAAATTCGTCGACAGAGGGACAACATTCACACTACTGTTGAGATTTCTGTCAACGACAGTGAAGAATCATCCAGGCACTTGGCTTCATTTCAATTGCACGACCATCCTCTTCAGTCCATTCCTGAGAAGGATGTTCCGTCGCAGGATTGTTTAGCATTGAATGTCGAAGGTGGAAGCCAACCTGACAAATCTGTAGGGGATTTCGTGGACCTCAATCTACGGTCTTCCTCACCCTCCCTTTTAAGTGTCAAGGGTCTGAAATGTACCTTGAGAATGTCAGCCATTAAGGATGCGGCTGAGGATGCGGCTCCGCGTCACACTGTTGTCTATCTTCCCTCCTTCTCTCCCCAGCACGAAGGTTGGACAGCCCAAATCAGAAGGAGTCAGGTAAAATTACTTATATCTGAATTCTAACTCGTCCTTTTGTTTTCCTTAGACTAGTATTGGGTTTGATGTTCTTGTTTTACTCCAGGCCAGAAAATCTGCGGATTGTGACATTCCTGTCAAACGACGTCTTCATTGAAAATCTGTTCCGAGGTAATCCTTCATTACGTGTGAATTCCATTCAGGATGTGAGTGCTCAAGGAACAATTTCCATTCCGTTCCCCTTCTCCGCAACCCTTTGGACGAGGACAAGGACGAAACTTCAATTGCAACTTCTCGGCTTCCCGACCCTGCAGTGTTGGTGCAATGTTCTGCACCGAGGAAGCGGAATAGGGCTCCCAAACCATTTCAATCTCTTCTACAAATCGGTTCCACCGGAGAGAAGTCCTTCGTTAGAGACAAAGCAGACTCGAGGAAGAAAATGAATACCTCGGACGTACCGAGGTCTCGTCAAAACATGTCTGTTGGGATGCCAAGCCCGCCAACGAGAGTTTCCAATAAGGCGACATCGGTATTATTCGATATCATTTCTCCACTTTCATTCCATGCTTGTTGGACGGAAATGCGGTGCCGCATTTCCGTTTGCGTTCCGTCATGTGCAATGGGATGCATTGTTCCGAAACAACACAATTGCGGCCTGTGTTAATGAGCACAACTTGGTTGTCTAACCGTTTTAACTAATAGTCCTGGCACTTGTCAGTGCGAATGTTCATGTCCGCATCGAGAATATTGCTGGATCCACCCTTACGAAAAACTGTCAAGAGATGTTATTTCCTCGCCGAAATGGCCATCATTGTCATACATACAGGATATGGAATCGGAGCTCCCACCTTCATGCATGTATCTTGCGCCCCCTAGGGCGCATTATGGCTCCTAGTGAGTCACTAGGGCGAGGCCGGAGACCCAACGAAGTAGGTGCAACCCATATTTTTTAGGCGAAATAAAGCCAGAAAGCACTCAAACTTTGTGGGCTACGACACATCCTTGAAAAAAACATGGGAAAAAACAAAAAAAAAACCAGAAAGCATGCGTTCCCTGGCGGAGTGTCACCATAAAGCAACAATGGAACCACCCCTTGGCGCCTGGGAACCGGATCCTGACCCGCCATCCAAGGCCGGCGCCTGTTGGCGTGGTAGCCGTAGGGGATCTCGCCATGTGCTCCGCCCTAGGCCGTCCGTTTGCCAAGCATTTTAGGGCTGGAGGGGGTGGCCATCGCCACCACGGCGCGGCAGCTGTCACTCTGAGTTCATCGCCTACTATGTTGTGCCTTGAGTTCATGTGCATCGCCAGGTTTGTTTAGTGTGCGCTTCTTTATTGGGAGGGACTTGAAGGATGCGGGGGGAGCTTTTTTGTGCGGAGGCGGCTGCTGGATCGCATTAGGATCGTGGCGGCATAGGCTGAAGCAGGAGGGAGACATGTAACAAAGTGAGGTACACCCTTGACCCCCGACCCCTTGCCTCATATGTTCTTGCATTCTTACATTCTTTGCACTGTAGTTGTATGTGGAGTCTCCATTGTCGAGTCCCCGCCATGCCTTGCTTTCTATCTTCTTTAGTTCAGGGAGAACTAGTCTTGTTTATATCTTTTTTTCTCCTATCTTGTCCTCTTTGCATGTTATAGTGTTAAGGTTGGATTGATTTGGAGTCCCAACACAAGGATGAGTCTCAAATCCAGGCCCCTTGCCGCATCCAAACGCATGAGTTCCTTCTCTTTTCTTGACAAGTACTTAGCGAGCTCGCGGAATTGGGGAAATTCCCAGCCTCTTAGCGTAGTTTGTGATAGAATGCCACCACCCTCTGATGCTGAAGGCACATCAAATGAGTCCAGTGACTCTATCCCCTCACCCCCAGAGTCATCCCAAACTTCTCATGGGACTATTGTGGTGTCTGCTGACACACATGACAATGAGGATTCAGATGATGCACATGAGGACGCTGTGCCTGCCAAAAAAGCTAAGCCTAACTATGATCTGACAAGGAAATTCCAGTTGGAGTGGGTAGCAAAGCTGCCATGGGCTGAGGGGGAGCTTGGCACAGATGGGAGCTTACATCTTGTGAGGTGCAAGGTCTGCTCCACCATCAACAAGAGGCCCATGCTCATGGCCCCCAAGTGGGACACACTCATCAAGCACGAGGGGAGGAGGAGGGCCCAGAGGGACATGCCCAAGTATAAGGTAAAAAAGGGGGAATGGTATGTAGCAAGTGATTGCAAGCACAAGAAGAATGCCGCTTTATATAATGCCCGTGCTCCTGCCACAGTACTGGAACAAATTGTTGTCCACAACACGGGTGAGAGGGCTAGAAAGAAAGTCCAATTTGTTACTCTTCTTCATTTGCTTTGAGGGGGCTGACCCATGATAGAGTATGAGAGAATGCAAGATTTGTATGAGTATTTGGAGGTCCAGAACAGCCCCAAAATGCATTGGAGTGCTACAAGTGGCTGGATTATGGCAGAATTCATGTATAATGAGGTTCAACAGGCTATGCTGACTTCTGTAAGAACTGCCAAATTTGTTGCCTTGACTTGTGATGAGGTAACCTCTGTGGACAATGGCTCGTGGATCAGCGTCCATGCATACTTTGTGCAGAACTGGGTAAGAATCCCCATGATGATCTCTCTCTCCAAAAAATTGTGGACGGGAGTGGGGCTGATAACCTCACTCTAGTCATAATGGATGCATTGTGAAAGGGTGGAGGACTCGCTGAATCTTCTGTAGCTCAGAAATTGCTTTGTTTTGGGGCTGATGGTGTGAGCACCTTCCAAGGTATGAGGAATGGTGTCACAAAACAAATTGCATCCAAGCATGCTCCCTTCTGTATGAGGGTGCATTGCATGGCACATATGTACAATTTGGCCTTCAAGACACTATCCCAGTTGAGCATTGTTAGTGGCATTGAGACTTTGCTTCAGACCAGCCATGCCTATTTTGCATACAACCCCAAAAGATACTTGGAGTTCACCAAGTTTGCAGACATGATGGAAACAAAGGGTCTGAAAATGCTTCGGAATGTGAAAACGCGGTGGGTGTCCATCATTGAACCAATGAAGCGGATTTTGGCCGAGTACAGACCCATCCTGGCCAACATGCAGATCGACAAGACGGACAACAAAGCTGCAAAGGTAATTAGAATTTGTTGGCTTGTGTGCATATTTTATCATGTTGTGCATGTTTATGATTAACTAGTTCATTCGGCATTTCTGATGTGGTGTGTTGCTGTGGTGTGTGGCAGGGTTTGCTGGCTTTGTTATGTGACCCATACACCATGTTGGGTATGTGTTGCATTCTCCCCCTCCTTGAGAGCATCGATTGTTTGGTGCACTTTGCACAAGACCGAAATGTTTTCATTTGTGACATGGTTGCTGCGATTAAAATCTGTCAGGGGCAGTTATACTCCTTGTACATTGATCGGGGAACTGCCTTTGCAAGTGATGAGTTCTGGTCTTTTAAGAGCTTGTTGGATTGTAGGCCATGAGCAATCCACCTCAAGGGGGTGGCTGACCTGAACAACAACTCATAACATTTGGTTTATATTGTGAATGGGGAGCAAGTGTGGGCTAACCATGTGTCTGCTGCATCTATGCCCATTGTGCATGTGGCTGGTGCTGATGACTTGGTGATAGTGGAGGCACAAGTAGGGCAGGGTGTGGATGGGACTGAGGTGGAGAGTCCGCGGAACTATGTGAACAAGGACTTATGGAACAACCTCGTGGCCAGAGCCAAAAATGAGTGTTCAGGTAATATTTAACTGCCATGCCCCTTGAAATCTGATTACCCCAGTTGAAATCTGGAACCATTGTTGCTGCTATGACTATCCATGCTCTTGGAAATGTACTTACCATTTCTGCTGTGACTGTTCAGGCTTGCTTTTTTGCTCTAACTTAAGCGCATGTGGGTGTGCAATTGCAGCCATGCAACTTGTGGATGAGCTGAATATCAGATTTCCTGAGCACTCAGTGTTTGATGCCATGGGAATCGTGTACCCACAGTGCTGGTTGCAATCAGGGGCTGAGGATAGTTTTAGGAAGCACCTTGAGGTGCTCAAGAGCTGGTATGGTGAGGCTAGAGTTTTTGGCGAGGGGGCTGATCAGAAAACAATTCAGCCCACCCTCAATTGTTGGGACTTGGACTCCCAGCAAGGTATGTTCCAGTTTTGGGCGGTTCTTGCATTTGTGAAGGAACCTTCAGTTCCGGCTCCACATTTCTTTTCAAGAGACGGTTCTGGATTCGGTTCCGGTTTTTTTTTTTATTGAGCCGGTTCCGGTCTGGTTCCGGATCCAACTTTTAAACATGGGGGCGGTTCCAGTTACCAGTTAGTTGCTGATAAAAACCACCGGTTCCGGTTAGGTTCTGGTTTTTATTTATTTATTTTTATTTAAATAAATAATTAGATTTAAAATATTTTATCAGTCCGGGAGATTAAATAGCAATGTATTCACATATTTGAACTAAAATCCAATGATTTTATTAGTTTTCACTAACACAAAAAAAAACAAACAAAAATACTCTAAATAAACTGGTAGAAGAAAATGGGTAAGATTTTATGGGTTGAAATTACTATTCAGCTATCTGGCAAGTATTGGCATCTTCCAACATTTTGATTAATGAACTTAGCCATGATATCATGGAGCTGGAAATTGAACCCAAGATCTCATGGCGTTGAAGCATTGAACATAGAATGTCATGGCCTTCAAGCATTGAACCCAAGATCTCATGGAGCTAGTTTTGCCATGGGGCCCACCAGCTCTCCAGGTTATGCCATGTTATGCCAAGGGCCCACCAAGGGTTCAAGAACCGGAACCTGTTTTTATCCCCATGCGCCCCGGTTCTCTGGTTTTCACCCCAACAGGAACCGGTTCGGTTCTGCGCCGATCCCCATTGGCAGGTTCCGGTTCCGGGTCAGGTTCTGCAGGAATGGGCCCCGGTTCCGGTTAACCTGAACCTAAACCGGCGGTTAACCTGGGTCCTGGTGGGTAACCGCCCAACACTGGTATGTTCAAGTTGAGTATGAAATCCAATGCTTTGGCAGCCATGGAACCCCCCTAACCCTCTCACAAAGATCTGGAGAACTATTCATGCATCTCGCGTACTAACTCATGCATTCCTGGAGTATGTCAAACTTGCAGAGATCGCGATGGTGCATGTCTTGGGCAGCGTTGAGGATGAACGATGCTTTTCATTTTTGGCATTTTTTAAGAACAAGCTGCGGTCTGGCCTTGATCCCCACCTAGCGGTGGTGGTGGGTATGTATGGCTAGAAATTCTTTGGCCTACGTGATTGTCCGTACGAATCATGCTTTGATAAATGGAGTGGAGCGGTGCCCCGTGGTCGTTATAATGTCTCTGCTTAGATTTACAAAGTTCCTTTTGTGCTGGAGGGAAAATTCAAGAGCCCCTTTGTTTCCATCATCGCGATGGTAGTGAGAATATCGACGTTGACATTTGGTATTTGGGCAATTTTCATGGGGCATGTTGCCTAGACAGTCTGTTTTGGACCTGGTAGCTTAGTAGTATTAGTTCCCCAGTGTCTTTTGGGCGCAAGACGCAATATATTTATTTAATTTGAGAACAAGGGCCTCCATCCATTTTTTTAATTAAAAAATATTAAAAAAAAATCCATTATTGTCATGTGTCCCATCCAGAGTGGGCTAAGTCGACCCTGAATAAATGTTAAATGTTTTTTGGTTATGCTACCCTTACTGTTATGAAATCTTGGCTCTGTAAAAACACTTGAAAACAACAACATAACATGAACATAATGGTTCTGAAAATAGATATTACCTCAACAATTATTTTTGACCTCCCTCAAAAATTATTGTTGAGGTAATTTTTTTAAAGAAAAACATAATGATTTTGAAAACATATATTACCTCAACAATTGTTTTAGACCTCCCTCAAAAATTATTTTTGAGGTAATTTTCTTTAAAAAAAAAACATAATGGTTTTGAAAACGGATATTACCTCAACAATTGTTTTGACCTCCCTCAAAAACTATTGTTGAGGAAATTTTCTTTTCAAAAAAACATAATGGTTGATATGTGATAAGAAATAAAAGATATGTTATATTTTTTCTGCTCTATAGGAATAACAATTATCTAGGTGGACTCTATGGAGCCAAATTAATGACATTGGCCTTTTATGGCCACTTTGCTGCAATATAAGGGCCCTTGGAGCCACGTTTATCTGCCCTGCTTTGAACAATGTGTCGCCATTGCAATGTCTTCTTGGTCATATATGGTCGCCATATTGCGACACTATGGTGCGTAGCTGTAGCCACGTACAATCCACATGGAAAACAGCTGGTTCGCCACCTACACATTCTACCTCACGAGTTTGTAGCCACATGGCGGCTGTACTTGGCAGATTATGTGAGGCCTGCGATTGGCTGTAGGCCATAATGTACTAGATAATGGCCACCGGGCGGACCTGCGAGCAGGGTCAACCGGTGGCCATTATCGAACGTAATTGGAATGGGGGAGTATTACTTGGGCTACAAACCCCAGAAGTCGCTATCAGAGCTACAATAGCCAAAAAAATCTTGCCACGTGCTACGATGTGGCAAACTCCCTTGACAAGTGAAAGGCCAAACCCTGCGGAACGTTGGGTGGAAGCTGTAATACGACCCCATGTCCAATTACGAGCTGCATAAAGACCCGGCCAGGATTTTGTAGTTAGAGAGGATGGCGCCTTACATGGAGGAATTTTCACGCCAGGTCAGCCTGGCACTTCCTGCTCTTGTGAGCCGTCCGATTTAGATGATCCCAGCCGTCGATGGTAAAGGAAATCCTTGGCTGTGTCTTTTACGCCGGTTAAGGCCCTCGGACGGGGTCCTTCCTGAAACTCGGGGCCGCACTCGGCTACCGGCCCTTTCTTTCGCAGGCCCTTTATTTCAGGAAGGCCCCGTCCTTGGGTCTTACCCTATACTGAAAGTCAAACAGTCGATTAGGCCAGCGCCGTGGAATGACAATCTTATGCTTCCTAATTTGCCTCAAAAAAGGCATAATCGTAATAGAGCAGAAGCGAGGTTACCGTGAAAGAGGATCATTTGCTCCTCTCACTATAATTACGGGGACTGATTTTGTGAGCTGTCGCTCCCAGATGTTTCCCTTAAGAAAAAACAAAAACAAATCCAGAATGATCCACTAAAAATTATAGAAATATTGCACCATGTAATCAAATTACCTCAACTTCAAAAAGGAATAATATTATTTTCTTCTTGTACACTTCTGTTTATTATATAAGTTAAGTAAGGGCCACTGTCCCCTTTTAACATTTTCTTTTTCAAAAAAAGAATAATCACCATAAGGGAATCCTGCCGGCCTGTGCATTTAGACACATCCCTCTCTAAAAGGCTGATCTTATGCCTGCCCACAGGACCCAGCCATTTTGCAATTGCGAAGGTACATGAAAGGCATATCTCAAAGGTATTTATCTTTTAATATGTTATATTTTTGGGAGGATAAATGAGATGGATGAACTTTGTACAGAATTACCTTCATGATTGTGCTTACATGAGAGCAAAGTGGGAAGTTATCTTTCTATAGCTATGTGGGCAGTGTGAACAAAAGACTCATAACCACGTTTATTTTATTTTAATTTTTAATTTTTTGGAAATACCTGGGAGACACCAGCTCAGAAATCAGGCCCCTTAATTTTTTTTTTAAATTTTTCTTAGTTAGTTTTCCCCCTTAATTATAGTGAGAGGAGAAAATAACCTCTTTCGCTACCTTTATAAAGGTGATTATGCTTTTATGCAGGCAAATACAAAAAAAAACTACTACCTATACATAAGCGGACAATGGGCGGCGGTTGGAAAGTTGTAGATTGTGAAGAGCTTCGGTACGTGGGAATGTTGGCGCTGGGATGGAGGACCTGCTAAAGAGGGAGACAAGCGTTGAGAGAGGATTAGAATCTAGAACCTAGAATCCAGGTGTTGTCGTCCTGTTGAAGAGGCTTCCAAGCTGTGGAGGCTACCTACCTCTAACTCGATCATGCCAGGGACTCAGACGTGTTTGATTCTACATTTTCATATTTAGGTTTCTATTGAAAGTCTTCTGTTTTATTTGGAGATTGTCCTCTTTGAAGCTATGTACACTATCACCATCCGCATGCTCCATAAACAATCATTCCATGCGATTTATGCTTTCAACCACTCCCCGAACTGTTTCTAAAGAATTTGGGCCCACCACTGCTTCACATAGTCTGACGCCACATCTAAGGATTTACTACATGTGACCGTTGGATTGGAACTGACAGCTGCAATACCTTCAATAGCTACCCCCACAAACAAATTCAGAAAAATCCAATGTGATCCTAAGAGGACAATAATATTCGATCTAGCTTTAAAAGAAATTCAAGCTGCATGCATAAACTCTAAAAGGCATATCGAATTTGTCAGTTAGCCTAGGTAGACATTGGTGACCTTCCTGAGCAGCGTGTGCAGATCTCACAAATGATCTGTGAGTGACAAGCCTTCATATACGTCCCATCAGGTGGGCAAACAACAGCCGTCCTACGTTCCACACTCTTCATTCGAATGTTTGAATCCGTTATCAGAACGGTTGTACACAGAATAACGCACATGCAGAAGGGTGAGTGTAGAGACCATATGGGCCTGGAGAGAAATAGATCATCGTTTGCTGGATCAGATCTCTCTTCAGTTCAGTCCAACTGTTTGGATCAAATCGAGGTCATTTCACGACCCCTTCACGGCAAAGACGGTTGGCAACGTAGAGCTGGGCGCTATGAGGGCAATGCTTTTTCTAATGCTTTTAACCATGCAAATGTTACCTGACACTATAGCACAACATTGCATAGACCCACGAAGATGGTGCACAACTTCAGTCGTCCAAAGTTATGCTCGCAATTACAGACCGGCTTTAATGAACATGGATCATACGTGGATCAAGCAGGAAGCAAAGGCTACAAGTTCCAAGCATGTTACAACCCCTAAGCATCAACGAAAGGAGATAGCAGATACCTTGGCCAATGCAGGCCGTTTTCACAACAGAGGCAGAGATATAGTTTCCAACAGTAGGCACTTGACGAGTACTAACTTATCACATTTGTCTCCCTATGATGAACAAGCCTTACTGGCCTTCAAGTACAGCATGCGCAAAAGCAATTCCGCAGCTATGGCGAATTGGACTACTACAAATCAGTCTGATCCTTGTACGTGGGTCGGGGTGACTTGCCAAGGGCAGCGCGTTGTGGGGCTAGAACTTCCGGGCATGAACCTTCAAGGGAAAATCACACATTTCATTGGGAACCTCACCGCTCTTTCCACTCTCAACCTCACGTCCAACAATCTCTATGGACGGATCCCCCGTCGACTTCGAAATTGCAGAAACCTTTCCGTCCTCGATCTTACAAATAACTCCTTATCGGGGTATATACCTCAGGAAATTGGACAGTTGCAAAACCTAAGGACACTTTGGCTTTTTTCAAACAACTTGTCCGGCCCCATCCCCGTGGAAATAGGCTTGTTACACAATTTGCAAGACCTACAACTGAGTAATAACAGCCTCAGTGGCGGCATTCCCACTACTTTGGGGAATTGTACATCACTTGTGAAGAGTCTGACCTTGAAACAAAATCTCCTTTCAGGTGAGAGTATTTCTGCTTGATTTGCATCATCGATACTCAACTTGCTGATTCTAGTTTCTTCTTGTATGGTGGGATTTTATTCCTTGGAGTGGTCCTTTAATATTTATTACTCGTGATGAGACCTTAATACCATTTGAATTTGGACCGTTGAAGCCACTGCAGGAGCTGATATTGGGATTATTTTCTTGAGATCTTGAAGACAGAAGAATGATACAAGTGCCAAAGTGTTTCTTGGAAGTCCCAATTATTGTACAAGCTTATCTTGGTGCGGGTATCGTGCTGTACACGATGTTGGTTGATCTTTGTTCACTTACAATGTGACAATCTTGTGGGTTGCACTCTCAACCTCCACGTCCACGTCGGGGATGTGTATGCAATCTTTTCGAGGACACAATTTAGACTTGAATTGTTCGAACTAACGAGCAATTACTGTTGGATTCGTAGGTGGCATACCGCCAAATTTGGGAAAGTTGACCAAGCTCTCGCATATCGATCTGAGTGAGAACACTCTCACGGGCACTATACCCTCTTCTTTAGCGAATTGCACATCCCTTGTGGTATTGAGGCTTAACAGCAACCAATTCACAGGTGGGCTCACGTGCATTTAGGTCATGGATTCTCTCTAAGGCATAAACACTTGGGTTGAAATCTATATGACTCAATCTTTTAATGTACATTAAAATTACATGTGCAATTCTAACAATATGTGATGGCTGTTGTTGATCAGGTGGTATACCTACTGCATTGGGAACAATGAAGACATTGGAGCTTTTGGATTTGAGTAGGAACAATCTCACATACAACATCCCATCTTCGTTGGCGAATTGTAGTTCCCTTGTGGGTGTGTGGCTAAACAACAACCAATTCACAGGTAGGCTCCCATGTGCATTTAGGTCATGGATTCTCTCTCAGGCATAAACACTTGGGTTGAAATCTATATTACTCAATCTTTTAATGTACATTAAAATTACATGTGCAATTCTAACAATATGTGATGGTTGTTGTTCAGGTGGTATACCAACTGCATTGGGAACAATGAAGACATTGGAGCTTTTGGATTTGAGTAGGAACAATCTCACAGACAACATCCCATCTTCGTTGGCGAATTGTAGTTCCCTTGTGGGTGTGTGGCTAAACAACAACCAACTATCAGGGTCTATACCCAAAGAAATTGGACAGCTGCAAAATCTAAGTACCATTTATCTTTCTTCAAACAAACTTACGGGTGAGACTATCTCCTCCCCCTTACATATAACCTTCTCCCGGTGTCGTCATGTTACAATCTGTATTGAACTCAATTTTTGAATGTGCATTGATGAATATGGAGCGCAATTCTAATATGTGATGGTTGCTGCTGATCAGGTGGTATACCTGATGTATTGGGAACAATGAAGAAATTGAAATATTTGGATATGAGTTTTAACAATCTCATAGACAACATCCCATCTTCATTGGCGAGTTGTACTTCCCTTGTGGGTCTGTGGCTGAACAACAACCAACTATCAGGGTATATACCCAAAGAAATTGGTCAGCTGCAAAATTTATCCTATATAGACTTGAGTCGAAACAATCTCACGGGCAATATACCGCCTTCTTTCACGAATTGCACGTCTCTTGTGGGTGTGTGGCTAAACAACAACCAACTATCAGGGTCTATACCCAAAGAAATTGGACAACTGCAAAATCTAAGTACCATTTATCTTTCCTCAAACAAACTTATGGGTGAGATTATCTCCTCCCCCTCACATGTAACCTTCTCCCGGTGTAGTCATGTTGCAATCTGTATTGAACTCAATTTTTGAATGTGCATTATGATGAATATATATGGAGCGCAATTCTAATATGTGATGGTTGTTGCTGATCAGGTGGTATACCTGATGTATTGGGAACAATGAAGAAATTGAAATATTTGAATATGAGTTTTAACAATCTCATAGACAACATCCCATCTTCATTGGCGAGTTGTACTTCCCTTGTGGGTCTGTGGCTGCACAACAACCAACTATCAGGGTATATACCCAAAGAAATTGGTCAACTGCAAAATTTAACCTATATGGACTTGAGCCGAAACAATCTCACGGGCAATATACCGCCTTCTTTCACGAATTGCACGTCTCTTTTGGGTGTATGGCTTAACAACAACAACCTCACAGGTAGGTTCTTGCATGGTTGCAAATTTTGCTCTGGTGTAACAATGTAACAAAATCATGTTGTAGGACTACTGTCAATCCATCCTTAGATCTGAGAATATCATTCGATTGTCTTTAGCTACATTTAACTATGTAGTTCTTTAGTTAGCTCTTGACCATCTACTCCTCATATCTTCAATTCTTACTGAAACTTAAGTGTATTTTAAATAACATCTTTGAAGAGGAAAAAAATTGCTACCTCAACCCTTAACGTCCTATCACTTAGATCATTATTTTAACTTGGGCTCTTTATTTGGATTTAGCTATCATTTACTAGGCTAAACTTGGGCTTAATTAGTTTTACAGGTGAGTACATAACATTGTATTTCAAAAAAAATAAAAAATCATATATATATATATATGATTTTATTTTTAACTAATGTAACTATAATTAACAGAAACATTGTGCAATAGTACTGACATACAATGGTTAATGGTGGTATAGGTCATATACCTATCGGATCGAGAAACCTTGTATACTTTTGGGTCAGCGACAATCAACTGACAGGTAAAATATTAATTGACTTTGAAGACAAAATATATATTTAATAGATTGATATTATTTTTTATTCATATTATCTAAAAAACAAACACCATATCATTTTTGTTTTTGTTTTGTTTTGTTTTTTCGCAGAAGAGGTTGAACACTTTTCAAACAAGTGTTGGGTTCAAATATATGGATATTTGGCACTTTGAGAGGAGGAATTTTTTTTTTCTCCAGCTCTGTATTTTTATTTTATTTAATTAATGGCGGACAGCAAGAGGCACCTATGGTAGTAATTTTAATTAAAAAATAATAATTATTTTATCATAAATCCGACCTCAGTTATAAAGTCTTATGCCAAAAAAAAAAAAAAAAAAAAAAAAAACTCTTCTTTTTCTCCTTTTTCTCGAAAAACACTCTTTCAAGTTCTACCATGATGCTTTTTTTGGCAGGTGATATACCTATGGAATTGGGAATGTCGAATCAACTCTCTTCCTTAAATCTAGGTGGTAATCAATTCACGGGTCAATTCCCTCTTTTTCTGTTGAACTGCACCCTACTCACAGAATTGTGGCTTAACGGCATGCAATTGACAGGTAAAAACTCCATATTTATCACTAGTATAATTATGTTTTCCCCCTCCTCAAGGGCCTGAATTGTGGGCTGTCGCTCCCAGGTTTCCTTTCACAAAAGATAAAATAAAATATCGGGTTAATTTTAATATGGTACTTATAACGAAATAGAGAGCATCAAAACTTTTGTCTCAAGTATATCTAATTGTATATGAGAACACCCAAATAATAGATATATTAGTATCAATGGATTATGATTGATCTACTAGTCTTTTTAGAGCTAAATGTGAAAGGTTGATGATAATGTATTCAATATTGCATTCAACTTTTTATATTATGAAATGTCAATGAATATTCAGAATCTGTTACCTAAATTTTTGAATGTATAGTGTAATGAACATGTAATATACACTATAGGTACTAACATGCAATGGTTGATGTTCAGGTCATATACCCATGGAGTTGGGAGTGCTGAATAAATTGGTATATTTGGACGTGAGTGGAAATAATTTTACCAACATTATCCCTTCTTCGTTGACAAATTGCACTTCTTTGCAGGGTTTGTGGCTCAACAACAACAATTTGTCAGGTGGGGAAATTTGATGCATGAATAACATTTATCACAATTAACACGTTAATTAGAAATGTAACAATTTTAAAATCTAGACTTATTTCATTGTGTGAAGACAATATGAAAATATCTCTATAAACCCCATCAACACTTGTAAAATTAAGATGTTAATTATGCGTAGAGAACACAAGGCTTATTGAATTGGTTATGTTGAACATTTGAATATGATGTTTTTCAGCACCAAGAATGTCAATACATACAAGAATTATTTTGATGTTATTAAATTGTCCATTTGACATGTGAAACAAATTTTGTTTGGTTGTTTTTAAATGAACTTGGATACATGATTATAGTACAAGAGATTGATTATGAGAAATTATCTAATTATGTGTGGTTTGATGTTTAGGTCACATACCTACTGAAATGGGAAGGATGAATCAATTGGTGTATCTGGATTTGAGCCAAAATAGACTTATTGGCAAAATCCCTACGTCTTTGACCAATTGCACATCCATGAGATATTTTCATCTTGACAACAATCAATTACAAGGTATGGTGTTATTTGAAAACTCAAAAGCGCAGAAATGATAAATTAATTTAAAGTTCAAAATCGCAAATACATTTGGTAAATTTTTGTAGATTGTGAACAAATATGTCATTATGATAGAGAAAATTAAGGCTATGAATGAGAAATGAACGACTTACAAGAAATATGATTCCAACCTCGTAAAAATATTCACTTAACACCCTTAGTGGTATAGCTAATCCACATTGCTTACTGTGATGGTTATTATTATTATTATTATTAAATTGGTGTTGAATAATGTTCAAAGGTGATGTACCTACACAATTGGGAGGTTTGACGCAACTACGATATCTGTATTTAAGCTCAAACAAGTTGAGTGGAAGCATTCCTTCGACTTTGGTCAATTGTACGTTTTTGCAAATATTGGAGTTGAGCAACAACACGCTATCTGGACCATTACAACTTGATTTTAATCAACTCGATGATCTACAATTATTTTCAGTTTATAGTAATAATCTCATTGGAGGTATTCCATCATCTTTCGCCACTTCTACTAGTCTTAAACTGGGGGATTTCGGTATGAATAACCTAAATGGAAGCTTACCTATTGAGCTAGTCAATGATTCGAGTTTGCAAAACTTGCGCATACTCCGTTTAGCTGGAAACAAATTTGAGGGTTCTATTCCATCTTGGATTGGCAACATGGTACAACTTCAAGTACTTGACTTGTCAAACAACAACTTTTCAGGCGATATTCCTACCAACCTTACTCGATTACAAGGTTTCAAAGTGACAGAAAATTCAAATGACTCACTAGCCGCGGGTTCGACACTTGATTATGAAATCACTTTATATCCTAGAGGGATTGGCTTGGACTATACATACATTTTGAAGTCATTGGCATATATTGATTTATCAAGAAACAGTCTCACTGGAAGTATCCCTTTGCATATCGGTACGTTGGTGGCTTTGAAGTACTTGATTTTGTCTCACAATGCTTTACAAGGTGAGATACCGCCAAATTTTGAAAATCTATTAGAATTGGAAACATTAGATCTTTCAAACAATCAACTTTCAGGTGGAATTCCAACAACTCTTACAAAACTAGAAAACTTAGGTACATTAGAACTATCTATGAACAATCTATCCGGGCTAATTCCGAGAGGCAATCAATTCAATTCTTTTACTGTAAGTACCTATAAGCCAGGGAATTTAGGTCTTTGTGGCTCACCTCTAAACAATTCATGCACACAAAATTTAAATGCTTCGATAGAGATATATAGAACCTTACAACACCAAGAACCTCAATTATCCGACATTGTGTCTATACATGGATTTGCTATAGGTGTAGCTATTGGATTTTCCTCAATAGTTGTCCCCCTAATATTTTGGGATAAAGCCCGGTATTTTGTTTTCAATCCATTGCCAAAAATTTACAATATAGAAATTACATAGTATTGTCACTTTGAGATTGTACACAATTATACATGACTTTGAATTTTGAATTGCACACAAAAATATTAATGTACATATATGTTTTCATGTTTATCACATGGGATGAACAATGTTTCATGGAATATTGTGTGTTACTTATATTGAGTAATTTGAATTGTAGAGCACTTCATTATTATAATGTGAGAGAACTAGCTCTACATTATATCTAATTATTTGGCTAGGGTTTGATTTGTTATATTCTTCTTATGGACTTCAAATTGCGATCAATACAAAGAGGTATATAGATATTTATGAGTAATTGATAGTATTATAAATTATACTATGATATTCTAGCTTTAATTTTCATACTATGTCAACAAATAAATATGTATGAAATGTTGCTTGAACACATAAGCTCCACATAAGTTGCTACAACTATTACTTCGATGATGGTAGATTTGAGGCACAATAAATATTTTTTTGTTATAAAAGAAATATATATGACAACATATTAATCGCATGGATTATTTACTATATCGTAAAGAAACCAAAGCTCTTTAGAAGACTTGCATTCATAACTGAAACAAACCATCATTAATTTATATGGAGATTTCAACTAAATTTATCATCTAGAGATCAAGAGTCGTGCACAACCAATTGTTTGTGCAACATTGTTCCGTATACATTTTTTGAAGTCATTGTGACTCCCAGATCTCGGAGGGACTGGTAACATTGATTTCAAAAAGGGGGAAAGAGACAATATGGCAAACTATCGGCCAATCACGTTGCTAAACTCTACCTATAAAATCATTGCAAAGGCCTTGGCACTCAAGCTGCAACCGTTGTTGCCGAACATCATAAGGAAAAATCAAACAGGCTTCCTCAAGGATCGCATGATTCTTGATAACATCCTTCTAGCCCATGAGAGCCTCCACAGGCTGAGGTGAATAACCAGCCATTGGTGTTCCTTATCCTGGATTTTGAGAAGGCTTTCAACTCCATTGACTGGCCTTTTCTCATGAAGGTTTTGGAAAAAACAGGGCTAGGGGGTCCTTTCCTGGCATGGGTTCGGATACTACTCCATTCGGCCTCCAGCATGGTAATGGTTTAAAATGGGGTAATCTCCAGATCCTTCCCAATATCCAGATCAGTACGACAAGGTTATCCAGTACTCACCCCGTTCCTTTTCTTGATTGCGGCGGATTCACTGGGTCATCTACTGGACTCTACACACGACATCATTGGTCTTCAATTGCCCACCTACAGGCCCGAAATGCTGAAATTATCTATGTATGCAGACGACACGGTGCTCCTGCTAGACAATACAAGGAAAAACAACATAGACAGAGCGCTACATGCCCTCCATACTTTATGCATTGGATCAGGCCTGAAAGTGAATTGGGGAAAGTCCATGGGAATCCTCTCCCTCCGGCAAGATGGGGCTCCCACAACACATTGTCAATCATGGGGCCAAGACCTTGGTTTAAGATGGCTGCAACCGGGGGAGTCACACACCTTGCTAGGTCACCAGATGGGCATACATCTTACGCAGCACAACCGAATGAAAGAGGTGTTTTCCAGACTTAAGAGAAGCCTGGCTTTTTGGAGCTCGGCAATGCTTTCTATAGTGGGCAGAGCACTAGTAGCCAATCAAGTTATGGAAGGCTCGCTATGGTTTTTGGTTGCAGTATGGGATCTGGAGGCTGCCCTTCATAAGGCGATAAGAACCCTCATTAGAAATTTCATCTGGGGGGCCACCCCCTCTACGCCATTGAGACGGGCACTAGTCTCATGGGACCAGCTGTGCCAAGAGAAAAAGCGGGGAGGCTTGGGAATTTTGGACATTGCAGCTCAGATCAAAGCACTACTGGCAAAGTCGATACCGAGGGCAATAAAATACAGGAGTGCTCCCTGGAGCAAACTCATTCAGCCTTATTTGATGGGATCTATCCCCGCATCTTCTCCCCTCTAGGCTCATTCTCTCAGGTGGATTGTCCAAGGTAGAAATGCAGGAATTAAGCTGGCTTCCAGACCATGGCAAACAATTTGGAAAGCATGGCATGCCCTGAGGGGCAACCTCACACAGAGAATGCCTGCCACTATACAAGAATGCCTCCGCCAGCCGCTGTTCATCAACTTCAACATGGACTCTACCCCTCTCCTGAAACATGCCCCGGCCTGGGCTTTTTTGGAAGGGAAAGGCTTCACCCACATCGCCTCTATTAGAGAGCAAGACCAGTTCTTGACGGAGGAGCAAGTCTCTACATCCCTGGGTGGAAGAAGGTCTAGAGCTTGGAACATTGTCCTATCAAATATCCCACAATACATGATGCCCATCCTTGATGAACCACAAACAGACTGGTCAGTCCCCGCTTGGATGGCTGCACCAACGGACAATCAATGGACGGTAATCCTCGTTCTCTCCACGCATGGAAACACAGCAACAGGGATAGGCTTCATACCAGATGCCGAAGACTGTCTGGCTTTTCAAGGCATTACAGACCACAACAAGGACAACCTCTGCCACATAAGAGTGTTGGACAGTAAAGGCAATGCCAAACCCTTGCCTCCCCCAGGATTGGAAGTGCAATGGGCCTTTCACGAATCATATCCTGGTTCCTCTCTTGCCCTTTGGCTGATTTGCAATTCGATCCAGGAGAGTGGCGGTGGATGGATAGCAAAAAAACCCCTTTCTTTGGTTATTCTGTGAAGTTGGGTTACTCTCTCATCAACCCACCTCGCTCTTTTCAAAGAAAATGGACAGCCAAATGGGGCAACCACATTTTACCTCAAGGCTGCTGGGACAAAGTGTAGAGAGACATTTGGAGGAAGGACCGTTCTACAAAAGTATCCGACTTCCTATGGAAACTGGCACACAGAATACTCCCCATCAGGCTTGTTACCCATGAGGACCAGCCTACCTGCCCCCTCTGCTTGCTTGAACCAGAGTTTATTGAACACTGTTTGCAATATCTCAAGTAGGATATAGAGAATAATTGTTGGATTCTATTCTCACTGGGCCTCTTTCTCCAATCCACCCCCTCCTTCAATGCTGCTCCTTAATGTTCAGATTGCTCAATCTCAGGTTAGCTGCCCGGTTTGGGCTTCTCTGAGAGCTCATACCTTATGGAATTTGTGGAAAACAAGGTGTGCCTGGGTTTATGAGGGCAAACACCCCAGAGGCAGATCGATCTTGTTTCATACATATCATGATTTGTTAACTGAGGGGAGGAAAGCGTGGGACTCTGTGTGTGCAGCTATTCCCAGAACTTCAGAACAACAAGGACGCAAGCTACAAAGGCGACCTGCTTGGCTCCAGCCTTCCCGACATGCGCTTTACCTAGAAAGACGCCATCCCCACTCAATGGGAAGTCTCCTGGTGAGGGAGATGAGGCTGAATTCAATTGGAGGCATAAAAGAGCTAGGGACACTAAATCAAGAGCACGGCTGAGGTTCTGATACCTGGATCAGCTTGGACTCTCATACCAACACTGGCAGTCGGCTGTACTGATGATTTCAGAAAGATTTGACATTTTCCCCTAGCCCTGCTGCCTTTGTATTGCTGTCGCTCAAACATTGTAACATTTTTTATGGATTCATCAATGTCTGCTTATGTTTTTTAGCATGGTTATGTACTTGCCACCACCTCTTGAAGCCAATAGAGTCTTACCGGGCTCTGACCCAAGCCACGACCAGACTTGATGCACACTGGCCATCACCCTGGCCCGAGAATCGCCCATCAGTGGCTCATTCTCCAAGATATATGCTGGAGATACAGCTTGATGAAGCTATAAGTGGCGCAAAACCCGCACCATCTCCCAAAACAGACCCGACCTCGAGTCTCGCAATCCATTGCCATGCCCGACTGATGAATGCCCTTGGCAGGGCCAACCTGCCATTACCAAATCAATGGAGCCAACCCGCTCCAAATCCTGCACCCCCAGCAATGAAATGTCTACTGGCAAGGCCTGCTGATGATATTCACGAACTGCAGACACCGGCAACAACTTACGGTACTGCTGCACCAACTAAGCAACATGGCGTAGGGAGACACGTCATGCGGTCTCATCCCTCTCCACATACAGGTAACGCCGAACTTGTACACATGCCTGTAGAACAGTAGCCAATCCGGTGTTGATCCCGCCAAACAAGTCCAGAAGGCAAATGCCTTAATCCTGACACTGCCACACAATCAGTGTGGTGTCCAATGGTGACAACTGAGGTGGTCCTGGTGCCCCGTACTATCATCCTCTCCTGACGGTACAAAAGCCTCTACCCAGGCTTGTTGCACACGCCGATCAGCAACCCGCTGCAAATCCTTACTCAAGCCCCATAATTTGGAGTGTGAGCAACCATGGCAGGCATCTCCACCATACCATACATGTCATCCTACTCTCCCGGAGATGACACATCCTCTGAATGAGCATTGCCCTCTAGCAACTCTCTAGGCCAACTCACACGCCGTTCCTCTGACTACCATCCAGGCCCATAGGAAGCTGACTCCTCCCAAAAATCCAGGGTGAAGCCCATGAGGTACAACACTGCCCCACCAATAAGGATATTGTACGAGACCGCGTCTGTCATAATGGCCTTGGCTCTCATCACTGAGCCATCTGTAGGATGATCCGGCTGTAGTCTGATAGCCAACTCATGTCGTGTCATGCCCCGAGCCTGCTCTGATCCTCCCAGTGATGTCTGTATCTGGAAAGAGCACGGCTCCATATCCGCCTCCGTGAGGCCCAAGTCTGCAATAGCAGTTCTACCCAGCATCAATGGCTAAGCTCCCGAGTCCAACAAGACTCGTAGTGGCCGGTGCCTCTTGCCTGCCGGTCCACTCAAACAGAAAATGTCATCCTGGTTGTCTAACATGACAACTCCAGGTGTCACCATGGCTGGCCTAGCTGGCAGCTCCATCAACCTGGCAGCTGCAGCTTGCCATGGCGCCGCCGTGGCAGTCTTGACCCTCACATCTAAGGATCCCTCCATCACTACGCCTCCCACTATCTCCGCAGAAGATGAAGTAACCTCCCCACTCTCACAAAGTGTAGCTGCCAGCCTGAACACCTCAGCTGGTCTTACCCCCAGAGTCGCAATCATGGTAGCCAAGAACAATGGAGCTTGACACACAGATGTGACCGCCCCCAGCAGCACACTAGTTTCCGTAGCCTTGGAAACACTAGGTAGTGGTGCTGCCCATGTAGCTCTCCCCAATGGCATAGTAACCTCCGCCTCGGTAGCAATCGGGCGAGAACTAGGTGTCATGGATGGCGTCGACATGTCTCCGCCAATGTAAATGACTGAGGCCTGGCCTGACGGTTTGCCTCCCCACGCTGTGGATGCAACTCCACCTTCGCACCCCGTGGCTCAGGAACTCGTGCTGCTCCTCGAATCACTGCCGCAGCTGACTCCACTTGCACCAGTGGTAGTCCTGCCCCGTACATAGTGGTAGTGGTGCCCCATCCACAGTGGTAGTGGTAGTGGCACCCCTCACTAGTGGTAGTAGTGCCCCACTCATAGTGGTAGTGGTAGTGATAGTGACACCACTCACTAGTGATAGTGCTGCCCCGCACATGAAACCCATGCCTCCCATGTCTCCTCCCTCAGAATCAGGAGATGGACCATCCGACCTTGGAGCCGGTACCACCTGAGCTGTGGTCATGGCTGCGAGCCTCTGCTCTAGTTGCTGAAGCCGGTTGGCCATGCCTTGGTCACCACCCTGTCCCCCACGGACTTCTGTATAATGTAGCACTTTGTTTGAGAGAGTGACAAAGACATCTTTCACTACAAGAAGGGTCTCAAGTTGCCTGATATTTGCCTTGCTTACTATCTTGACCTAGTGACACTTTGGTTCGCCTTTTGGTCTTATTAACAGCTCATACTTAACTGTGAAATGTTTCTCGACACTGCAGACAATTCTTCCTCCATTTTATGTTTTCTTGGAAGGTACACATCATACAAACTCTCTCTGCCCATTCTGCTCTGTCTGTGTTTGTGTATCTGTCCCCAAAAAGGAACGCCCAAAAGACGATGGTATATCTTTGGACAGTTGTAAGCTCAAGTAGTGGGCGGGGGTGGTGAGGAAAGTGTGCATATCCTCGATCTATTGTTGTCTCTATCCATGCAGGGAAGTCCATCACCCAATTGTTTGGTTCCTTCTTCTTAAAGGTTACCCACGTGCTAATCGCTCACAAAAATGTGCACAATCTGTGACAAAAAAGAGTTTGCGTCAGCTACATGTAGTTGTTATTTTAAAGTGAAGATTGCATTACAAATTATTACATTTGATTGCTAAAGAACATAGGGATGCAGTAGCCTTCTGATGTCTATAGTGATGGTGAGAGTGATGAGCCCAATGGCATACATGGTCATGAGGCGGACTCCGACTTTGATAGGCCGAAAGCTGCTTCTTGACACAATCAGCAATAAGCCATAAGCAATCAGCAAAGGTCACTTGGTATTTGCTGAAGTGAAAAAGGAAAAACTCATAAATGATTACATATTAAATTTATTTATCAATTTCTGTTGTCGTTTGTCTATATCATAATTTTAATACAGTAATAATGTAGATATATAGAATCCACAGTTTCAATACAAATCATAGACATTGTTTTAGTTTTCCACAATTGTTTTCTATATAACACAATAAATTTGCTTAAGTAATAAGAAACTTATTTTTCCTATACGATTGGTTAAATGAGATGTATTCCCAGCTAATAATTAGGAGTGACTTGTTATAGTGGCAGAATAGCAACTGCAAATAACTAAGCATCCAGTTATGCTATAGTTATCTCAGCTAATTCTACTTAGATACAGGTCTTAAATTAGCGACTCAAGTCGTAGTACCAGAATAACAACTGGAGATAATTCAAGTTCAGCATGCACTTATGCTATAATTATCTCAACTAATTTTGTGGATTAATGCACCTATACAACAATCTTTATCCGGAACAAAAGAAGCATACAAGACTGACCACATACCAATTTACCTCGCATTTAAACTCCTAGATTATGTTAATCATTTCACAACCAATTCATAACTATGTCAGGGCAGGGCTCGCATGTAACCATGCATTTGTTCTTCATGATATGGTATATCAAGCTATGATGGGCAATTTTTCAGATTGCACTTTGTTTAGATTTTGTTACTTGCATGTAACAGTTTATTATTATTATTATTATTATTAAAATAAATTTTTTAATGAAAGGGGACAGAGGCCCTTTTAATCAAATTAATAGAAAAGTCATAAGGTGGAAAAAATAACCACCACCAAGGCCGTGAGGCTTACTGAGGGGAAATTTCCCCGTGACCCTAGCAAACAAGCTAAACACCAAGAGGTAACCGAGAGCTAGAGAGATATGTGTGTGAGAGAGAGGTATAGACTATAGGAAGGATTTTAGGGTGATCGAAATAGTGGTTGTAAAGAGGAGGTATGCAGAAAGCAAAGGAAGTGCAGGAGAGGCAGCGTTTGCAATAACATATTCGCGATTTGAAGGTTTTGAGCTACCAAGGCTGCTAAGTGAGGAGATTGAGGAGTAGTAAGATTTGGGGAGCAAGTTGAAGCGCTATCTCACTCTGTTCGTAACAAGGCTTCTTGCAAGAGCCTTAAATCATGATGTGGTTGCAGGAGTTCTGTTTCACTGCTTGCTTCTATCCGCGCCTGTTGCTATAATCGCGGTTTTTTCAGATGCGTAAGGAAATGTCAAGTTAAATAAACACAATGTGAAACAAACTAGAATAAATCTAGTTATTTGTATTTAACACTTGGAATTAGTTCAAGTGTTAAGTCAGGTGTCAAGTTTAGCTTGACACCTGAACCATCTTATCTTCACGAGCTCGTCAGTCGTGCGGCTCATCTCTCTCGAGTTGAGCCTGCACGACCGAGCTCCTTCACTGCTTAGAATTTGAGTGTGCTTATGAAGGGAGAATAGGATGTTGTGGGGTGGAGTCCCCATAGCTTGGGGTGCCCCTGGCTCGATTCTTAGTTTAACGAGTGATGGTGTTGTATTTCATGTTCTTGTGTCAACAGTGTGAGTTTAGTTTTCATATCACTCGAGAGAGATGATCTATCTAGTTTTCTAGTGCTAAGCTAGATATGATGGTTTTGTTTTTAAGCACTATTAGAATATAGCTTGGTCACGGGGAGCCTGCAGTTAGACTGGCTATGTGTGCCGAGTGGAGCAGAACAGGAAGGCGGAAACCATTTGAAGTGTTGCTGCAGTAGTTCAAAGCCAACAATAATCGCCCCGGGGATGCCCGTTTGTTTGAGGCTGGTGGAAGCATTGGCAGGGGTCGCCTACACATTCTCATTTGGAGTGTGTGCTGCAGGTAATCATGTTGCGGTGGGGTCCCTGGTGTCAAAACCAGGCTGCTGCGGTGGTAGGAGGGTCAGCGTGACCGCGGCGGATGGTTTTGTTGCAGAGCTCATGATTCCCAGAGGGGATCAGCGTGATGGAATTCCAGCAGGGCAAGTGGGCTGTATCCACCCGTCGTTGCTTCCGGTATCATGCTTGCATCTCCCAGCACTAAGGGATGAGTGGCCGAGCTGTTGGGAGGGGGAAGCTTAGCAAGAACCACATTGGCGTGATTGTCGAAGTTGGCGAGGTTAGCGCCAAGGTTCTCGGTAATGGAGTCATTTAAAGAGACTAGGTAGGCGTGCTGCTCCTCCTTCTGAGCCACCATGGTTGTGGCGACCCTATTGTCCAGAGCTGCTAAGTCCCCCCATATGTCGGTTTTGATTGAAATGGCATGTGGAGCTAATTTTTTGTCGATTCAAGCATAAGCAGGTCCTGGGCGTGTTCCGAGCTTGGATTTGCGTTGATGTTGATAGAGTTCACGGTGTCGGCGAGCGCCTCATTGATATTAGCTACGCGCAAGCGATCCAAAATCTCCTTGGCAGGTGGAGCAGGTCCGTTCAGACTGTGGATGTGCGGGTCGAACTTGACCAATCGATCAATGACAAGGGATGGAGGCTTATTGCACCATTGGAGACTCGCTTGTCATGTACAGGGAGAGGTAGTCGGTAGTGGCGAGGAGGTCGTATGTTTTCTTTACTTTTCCTTGCACCGGGGTCCCGGAGGCCATCTCCATGACGAACGCCATGTCGCCTTTCAAGAGCGCGATGCCATCAGTCGCAGGGTGTAGCAGTTCGATTTTGAGGATCCCATACCACATCTTGTTTCCATGTTTTGTGATTGCCGTGATTAGATTGTACAAGACAGTTCCCAGGGGGATTTTGCATTTCTTCGAGTCTCTTCTTGGCGCGATAAAGGGCTTCCTCTTTTGGCATGTCAGTATCGCTATCGAATCTTATCAAGATGTGACATGGAGTAGCAGATAGGCCTGAGTTCGGGTCAATTGGAGTGCCCTTTGGTAGTTGAGTAAGCGGAAGAAATTGTCCCTCGTGTCCATCAGGACGCACAACAGGGAAGAATAGCTTTGGGACGTGAAGGAAGGCCTTGAGGCAGTGGCGCATTTCGTGAATTTCTGAGGCCCAAAGGCCCAACTTCTGAAGGAGTACTCACGGACCAAGGGAGAGAGTTCTTGGGGGAGTTTCAGGCTTTGTGCGAGCAAGCCTTGATAGATCACCGCACTACTTCTCGGGAAGTCATGCCTATGGCTTTTGAGAACCTTGTTATTGCCCAACACTGAGATACATTGAGGTACGCCACTATATGTGAAAGGGGATATCGGCCAAGTGTTCGGCGTTTCCATCCTGGGGACTATGTGAATCTGCAGCAGACAGCACCTACGACCTTGGATGTCACCGCAAGACGTGTGATTCTAAGGGTCAGGGAGGTGTTGCCTTCAGGAGTGTTGATTCTGGAGGGTCGAGATGACATGGTATGGAAGGACCATGTGCGCAATTGTGCGCCATGTCACCTTCCACATGTGGATGGGATGATAGATCCTAACCTTGCAGTGGTACCTGCAAGGTTGCGTTGCATGCTATGTGGGCATGCTGGTGGCGCCGCAACCATGTTGGTGTGTGACAAATGCTCAAGGGGGTGGCACATGGGATGCTTGACACCGCCACTTGAGGAGGTTTCTATCGGAGAATGATTGTGTCTACGATGCCTTGGACAGAGGTAGTGGGCATGACAATGGGGAGGCGGACAAGTGACCCACGGTCTAGCTAGTGGGGCTTCAATGCCATGGATACTCAACTGAAGATCATGGATTGTATGAAGGCGACTAACGATGGGGCTACGTTTGCACCCGGCCTCTTGATCTATCGACTTCAAGTGTTGGGACTTGTGCGATTGAAGACCAAGCGATGATCTTATTGGGGTGGATACTTGCAAGCTATCCGGTGTTAGAGGGACCTAATCACCAGCTAGGGGGGCGATTGTGGCGTGGCTTTCTAGGACTATATGCTAGGAAGTGTGGTTGGACAATCATGTATGTTGTGGCACGGTGCTTAGGTGCACGATAGCTGTCATGGTTTTATTTGTGATTGGTTAGAAATAGTTATTTCTAACTAATTAGGACATTATACATTTATATTTGTATTTTGTTGGCATTGGGACTTCATTTGGTTCCATGTGCCAAGTGAGGTGGCGAACCTCACTTAGGACGTGGGGAGGTTATCTCCACGTGAGACGTAGGCAGACTCGTCTTCTTCTAGTCGAGCCTCCCGAGGCCTCTCTCGCCGCCATAGCTCTAGTTCTTGAGATGGAGAGTGAGTGAGGTTTGTATGGTGGAGTCCTTTAGCAAAGGTGCCATTGGCTTGACTTATATAACGTGATAGAGTGGTTTCTCCTCTTTTCACCATTCCCGTATCATTGTGGCGTGGCTTTCTAGGACTATATGCTAGGAAGTGTGGTTGGACAGCGATGTATGTTGTGGCACAATGCTTAGGTGCACGACATGTAAAACCAAAAGTTTTCAATATCTGGAACGGGCCTATATGAAAAAAATGGGTAGATCCGCCCAACAGTGGTCACAACAGTATTTATTTGGGACCTTGAGTAGTTGTGAATGATATTGCTAAATGATAATGCGACTTGACCCAATGTTCATTGAAAGATGAAGAATGTAAAGTGAGAACATTCATTGAAAATTATTAAAGAAAAACAAGTTATGTATTTTTTGGTGTCTTTAAACAAGCTGATTCCATAAAATCCCTCATGATTAGAATTCTTTGTAATAAATGAACTTTATTCACTAAATATGCTCTGTTTCCTTAGAAGTGAAGATCGAAGTCCAATGTATGTTTTTAAAAGAAAAAATTTCAAATTAAAAATAATAGGCCGTTGGATGTGTCTGATTGATTAAAAAAAAAGGATTCCATGGAATAGGCAAGATATCCATCCCATGTCCTTGTTGTGCATATTGTGCAACCACCGCATCCCATAACACCACATCGCATTCCGCGAAATTGAAAGTATTGGAACACCCTTGATGCACTCACAATTGGTATGTGTGTCCAACAGGGTAGTGTTCATGATATATAGACAATTTCACATCACCTTTCCCCTTTGAAATTCAAATTCAACACTGAAAGCAACGGCAGCTTCAGAACTTCCCTGAACATTTTCTTGCACTCTTTCCTTTTTCCTTTAAGAATTTAGTTCAGGGGAAAATATGATCAAACCCCCTCTTGTTATCCAAAAGCTTCATGAAATGGGATCTCCATACAACACAAGGTTATTATATGTGATAGTCTTTCCAAATTCAAAGCCAAGCTCGCACTACTCGGTTTGCAGGAATTCAGCTGAATGTTTGTAGTTTGCTGGTTGTCTGGTTTATTGGCAACGCAATGGCTGCCCTTCATGCCGATCCAACTGATGCTTCATTCAGTTTCCAAGATTACAGTTGCAACCACATTGTACAGTCCGGAACAGAGTGATTTGTTGCCAGGGTGTCTGTCTAGTGTATAATTTCGGGTTATTCCTGGAAGACGGGGGGCATCCCACACAAACCAGGCCCAATGTGGTGAAAAATTTAGGGCCTTCCATGTAAATTTTATGCTGTGAAAGTTCTGGGGAGATGGAGATTGGAATAGAGGAAAATCCAAATCCTCTTGCTCAAGTGCGTGTCCTACATGTCCATGAGTGCCCGGATGACAGCTTGTGAATTAAGTGGATGTTAGGAAATCCTCATCAAAGGATTACCATCAATGCAGCAGCAGATTTTACAAGTCATGAACTTTATGATTGAGAAGCATGTCTCGGAGAACAACAGAGGCTACAGATTGACAAGAGACTTACCTAAAAGAAGGATGTTTGAAACAAGAGACAGGTTTCACGCTGTGGTCAGCAGGTTCTGAGCATGATTGCAGTGTAGACACTTCACAAGGTGCCAGTTTCATGAAATGATGATATGGAAGACTGAGTTCTACAATGTAAACCTAGGAGTCATCCTTGGAAACATGCGAGCTTGGATACCAGGTCTGACAGCCCCCACATGTTTTGATACTTGAGTCTTGGACATCCTAAACTCAATAATACATTGGTAGGCAAAGGCACCCAGTACAGGTTGTGGGTGGCATTTGACGATGGGGAGGAGCAATTCAGTGCCACTACCATAGCGCAACATAGCAACCTTTTAAACCATATGGAAGCGGGCCTCCTGCTGCAAGGAGCTTGGTGCCACTCACATCATATGCATGAGCATATACCGCATGCTGAATCTGGTCCCGTTGGAAGTGATTGAGGTACAAATCATTGGACTCCTGCACCAAAGTTGGAAACCAATCTTTCATTTTTTGTAGAACAGGTCCACATGCTACAGGAGGCCAAATCAAGTTCGACTGTTCATTGGGTTCCGTGGTTATGCGTTGTTCCACTTAAGTCCCTTGGGCCCTTTGGTACAAATCTTTCTTTTTCTTTCTTGAACATTTTTCTCTCTCACTCAATTTTAGGACCCATCTCAATAGTGAGTGCTGCTCCAATATACGCTTTTGACTGATTTTCACTTGAGTGATACCCAATGACTACAAGGGACTTTAAACAAGTGACATTTGGAAAAGAGAATCACCAAAGCGCCTTTGCCTGTATTATAATAAGAGAGCTCCAACGCACTGCCACAAGAATGGGTGCACCCACCCTTTTCAGGGTCTGCACAAGAGAACCTCAAAATCAATGCAGTTACATGCAATACAACCTCAATGCTACGCAAATGCTCCTGATTTTTCCCAGAGACTAGTGAAAGGAGGCAAATTCCTGTTGCAGAGGTGAGACAGGTGAGAAGGTACTCACAAAGTGAGATATACTTTTCAGCCCGCAGGTCAAAAAATGACAACCTCCCTTTGCCACCGCCGCATGTAAGGACATTATTGCCTTTGAAACTCAATGATCGCACACCTGATATCAAAAAACGGAATCAAGCAAGTCCACCCCTTAAATGGTCAACAGAATGCATCACTTGTTGAAGAAGAGAAAAAAGATAGGGAGGAAGAAGCTGCATACCCCACCCTTCATCTGCTGATTCAACATCTTGAATGATATGTCCACAGCGTAGGTCTACCAAGGAAATGAACTTCTGAGATCCAATTGCAATAAGAGGATGCTCCATTGCAAGACAGACCAGCTCTCTTTTGTGGTGAAGTGACACACCCGAGACCTGTAATAATCCACAATCCCAGCAAAGGATTAGACATGAATTGGCTAAGGTTCCTATCAGAACTTGGTACAAGCTTACTTGTGGGTCAAGAGTCACAAAACACAGGTTACTGGAAAGTGCCCTCTTCTATTGAAAAGGTAACACTGCCAGACTGCCTATAAACCACAAGCCAAAAGGGGCACTCACCACCTCCATGAGTTGGGGATCCCAGATATTGCACAAGGCATCTTGTCCCAGGGTTGCAAGCCGCTGCACACAGTAGAATTCATGAATTGTGCTGAAGGTGAGAAGCTCCACATATTGGGTTGGACACATAATGCACCCTACAAGAGAGGAGTTTCTAGAAAAAGAGGAAGCGGCTAGAACAAGGATATCGAAAGAACGTGCAGCTCAATTGAGATATTATACCTCAGAAATTGGGCAATACTTGAGATCTCTCACTTTGTCTGCGTGAACTGATCGATCAATGACTGGGCACTGGTTAGTGAATGGACTGTTGACATCTACAGACCATAGCTTCACTGTGGTATCACGAGAGCCTGCCAAGAGTTCAAAGTAACGTAAGCAATCCCAGCAGATTAACACAATGCCACCAAGAGCTAAACTAACTATGGCAGACTTCACTTTAATATTCCAAATGGGGAAAGTTCGGTGCCAAACCTGTTACAAGCAATACATCTGTCAGCCAAGCAATCCCAGCATATTAACACAATACCACCAAGTGCTAAACTAACTATGGCAAAGACTTGACTTCAAAATTCCAAATGGGAAAGTCCGGTGCCAAACCTGTTACAAGCAATACATCTGTCAGCCATGCTGCTGCAAACATCCAATCACTGTGCTTCTGTATTTTCCAAGAAAAAGCTGTTGTCAGGTCAAAAATACAATACTAGAGAGTCCCAGACCAATTCCTCAAACAGGCTATCAAAGCTTCTCAAGCTGTGTCCCATTCAAAGGTGGGAGTTGGAAGCTGCATCTGCAAGAAAATTGCAACACAATCTTGAGGAGATCAAGGACACTCTAATATCATTTTCCATGAATGCCAATGAGCTGTGTAAATGAGATGTATGTTGAAAGTGGTACATTCCTCATTGCTGGTGGAAAACCCTAAAATAGAGAGATTAAAAGCAGGCCACTCCAGAACCCACATTAGTCATACTCATATAACCATAAACATTGGCTAGATGTTCGTCATATCGTTCTAGAGTCATTGTGGTATCTTGGATCTTACCGACAAAAGGCAAACTGGATTGAAGGATGGGAGTTCGAACACTGCAACATCGTCTGGGTTGTCTGCTCCAGTGGCAAGGAGATTCTTGGAAAAGTTTACTACACTTTCTAACAGGAGAGCCAATACAACACAAAACAGTAGTTTAAGATGGCTTCTTTGGTGCAGCTCAGACAGTTTTATGGTGACCACTTCAGTAAAAAACCATTAGCTCCCTGAACTCCAACCAATCTAAATACCGAACCCTCACAATGGAGCACACATGATTGCATCAGATGATGCTGTGAAGTCATAATGGCCATCTATCAAGACTGCTACGAGCAAATACAGTGCATTGGTTAACTAAGATATGCAGGAACAGCCAAGCTGCTTTCCAACATGCCTTTAAGAACGCAAGATGGCTACAGGGAAAAATCGCGTGACCTCTTGTCAGATGAGGAGGCAAGGTTGCTCAAACTCTACGGAAGGCCTCCTGGCAAAGTGCCATTTAGCAGACATGAAGAAGTTGAAGCTGCGAGCTCAACTATTTTCATTGGCAGATAAACGGAGGGAAGCCTGAAAACACCACAGAACACAATAGGATAAGGTGAGACAGAGTACATGGAGTGTATGCCGCAGGTCTCACTCTGCTGTGGTTGTGCTTGTGCTCGACGCGGCAACGAAATATCAATCCTCCTATTATTTGCAGCATTCCAAAGTACCAGTTTGTTATCCTTAGTCCCAACGACAAACTTTTCGTGGTCCAGCCAGGCCGCTGCGAACACCTTGTCATATGCATCTGTGCCTGGCAACTCTCTCTCTTGAAGCAGTGATGGAATCCGGGAAGCAGAATAGTCCTCGCAAATTTTTTTCTCGGACCTGCAAGAAATGTAAGGCTGTTGCTTACTCTCTCCAGTAATATCGGCATGCAAAATGTCAAATCTAGCACATATCGTGCCGAATTAGGAATATTTCGAAGCAATTCGTCAAGCACTAGTCTCGCTTCCCCTCCATCAGATCGGACTGATCTATGAGCTTACCCACAGTCGTTGCTTAACTCGCGCTTCCTGAGAAAATCATGCATTTCCTTTCCCTTTCTCCACCATTCTACCATCACAACATGAGAGCTCCTGAAAACTGTGAAGAAGCCCGCAGTCCCAAGCTACCACCACGCCATACTGTTGCAAAGCCCGTCAAATTACACTTCAAGCCCCTTACTGACTCCTTCAAGTGCAAAACATATGTGCGTAAAACTGGAGAAAATTCTCCCACAAGGATTCTACAGCCAAATCCCAGACTTCTGCCCGATCGAAAGCACAATCTATCGCCGCGCGGAATCATGTCAATTAGCTCAACGAAAACACAAAAAATTTCGTTGAGCTAATTGACACACAAAAACCGACGAGAACGGCGAACAGATGAACGAGGACTAACGAACCTCGACGATAACCTCAAATTAACCAAGCGAAGGTTCGGGAGGTCACGCTGACGTGGACGAAAGTGTCCACGTCACCGGCGTCCATATAACGTGTTGACGTGGACGAAAGTGTCCACGTCACCGACGTCCATATGACGTGTTTTGAGTCGACGACGTTTACGAAGTACGCGTTTAGCTCAGTTCAGGGCGACTAACGACCCCCAGCATTCTCATTATAGTTTTGCAAAGTCTACCGTTTAGCAACATATTCACTCCAATCTCATATAAAATCGGTGTAGACATATTGCTTTGTAATGGAATACAGAATAGCGTATCAGAGATGTAATTTTGAGCTAAAAATGAATCAGTGTCGGTCGTTATACCAGCTCTTGTAGTAGCAACATGAGACTGCTAAGAAGACTCCAATGAAGACCAATCCACCTATACACTTCAACTTCAAGAGAGAGAGAAAGAGGTAATGTACAGCCGGACCTTAAACATAACTGGATCCCATGCCGATGGGCCCTTGCCATTGCCACTAGTGCTTGCCCTGCCCACCTTGCCGCCAACTAATCCACCCTCCCTGAATTGTGCATCTTTTGCACTCCCTATTGGACCCTCCATCTCTTCCCAAGCTCCCTCTTTGGCTATAGCTTGCCAAAATGACCTCGCCACACCAGTGTTTTTATTTCTTTATTTCTGGCGAAATTTCGCACTTTTTCGACCTCAAAAATCAAAATCGAATATTCTGTCGTAAATTCCCTATTTCTCATGGATGAAATCGCCAAAATTCTCAAAAACAAATATAAATCTTGGATGAATTCGCCTAATATGGATGATATACATGGATGAAAATACAGCGGAGGATGATTCTGTCCAAATTTCAGTGGATGAGCAGAAAATATGGCTGTTTTTTGCAAAACTCAGTAGCCACTCCTGTTCTTTTCCAAATTTGAAAAAAAAAACGCTGCGCCACACCTCCTCCAACCTAGAACCTTCCCTAGCCAACTTTGGTAACCATTTGACATATGGGCTTTTTGATTCATTAAAGAATATTAGTGATATTCTATGTATATTCTCCTACGCTCCACAGTGGCGGTGTGCACACTACCCATGAGGTGTGGAGTCTACTGTCCTGGAAGTTGCAAGGTGCTTCCATCTTTTTCAGTCCACTTAGAGATAATGTTAGGAACTTCTTGATGATGCATACAGGAAGATGCATAATGTTTACTGGATCCAGGATGACCACTCAAGTATCACTAGCTGAAAGTTGCTAACAGAAGAGAAGCGGAGGGCAACTGAAGTCCATGGGGAAAAGATGGCACTCTGCAACAAGGCTATTCTGATTGCAGCTGCAATTGACCCCTCAACGCCAGCAAAAATATGCTCTCAGTGCACAGGTAGAAATTTCCAAGTGCATGACTGGGTACGGAATGAATAACCTAGGAACACTTTTGCAAGAACCAATGACATACCATTTCATTTATCAGGGAGACCAAATCATTCTACCTTGAAGTGTTCATCGTGTACTTCTGAATAAATCTCAACCCTGTTGACATAGGTGCTGTAATAAACATAGAATGGGACATACATGAACAGTCCCTCAGGGTTTCACATATATCCATGGCCTTGAAGACCAAGGCCCAACCAATCAAGTCCCAACTCACTATCAATTTTCAGATAAATCTGATTGCACAAGAGGTATCCCTTACAACCTCAACTCACTGGTGAAAAGTTCTAAGAAGCAACCTCTTCTCTGGAGAAAAAACCAATTAATTTCATGCCTGAATGACGGGCTCTCTCTAGCCACTGCAAGGGAAGCATGACTAACTGAGAGTTTATACAGATTTTCCACCGCTCTACACACGATATATACTATGTACATGCTGCAACATTAGAGAGGAGGTTCCAAGAGACCCCTCCGTTGCAGTGCTTTACAAGTCGGACAATACCATTTTCCTTTGAACCGTGTCTCTGAGCTCAACCCAACACACTGATAATGAAACCACTCTCCTCCTTCACACTGCAACGATTCCATCCCACCATGTCAAGACCTGGGTTGTCCCTCTCTCTTACACCAAGAAACACTAACTTTTTCTGGGCGAGCCAACAAAACATGAAAAGTGCACAGCCCATCAGACCAGGGGTTGGGTTGTGCCTACATCATTTTCTTCCATTTACTTGCGTCCTGCGGACTTTCAGACCTAACACTTCCACAATGAGGAGAGCTAAATCTAATTGGAAAGCCTCTGCAAAGCTGCCCAGCTAGAGACAGTGAAGTTTGCGTTATCACTTACGTTTTCATTATCACAGGCAATCATATCCCCAAACGAAACCTGCAGGCCAACACTCATCGTTAATCTGTGAGATATCAGCTCGATGTCTTCTCCAAAAATGTTGAGATAAGCTAAACAATAAGTAAAGCTGGCGAATACATCAAGTACTGCAACGTACTGACACACCTTTCCAGTCAAGCCATGGCAAAACAAAACATGCCTGGTTTGCCTATTCTTCATATACACCCCCTCCTGACTCTTCTGTACTGCTCTTTCCAGTATCCCTGGCTGAAAAGCCCTTCAGCCATGTCAGTCCTTTTGCAAGTAGCCTGAACAACATGTCTGAAAATCCTTTGACCAAGGACATTGGTCAAGGTAGAGCAAACCTGGTGACAAGTGCAGTAGGTGGGCTCATTAGGATCAACAGGCTGATCAATGTCGGTGGGGGCTGGAAGACTCTTCTTTTTGTGACTGCCAGGAGGTGGCATCAACTCACTGTCCCGATCCCTGTCTCTTTCTCTATCTCGTTCCTTGTCCCGGTCCCGGTCTCTGTCAATTCTGGATTCAAGGCGTTTGGCCAGTGGCGTCAAGAAGTGCCCCTTCCTCTTCTCGTCCCGACCCATGGCCAAGGGCAGGATTGCTGGCTCGTCTGGTTGCAACTTCCCCTCTGCCCATCACTCTTAGGCCTCATTAGCTGCCCTTTTAAGAAGCCCTGGTTGTTCATATGTTCTTTGCTGGAGCAAGGAGCCCTAGTTGTTCATATGTCCTCAATCCTCAATTTTGCTAAGACATTCATCTCCATGCATATACATCTCACAACATAATAAGAGAAATCTGCGAATCAAATGGGCTCCAATTGTTTCAAGATAGCCCTTAGGTCACATCAAAATCTTCCCAAACACACTGCCACATTCCATTATTCTTTATTACACATTGTTCACCTCCTGAAGTTCCCTTTCCATTATTCCTCTGAGAAGAAGCACTCTGGAGGGATCTCATACAGAACAAGGACACCTCACTGGAGCCTCACTTCCGTCTAAATTTGAAGCTTAATGGGCCTATAGAAGCAGGAGCAGCCTACCTTGTTTCAAATCTTCTGCAAAGCTGTTCAGATCCTCGTCCAGCCGCCTCACATGGCTGTCAATCTGTCATGGGTATGCAAAAGATGATGGGTGTGGAGTCTGGGGGAAGAGAGTGAGAGAGAGAGAGAGAGTCACTAGGATATACTTGGATAGAAGTGACCTCCGTTGAGACAATTGAGCAAACGAACAGTCTAAAGTGCAAATCAAAAAGCAATTGTGGAGCAGTCAGCAGATAAGAAGGACTGTACTTGATGGAAGCAGGGTCTCACCAAATCAAAGGCCTGTTGGGCAAGCAGCACCTTCTCAGTGCACAGGCGCACAGTGTTGGACTGATTGGTTTCAATCTGCTGCCGCATTTTCTCTAGTGTCTCGTCAGGTTCCAAGCCCTCCTTCTTCTTTGAGGGCAACATCAGGCAGCCTTTCACTTGCTCCCGCAACTGCCCCAGCATGCCTGACAATGCACAAGGTCCACCATCTGAGTAAAGCCAACCTGTTTAAAAGCGAAGGTTAACGCAAGAACTTTTCGAGTAACTCTTCCCTTCACAACGTCCCCTGCTTTTCAAACTCTGTCCAATCTATCATTACATGTTGGCCTGCTGTAACCAAATTCAAATACGGTAACCAAACTCACTGCTTTCACAAGCACGCTTAGAAGCAGAGAAGTGGCTCATCTCCAAAAAAGAGCCAGCCATTGCCTAGGCGCGTCAAGTAAACTCTTTCTGGCTGCATTGCCCATCCCCCACCTACACAACTCTCCACTGACATGCAATAAGGCATGGCAGCCATCCATATGTGAGAGAGGAGAGAGAGAGAGAGTATACTCTGAGATCGCTCATCAAGCTCCCTCATAGTCGAAAGGAGCCTTTGTAAATCCGCTGGAAGAGAGCTTGAATCTGCAACATGTCTAGCCCCATGTCACCCCTGCTTTGCCCATCATTTGTATTGTGCCTAATTCCGCCCCAATCCCACCCCACCTCCTTTCCCCGATTCCTCTCCCTCCTGTCTACACATGGCGAACGAATCTCACAATGCTCAGCACACATTTACATTTGCAAGAAAGAAATACTTACACTCCAGGTAGTCATCGACATACACTCCAGTTCTCGCTATCGCCATTGGGCATCGCTGGATTGCCTCTACTTCTCAGCACGAGTTGTGAAACTGTGAGAATTCAGGGGATATCCGAGCTAGTGCAGTAAAAGAATCGATATGTGCAGCTAGGTATTAGGTCACCCTTAATCACGCTGATCATGCTCCTCGCAGCGTGGATGACATTCGATCGCTTTATTGCAACATCAAATCTACACTGTCGAGCTCATCTCCCGAGTTGGGTTGTGGATCTAGAGTCGAACTCCGGTGGGGGCATCCGAGCAGGCATCTCGAAAGTGTCTTTTTCGCAGGTTCAGGGTTTGGGATTTTTTGCGTGGGCGGTAGAGAGAGTCGAACTCAGGCGGGCCACACAAAACAACCGTAGAAGGGAGCAGGGTGACCAGAAGGTGGAGCGCACTAGATAGATAGACCCCCGATTCCGAGGCACGCTCCCCCAGAACTGGATCCACAGGAAGACATGGATTCCACAGCTGGGCGATGCCATCCGGCAGTTTGTGTTGCGCGATTTCTGTGAATTATTGGGTCAGATTCTGATGCGGATGGTGGAGTAGAGTGGCGGTCTCGGGGAGCAATCTTGCGGTACCCCTTGTTATCGGGATCGTGGAGTGGTTTGACAAGTCGGTTGAGAGTTTCTTGGTGCTGGGACGATGGAATGGTGGCGCAATTTTGGTTAGAAACGTCGTAATGCAGATCATTGGATGTCCCTTTGTTTCTTGGGGTGAAGTCGGGAATCTGAAGTGGCAGGGATGAAATGGCTTGGCAATCCAGGTAAAGAGTTTCTTGGTGCAGGAGTAGCATAGCAAATTTGGTTAGGATCTGGTATCAGCGATGGTTTATGTGATGTTTGGCAATCCGGCAGCGAGTTTCTTGGGGCAGATATCTGCGGAGTATATTGGAAGTCCATTAATCGGTGATGAAATGATGGAAGCAGGTGAAGCGTGAACTTGACGAAGAAGACGAAGGTGAGGAGCATTAGCGGATATTCCCGGATGCCAATCCATGGAAGTGAAATGAACGGAACTAGTGACAGTGTGAATTGCTGGCTAAGGTCGAAATACGTGAGATAATTGCCCAGTTTAGGACCGGTGAATCCTGGAAATCGGTGCCTATTGCCTTCCTGATCGATCTAGTTGACAGTGGAGGGCAAGGATGGGATGCCAACACGATGAATCAAGTTGCCTTTGATGCGATTTTTAGTCGACTGGTTACATCACTTCAGAGCATCTCCGAACTCACAGCGACCAGGGTAGGGGATTTACGGGTCAATCAGATCTGCTCCATGTCTGACACCAAGATTGCGGAGAGCAACCAGCCTCTGCCAGAGGTAAGCTCTTCTCTTGTCTGCCTCCAACCTCTTCCTTGAATGAAAATTTTCAGTTGCTCTTCATAATGTTGATGGCAGGCAAGCATTGGGCATCTTGAGAGGTTAAATTGGGCCCAAAACAGAGTGGGTGTTCCCATTTAAGCGAGAAATTTTCATTGAGTGTTGAGCATGCACTAGATATCCCGGTGTTGATTGAACAGGTCTTATGGGTACCTACCAGTGCAGAACAGGACTTGCAGGGTGCAGATTCTCAGTTTGCCCTTACAGATTGTGAAGCTCACTTGTCCCAATGGATAACATCTATCTCTCTCTAAAAGGAAAGAACCATTTCCGCAAGTATACAATTTGTGGAATATTAAATTATTGAAGGGTTGATATTATAGTTTGCCTTATAGGTGAGCAATTACTTTGTTGTGCTGGTGACAGAATTTTCTGTGCAAATCTCACTCAAGACACATTACACTGTTATGTTTTTGACTTCAGATATTCTCTGGGAGATTCTCTGTGGTGCAAGTGCCCAAGAAATTAACAAATACAGGATGTAGCTTCTTTTTAATCTGAAATTGGGTTTAGAGCGCCAATCAGAGCTTTAGTAATGCAAGTTTTTGGAAATGATGATCGTCATTGTAAGGAGATTTTAGGGTGTTCATGGGGTACATGTTCGTAGTTTGGTCAAATTTGGACTAGCTTGCTTTGTGATATCACTAGATTTTTGTCCAGGATTCTGAAGGTACATGCTGACCACCTCAACTTTTTCCTATATGCATCTATACCTCGTACCAGAAAGATACGTACATATACTGATTTTCCAAGGCCTGCGGATGGGGTGTAAAGGCTATGGTTCACTTGTGTAAGCCGGATGCAACTTTGGTCAGTCCTGTGTTAGTAAGTTTGTGTACATCCTAACTCTGCTAAAGAAGGTCCGCATGCATGCCGGCATGGTTTTACCATCTTCTCATTCTATTCTGCTGTGGTAAGAAATATGAGGAGGGTGATGGATGCAGGATCGGGGACCTAGAGGGGGGGAGGGATCAGAGAGCTCAAGTATGGCTAAGCTCAGTACGAGTGAGAAGGAGAAGACCAAATTGAGGGAAAGACAGCGGCGGGCCATAACCACCAAGATTTTTGCAGGCCTTCGCAAGCACGGGGGTTACAGCCTGCCCCCACGTGCTGATATCAATGATGTCCTCCGAAAACTTGCAGCTGAAGCAGGGTGGACCATTGAGCCTGATGGGACCACTTATCGCACCAAGGTGGAGAGGCGGGTTCCTTCTGGGGGAAAGGAGGACAGACAGGTTGCAAGCAAGGAGGGGGGGAGAAAAGGGGCAGTAGAGGGAGGGATGAAGAGAGAGAGGGAGAAGGGGGCGGAAGCGAGAGGGTTGGAAAGGGGAACAAAGAAGTAAGTTGGAACTGTCAGAGGAGGAGGGAGACTCTAGAGGGGAGGAAAGGTGAGACAGAGATGAAAATGAGTCCATGACATAAAGGAAGGGACAAGTGGCTGCTGGTCTGAGATGTGTACATATGGACAGCTTGACTCCTGAAGGTTCCTTTTTGGCCCCTTTAGATTAAAGGAGAGGGTACCTTGAAATCTATGTACAAAAACATTCAGTGTGGACCCAATCCAATAGCTTGGCATTGTGTACTGCTACGTTATCAAGAGGTCAGTTGTTTATTTGCATGCTGTATTCTTATTTCTGACATTGCGAAAGATTTATACAAATCTAGTTTATGGTGTATGTTTTTGCAGGGTGAACACGCTAAAATTGAGCCTAAAGCTGCCAAAAAGGGTTTGTGAATACAAGTCAAATCCTTCAATCTGCAATTGGGCACTCTCTAACCAGGATCGGTTACTTTGCATTGCGAGAAGACTCTGGCCAATACCAGTGTAAATAAGAGCCACTTCCCCTTGGGGTACTGTCCCTGTTGGGGGTGGGCTCTGTTAGTGGGACATCTGTTGGCAGTGTGATCACTGATTTGTTCTGGTTATTGGGATCAGCTGTGAGCATCAGCTCAAGTGTGGTCGTAGTTAAATTAGAGGGACAGCATCTAAACAGCAAGTAGTGATTACTGGAACCTAGGCTTTGTGTTCACTTTGGGCAGTTTGAAGGCTTTTTCTACCTCTTGTTTTATGGTCATACTGGGCAATTTGGACTTCAGGTTTGAAGCAGAACACTGGATGATATGACAAGTGTTTAGAGGTAAACACCCTTCTACAGTAATGATGTTTACCTTTTTCCTCTTTTGCTTTGTCTTCTTCATTGTGATAAGTATTGTGGTCTCAGGTCTCCTCTTCCTCCCAGAGTGGTTTTGTGTATTAGGGCCCATGATAAGCTTTGATATTAGATAGCAAAAAGATTTGAAGGTATCTTGTATTCCAATGTTCTCCGATACTTATTGCCATGCTACAAATTGTGTCCTTGCATTGTTATTCGGCGTCTGCATGGTACACCATCATCCGTCTGTGTTCAAATATAGGACAGTGGGGGTTTTACAACTGTTCAAAATGCATCTCTAAGGACTTTGCTGAGGATCGATTCCAGAAGACGAGTTTGATCCTCTGACTTTGTATTGTGTCATGTGTGCCGGGGGGCTCAATTTGTTTTGACTCTCACAATCAGTCCTAATAGTAACAGACAGTCTTGTCCAGTCTTGTGAGGTAGGTCTGCTTGATAATTCTGCATATTCCCCTTACACTACTGTGATCTCAATGAAGATTATTGCCACATTCCACCACAAACATTACATTGGCTTTTGCATTGTTGCACTGTATTTCCATTGACATTACATAGGCTAGAGGCTCTTGTTTATGCAAACTTGAGTTGGTGTCCATTATTATACACATGCGTATTTCTGTTAACCTTACATATGCTAGAGGCTCTTGTTTATGCAAACTTTGGTTGGCGTCATATATATAACTATGCGTAATTTCCATTAACCTTACATATGCTAGAGGCCCTTGTTTATGCAAACTTTGGTTGGCGTCATATATATATATATATATATATATATCTTATATATATGTTTTTTCCATAGCAGCAGGCTTGGACCCATTCAACTTTTTTGATGGCCTGGGCTAAAAAGGTCATAGTTATGTCCCATCAATGTGCGTGCGTCTTGGGCCTAGCGGAAGGCAATGAAGCACGTTGCATTAATCTTCCAACTACTATGGCCCAATGCTTAGGGCCAAGGCTACCTTGTGCTATTTGCTGCCACCCATTGTGCCCAACTGATTACTCCATGTGGGCACACGGCACAGTCGAGTCATTGGGGGAGGGTTGGCAAACCATGTTGGCCTGGTTATGACCGCTAAAACGGTGTCCACCTTCCAAATGGAATGCAGTAATCCTTCCGGTTGAAGTGACACCATGAATTATGCGGTAAGCATGAATTATGCTCGAAGTGTTGACAAGAGTGTTTCTCCTCCAACTGCTTTACAAAAATTCATGATTGAGGATCTGATTTACAACAGTATCCTCTCATGTAGGCTAGGTAATAGGCTGGGCATCTGTGGAATATGGTTATTCGGCGGCAAAACATAAGCTACAATCCCAAGGTATGGACAAGGATATGGACTATATTTTTTGCTCTAATCTAAAAGATAGAAGACGAATACTTTATATAGCCAAGATGGTTGGTGGTTGGATAAATGATAATATCTACGGATACTTTTTAGCACCATATTTGAAATAATGAGGAATCAATTATTTGTGGTAAATAAAAAAGTGGAAATATTTTCCAGATTTTGTTCAAGAGTTAAGTTGCTGTTATAATTGGTTTATTGCTCAGATTATGGATTTGGGGTTGATAAAAGAACAACTGATGAGATCTAAATAGCCAACATTCTCAATAGTATAATTAGTGCCACAAAATGCTTAGACAAAAATTTGAAGCTCTTTGCCATTGGAGCATAGACTTACAATAATTTCGATGAAATTCATGATTTGTCGCTCATGCCCTCTCATAAATGCAGGACTGTGCATCGTTAGAGAATGGAACACTACTATTATTAATTAGACCTAAAGTATAAGATGATTAATGTTTTTTTGAATTTTTTTCATTGAATCACTATCTCAAGGTTGCATCCTTGTGTCTTGTTTCAATGTACCAAATTTAGATTCTATTTGTTCTTTTGTTTAAATAAAGGGGACGGAGGTCTTTTGATCAAACTGAAATGCAAGCCTTACAAAGGCACATGTGGGGCCATGGATTCTCCATATGGTACTATTAGACACTATGAAGGTGCATTGACAATTGAGAAAATGACAAATGTAGAGCCAAAAAATGATATAGTGAAATACAATGGCTTACAGACTTTATTGTTTAAACAAAACAATCTGTCCAATGCTAGAAAGGATTAATAATATGATGGGGATCTTTCTTTGCCTACTTTGATATTTGCCTATTGAACTTCGGTACTACATGTTAGTATAATGATATCCCTTTGAGATGATCAATGACCAAAGATGTAGTAGATTGCATATATATTTATGTTACTTGCACACAGAGGACGTGACAAAGCCAATTGCCACTTGGTATCAATATTTACAACATTTGGATTTGAATCAAAGGTAGAAACTAATTAACCTTAAACGCCTGCAAGGTAGTTTGACTTTCCATCATAAAACTGACCCCTGCTGCAAAATTAGATGAATGTCTTCATTTTTCAAAATTTGACCGGACAACCGTGGCCACTTACCCCTGCACCTGCGTGCCAAAATTTGGGCCAATTGGACCACATCTGCAAAAATGTCACCCTTGCGGGTGGGGCCCAATTTTTTCCCGGTGTTAATGTCTGCCCCAAAAATTTGGTTTTTATAAGATTTGGATGACGGATTGGAATTGGCTGAGGTTGGTGGACCCAGTTTTTCATCTAGGCGAGGTGTTGGAGCTGTATATGAAAAAATTAGGCCATTTGACCAAGACTAGAGCCCGGGGTGGTTGGTCAAAGCAAAGCAAGGCATGCATGAGAGAGAGAATGGGAGAGAAAACGTGGAAAGGAAAAGAGAAAAGCGGGAGCAGGTAGCCACCAACCCCCTACCACTCAAACCCTAATATATTTGCTGACAAATCACTTTTGCATTCAAGTAGTTGACAAGGGGGGTTTTTCTGTGTACCAAAAGACGTCACCATCGGCTCAAATATGCAACTTTTACAAGCAAAACCGTCGTTTCGGGCCTCACGGGGGTTGAGCCAACTTCATGTTCTCTCATCCAAGAGCTCATAAACATGTTAGAATCAGAGGTAAGCAAGAGTTTTGAAACATCGTCATGAACTGCATAGATCAAAAGGGTGACGACTACGGAGGCCCTATCAAGTCTCTCTCCAGAGTCCGGGTACCAAATGGGGCAAGGGATATTGGTGAAGGAACAGAGAGAGAGGCAGTTGTGTGAGAAAAAGGGAAACCCTTCAGAGGGGTTATTAGCATCAGAGAAGAAAAGAAATGAGGCATGGGAAATAGGAGAAGAACTTGAGCGTGGGGAGCAAGGGAGCAACATTAGGTGAGGGATGTCCTTACTGACTTGAGAAACCAATGGCGGTTCGATATGGAGGCAGTCGTCTCTGTTGGCGTCGGGCTGAGAAGAAATTAGCTTCGAACTTTTTCGGTTGGGGGGGGGGGTGTGGAGATGAGATGGCAGGATGACCGCTTGAGAGGCAAGTTTGATATTAGAAGAAATTAGAGGGGAAGAAGCAGCTCCCATAGTCAATGGGGGCAGTGGAGCGGTGACAGGAGAGAGCAACAAGGGAGGTCTTGGAGCTGAGCGGGAAGCGGAATCGTCAAGCCTGGAGTCCTCTCTTGCACGCTTAGCTTCGCTTGGCTTAGCTTTCGGGCAATCTGCTTTGACATGCCCCTCCCCCATTGCACATGAAACAAATGACAATCAAAAACCTCTTCTTGCACCGAGACCACAATGTAAGAGCCATCCAGAATGGGAAACTTGATGGATTCATCAATTTTTGCATCTTCAGGCATTAAGAGCACAATTTAGGGACACATGTCACGAATGTGATTGTCTTGGTCAGCCATCGAGTCGACACTGAGTATACAATTGTTGTCAGATTCAAAAATGTTGATGTATCTAATGTAGGACCCGAAGTAAACACCTATCTCAATGGAGTGCTAGCATCCGAGGCTTGCTAGTGATGGACCTCTCTTTGGCCCCAATGGGTGGACCAAATAAGTTGCTAACCTTTGCAATGTGACTTAGAGCCCGGGGAAGTCACTCCCTATCACTTGTACAGGGCACGTGAGATAAATGGGTATTTTGTAAGGGGTATTATTTTTACTTTGGGTATTTTTTAGTACCCTATAATTACATAATTTTGTAATATGGTGAATTTTTGGCATGCTATTTTAATTATAATTTTTTGTTTCAAACGAATTTTAGACACCATATATTAATAATACAATAAAAAAATCTTACAAGATAAGTAAAATTATTATTTGGTTGAAATAAATTCATTTAAAGCATTCGCATCATGAGCATTCAAAGTACAAATATTATGCGCTCTATCGAAAGTCATAGTGACTGAACTAATAATTGAGTCTACATCTATCCACTTGTTGTCGGTATGATCATATTTGAATTTGAATAGTCCTCTAGATTTTGAGAAGTAGTTTAATAACACCATAACTGGTGTGGTTGGTCTATTTAGGAGATCAATAAGCTATTGCGATATCCCCCACCTGCTTCATGCCTTCCTTCTCATTGTGCGCAGCGGGGGGAGTGAACTTAGTGCATGAGGCGGAAAAAAAAAAATGAAACGAACATAAAAGAGGTTTGATCTCACGATGATGCGGCTGCCAGGTATTAGTAAGCTACATACAAATATCTATATCCTTCCCCTAAGAATATGTATATATTTTTGGAATTTTTCATTAGGTATTATCTCAACCCTATAGTAATTTAAAGAAAAAATTAAAGTAAGTCATTATTTTAGACCCTATATTAATTTAAATTCCCTGATCACAATATAATGTACCTTTTATTACTTTTAAATTTTTTCTAATTTTTATCTTTTCTGAATAAATTGCACCTTATATTTTTTTGCACGTCGGTTGGAAATTTTTGGAAGTGACTTCCCCGAGACTTAGAGCGATCATTTGACTACAAGGCCTTGGCCGATCCTCTTGCAAAATAAAGGAAACAGAGAAAAATCCCATGCCCAGTCATGACAAAAATGATGCTTGAGCCCACCATCAGCACCTAGATGACGCTCAATGATCCAACAACGAGCCCAATCATTGTTTTTTATCCTGCCAGGGAAATGAAGATTAATAATCCCATGCTCTGCCACCATTGATTGAGATTTGACAAGTTCCATGTCAAGTGCAAGAATTTCGGATTCAGAAACTGGCGCAACAGTTTCTTTCAAGAGGAAATACCAGTGTAGGAAGAAAAAGGTATGGGAGCAGAGGGGGCAGCCCAAAATAGAGGAGGTGTCCATTAACTGTGCACAAGAACAATTTGACCAATTCCGGGATTTGGTGGGAACACCCGAACGGTTGTGGCGGGAAGGTTCACCATGAGAAGCCATAGAGAAGATGAAAAAGTAGCAGTGAAAACCAAAGAGAGAAGGGAAGAGTAGAATAGAAGAGAGAGAAGTACCAAGGAGGAAGGGGGGAAAGCTTACACTTCCGGATGGAGGAGCCATAGGTCAAGGAACAGAGCAGTTAAAGCCATGGCCGCCAATAGCCGTCGCTGACAGAAGGGTGAAAGCAAGCTACGGGATCTCAAAAAAAGTCTATAGGCTCGCCTCCCAAGAAGTCCCAAGGGTTTTCATAATTTTAATTTAATAATTATGGATAGATATAGCTGCTAGATTCATCCATAATGGAAGATCTGAACCGTCTAAAGTTGACAGTAATAGATATTATGACATTACTCCTATTTTTCCTAGTAGCAAATATTATTTCTATTATTTTATTGTATTTTATATATTTTATATTTTCATTATATAGCATAGTGACCCTTAGGCTATCGTTCATCTACATGAAATGTATCTCTTAGTGAAGCAAGTCCATTATTTTACTTTGTTTCCATGCATTCATGTACTTTATAAAAAAACCAGTTTTTCGAGGCTCATAATAATATATAAAAATAAGTTTTTTTTTTAATGTTTTCAATATGACTTTAGTATCTTCAAGAGAAGAGCAATACTAATATGAGTCCTAGCTATCACATATGTTTTCTATAGTAAGTGCAAAAAGTCCATAACACATTTTCTTATGGACTATGACACTGTTGTATATGATTTTTCTAAAGTCCAATACTTCAACAAATCAACTTCAATCGCAATGAGAATTTATAGATTAGAGCTTGTAGTAGTTGGAAGCATAAGAGTGAGTCCCATTTCATCAGTGTAATAAAAATTTGTCTCGAAGATACAATAAAATCAAACTATGTCATGTAAAAAACGTGCTATGACAGAAAAATGTAGTCGCCGTAACTTGCTTTCATCCAAAATGACGAATCTTTAAGATTGAAAAAACGGCGTAAACAGCCCATATCTTCTTGAGAGATAGGTGAGGGGAAAAGAAGTATTAATGCAGCATTGTAGGTGTGCATATGTGCCCTGCCTAGGGTCAAGCGCATAGGTCTACAAGTGTGTAAAGATGTGAGAAGAAATTGAAGTGTCATAAAGAACAAATGGGGAAGAAATGATTAGGGAACCATCTAGCCATCAAGGGGTAGAGAGACGAGGAGGGAAGGTGGAGGCAAGATGTCATCCAAGTGAGGGGGAAGCTTGAGGATCCCATGTAGACCATCGACAGAGGCAAAAACAACTAAGTTCCAAGCTCACATAGACAACGGGATTTGTAGAGCCCCATCCTTCCTTTCATTATGCATCTGTTAATTAAAGAGATGAGGCCCAAATATTCTTTCGTGTAATGGATTTTAGTCTTTTTAAACGGCATGTTCAATTCTAGTTTGAGAAAAAATAAAAATAAAACTGTGACTTTCTTTTCTTTCTTCGAAACTGATAGATAGTGACCAAGTGGTAACCAATATCGCCCATTAACATGTATAAATTATCAACTGGTACATATATTATTGGCATGATAATCAGAGTTTTTTTTTAAATGTTTTTGAAAAATAACACGAGTGGCTACAGAGTTTTGCAGAGATTAGGCCTAAACCCTAAACCCTAAACCCTAAACCTGTTCATCCATTCAAATTAGGACAGAATCATCCACATCCATAATTTCATCCATTAATATCATCCATATCCGGCGAATTTATCCTTTTTTTTCTTTTTTTGGAGAAATCTGGCGATTTCATCCATGAAAAAACATGGAATTTGCTACGGAATATTCTTTTCTATTTTTTGAGGTCGCCATTTGGCGAAAATTCGCCAAAAAAAAAAACGCTGATGATAATGCAAACCAAATTATCTTTTCAAGTCTGGTTTAGGAAGGATTGTTAATTAATGAGAGGAGGCCCAAATATACATATGGACGGGGCATTCCTCACATCAATTCACCTTATCCTCATCACTACAGATTCTAGCACAATAATCCATCAAAAAATCCAGCAAACTTTTCTCAAGTCAATCCAAGAACACGTTATTGAACTTCTGAGTATGAAGATAAACCTACCAGACCATCTATTCATCACCACTGAAGATCCTACCCTAGTGACTTACCGATCACAAATGAATTGTTTGTTTTTCCAAATTGTTGCTTTAAATTTAACTAACCGCGTGGCCAGAGCTTCGCTCTCACTAACCGCGTAGACCTCACAACCTACTCCAGGTTGAGCCATTGAACGCCCAAAGTTATGAGAAGACTCTTTCATTGCAACCGATATAAGCCTCAACTCTTCTCCAAGTTTCATTGCAACCCTATAAACTGTAATATAATTGATCCCGGTTTTGGAGGTGTTTTTGGTTGAAGACTGGATAATGATTATGTAGGATACTAGGACACTAATATAAAGACTATTTTGACAAAGTGGTGATAGTGAGCATGACTCTGTGTATGCAGGTGAGCCGCCCATGCGGTTCAATAAATTGACCTGGTGTATTTGAATTTTGATCGAACACAGGTGTTGTTTGTTTGTTTGTTTGATGTGTATGGAACACTGAATTGTATCCATCACAGAGTGTACATACCCACTGTGAGAGAGAGGCACAACAATTTGCTCTGATCTGTGTAATAGAACACAAACTCGGTTTTCGGGGGTACATCTGAATTTTCGCAGAAGTAATAAAAGTAAAATGTATATTCACCTCTATGTGACTGTACAACACTACTATACATTTATGTACCTGACTTGCAATTTGGTACCCATATTTTTTTTTTTTTTTTCATGATTTTAGAGAGACCAGTCCTTATGTCATCTCCTCGACCTCAATTACTGTGTGTGGAATGGATATGTAAACAAGGCAATTGTATGTCATTTTTTCTTATAGTAAGTGGGCACATTCAGTTCATGCAAAAATAAAGAAAAAAGAAAAGTTCATGCAATGATATATCTGAAATTTTGATTTGGGTTGTTGATCATTAATGTTGGTGGATCCCATCCCCCTTCACTATTAAAATAAAATAAAAATGTTGGTGGATAATTATAAGCTTAGGGAATTGGCGTCCGAATCCGAATCGTAAAAACAATTGTATACTTACCTCTCAACTCTCAACCTGGGATAGACTAGTTATGGTGCAAGCATGTCACTTTACCCATATGCTACACCCTCCCTATCAGGTTTGGAGTTTGAAGGGCCGAGGTGATAAATGCTACATGGGTGTTACTAGATATAACTAAGTTTTGGCATTCCTAATCATCTGTCATTACAATTTCATGTTTGATAGCTTTCCAGGATGGTATGTTGCTGACAAAAACAGATATGACATATCTATGAAATTGTTTCAACAAAATAAAATCCATCGAGTTTGATGACAGGCCAATATCGTCATTAATGAGAAGGGCCCCATGCCCTTTAATTTGATAAATTGGGCCCTTAAAAAAAAGAAATAAAAAAAGGAAGGGCAAGAAGGTTATTGAAGCCAGGCTTAAATTCTGCTCCCTACAGCACATAATCAATTTGCTTTAGTTGCAACCGACTTGCTCAACCTAGTGGTTGCTCCTGTGCCAAAGCTGACTCAACCTAGTATACGTTATTATTATTATTTGAGATAACTCACAAATAATGTCAATACCTTGAATACTCAGTTAGTGTAAGACAATGTGGCAAAAGAATAAAAATTAAAAATGTGGCAAAACATTTTTTTTGTTTTTGTTTTAGTAAATAATTACCTAATAAAAATTAATAATTACCCAACATTTTATATTATAGATATATTTTATATTTATTTCTCACTTCTTTTAGATTACTATGAGAATATATAAATTATTAATCCACTTCTTAGTTATGTTATATTATGTTTATAGTACAACATTTATATGAACGATGTCACATAATATATTGTTGTTATATATATGGCGGCACTCAGAGGGTTTATTTTTTCCTTGTTCTAATTTTAATAGGGATTTTTTTAAATTTATTTATTTATTTGCAACAGGGGGTAGAGGCCCTGATAATTTATTGAAGGTGCAAAACAATACAGAGAGGAGGAAAAAATAACCTCTGATGGGGCCATATCGGCGTATCACAAGGGGAAGCACCCTGCACTATGAGAGGGGGGGGATAGTGAAAGTCTAGGCTGTCTAACAAAGATCAGGGAATATCAGTGATGCAGAAGTGAAGACAAGAAGTGGTCTTAGTGTTGCATCATATATAGAGTTTGGCACCTAAAATCTTGCAACATCAGAGCAACGATTGCTCACACCCCAAATTCCAGGTGGGCCTTGGACTTCGCAGCCCGTAGATTGAGATGTTTCCAATTGACATCAAGACCATCCGATTCAACCGGCGATTTGCCAGGCCCGGGGGATATCATCGTGCCACTGGACTCTCGAATCATCGAGCCTGGTGCATAGGCTGTCATCTTTGCCTTAGGTGATGTCGAAATCCGTGAGAAATTGACGACTCCTCCTTTCATTGCATCTGCCTGTTGTAGCAACCAGTGACACCCATGTCTTTTCCTCTCAGTCAACAACTCAGAATACAGCTTAAACAGAATGAATCTGATGCTTGGATGTCTTCCTTCAAAGACCTGGCTGCATCTAGCCTTCCACAGTGTCCATAGAGTGTGTGCCCTCAGGCATGCCCAAATTGGGAGCGTAGCTACGGCGTGAGTCTAGCCGCGTGAGCCCATGAGCTCGGCTTACGCTTTGCCCTCTAACCGTGAGCCCAGGGTTTAGAAGAGGGAGAAGCAAGTCCTATAACCGAGGACAGGGTTTAGAGGGGGTCCTATTACCGTGGAAACGTATATTTTAGAAGAAGATGTGAACACGACAAAACTTCCAAACACGGCAAACACGGTAATATACGACAAACACGGCAATATTGAGTCCCCTTTAGAAGCACAACAATTGACCCAATTCCCCCAGCCCTACTTCGTCAACCCCAAACACTCCCACCCCCAAGCACTTCACGCAGCTGGTCCCACCCTTCACCAGCCCCAAGCGCTCCACCTTGAAGACGAGTCCCAAGCCGCAATCCCACCTGGCCCCACTCTCACCAAGCCCCAACCCTCTCTAGTCACTGTTCTTATAAGTATACTCAGCAGCCACACCCACTAGTGAGTTGCTTTTCAACCCACCGACAATAGTAGAACTATCTAGAAAGTAGAACTCTCTAGAAGTCAAACTCTCTAGAAAGTCAACTAGTGAACTAGGGAAAATGGCTATACCAACTCTGGCCCGCGAGTACGGCTTTAACGGGTTTTGGACCTAGATGGCGGGTCCGGGTCCGGTTCCGGGTTCATTTTAAAAATGAACCCGGATCAGGGTCCGAGTTTTTGGTGATGGCACGGGTCCGGATCCGGATAGGTAACCCGGACCCTGACCATGGTTTTTTTTAAGGGATTTTGAAAATGAGTAGGAGTGGCTATATATATTGGGTGTAGGCTAGTGCAAGTGGCCCACTCTAGGTATTTTCCTCGAATTGGTAGGCTACATGTATTTCCACCCTTGCCATATTTCGCGAATCAAATGGAAACCGGCGACGAGCATCTCCTTGGGATGGGAAACGGAGGAGGCCCCACAATCCTCAACCCACTCCTCATCTGGCCCGTCAGATCATCCTGTATGGGGCCCGCCATGGCTACATTTGTGTTGGCCCCGTGCGTGTCCACAGGCGAGGATTTTTTTGAGACCCCCAATTTTTGGCGAAAACTGCCTTATTTGGACATTTTTTTCCCTTTGTTTCATTCGCCAAGGGGATTTGTAGGCGGCCAAATGGCGAAAAATCGCCAATAAAAAAAAACGCTGACCCTAACCCATCGGGTACCCAAGGTGAAAATCCGGACCCGCACAACACTGTCGTCGATGGTCATCCTGAAAACATGATCATGAAGTAATTGAGTGTGTTGACGCACTCAGTTCTCTGCGGGGGGTGGGAACCAAAAAAAAACAATATATATATATTTTTTTTTTCTCCAACCCGCCGGGTACTCGGGGTGAAAATCCGGACCCGCACAATACTGTCGTCGATGTCAACGATGATCATCCTGAAATCATGATCATGAAGAAATTGAGTGTGTTGATGCACTCAGTTCTGCGCGGGGGGGGGGGGGGGGGGGGGGGAGGGACAGAAAAAAAAACACAATATATATTCCCTTCCCCTGCGAAGAACTAAGTGCGTCACTCAATTGCTTCATGATCATGATTTCACGATGATCATCGACGACATCTATCCAAATGCAAGGAGGGGAAAAAAAAAAAAAAAAAAAAAAAAAAAAAAAAAAAAAAAACTTATTTTTTTTCAATGTATTTTTGAATTCTCATGTGCCTGATGCCCCTTAATTCCCAACCCTGTTTCCCTCCACGAACATGGTAGTTCGCTAGGGTTAGGGTTAGGGTTTGGAGTTACGATTTGCAGCGTTTCCCCGGTTTGCCGTGTTTCCGCGGTAATGACATCACCTTAATTCCCAACCTGTTTCCCTTCACGAACATGGCAGTTCGCTAAGGGTTAGGGGTTAGGGTTTGCCGTGTTTGCCAATTTGCCATGTTTGTCATGTTTCCACGGTAATGAGTGCTCATCAGCGGAAATACACCCTGCATCTTCCCCCATTCTCGTGCCACGTGGACTGGGCTCACGTCAGGCTCTTGGGCTCACAAGCTCCTGTGCTCGCGTGGCTAGGCTCACACTCTAGCATCCCCCCCCCCAAATTGGGCAGGAGTTGCAGATCGAGCCATTGCGTAGATTAAGCATCAGTAAGGGAGCATCAGTAGGTGACACTACTTTCCAGTTTAGGTAGAACCTTATCACCAGCTGCTAGGTTCTAACAACAGAATTGCATTCTATAAAAACATACTCTACTGATTCTTCCAAATTTCTGTTACAGGCATGACAAGTAGTATCCTGCTCAGGGAAGCAGGTTGCCATTGGGAGAATCCTGTTTGCCAATTTCCACAAAAAAAACACTGATCTTGGCCGAATGGTGCTTGGCCCAGATATCCTTCCAGATAGAGTTCCAGCCAGGGATTTGTAGGTCAAGATTCCACTTGGCAGTAAAATTGTTCTGCCTGAGAAGCATTTTGTATCCTGTCTTGACTTTGAACCCAAACAATGGTGTTTTCTTGCCATCCATCCATGACCACTCTCCAGGGTCGAACTGCAGCCTACTTAGGGGAAAAGAAAGGATCCAAACAAAAGATAGTTTCTAAGCCCAGCAAATCTGCGCATCAAAGGGCGGGCTGGGTTCTGTTGAACCAGATGACGTTTCAAAAACCCGTATCCGGTAAGCTAGATCATGATGCATTTCTCCTGTGCCTAGAAGGGTCAAATGCCTACCCTTCCCAGCCTAGAAGAGAAGTCCTTCCTAATGATTAACAGAGGTGGAGGTGGCCAAGAGGGCAAGCCTGCGGTTTCCTTGAGAGCATCCAAACCGTACTGGTAGTTCGCTGGTTGTGCATGGACCTCGGGCTGAACGTAATGTACCCCTCTTTTAATATGATCCCAAGCACAAACAATGGATCTGGCCGAAATAATAGAGGACAAGAGGCCGGAAACTGACCATCTTCCCAGACATTGGCAATATGAGAGAGTCCTTTTGCCTCCCAGGTAGCCCAACATTTTTTTCCCATTGGGAAACTACATCCAAATTAATGGCTACTTTAGTACAGTGGACAATGTTTTGTTGGATGATATATCATTGGAAATCAATTTCCAAATAAAGGCCACTTTAGACACCGATGAAAGATACACGAACGACCCAATATGCTTCAAATTGATCCAGATCTTGGCCCTTAGATACATATTAAAATATTAATGTATCAATGACCAAAGTTGGTGTGTCACATTGTAAAGGCACGAAGAAAACTTAAAATGAGGTTTATCTTCACTTTCCCACTTGACGCTTGGCGTTCTAGGTTGATTCTAACGATCATGTGAGACACATATATTCTATTCTAATGTTTCCATACTTGGTCCAGGGTCCAAGAGTTGGTCCTCCAAACACTTGGGTTCCTGTCTCGGTACCTAGACCAACAATCTTCCACCATAATCAACGTCACTTACCCGCCTTGTCATTCTTGGTCTTCTTCCCTGGTGTATAAAAATATGACCAAAAAATGGCCTCGATCATTGCATTTTGAATTGGTCTTAGTCTTGGTACTAAAGTGGCCCCAACTATGATTGTCCCAGAGCTTCCAAGCCTCATCGCCCCGTAGGCCAATAGCCGCAAGGTGAAGTGGCTCTTTGTTACACTGGCTTTTCTAGAACGAGTCTCTCCGTTTTCCAGAGATGTACAAGATATTTTTCATTAAAGTTTATGACAATAGTTTAACAGAAATTATCAGCCAGAAAAAACATAAAAAACAAATGTGGCTATTTATATACTGTCACAATGAACTACCTATGTACCTATTTTTGGAAACGTAAGTAAAGTAAAGTAAGTACACACTAACCATAGTCACCAGACTCACTCTCAGTAGGGATAAGGGTAATTCGAAACTTAATGATTTAAATTGCCCTCCCTTTCCTTAAAAAAAAATTGCCCTCCAGATAAAAGATAAAGGCTGATATATATTTTCAGGCATTGCAGGGCGAGATTAAATCATATATCCTTTGTATATGAATCCAAGATAAATGTGTATGTGACCTGTAGTGAAGCTGGTCACCCGAAGTGTGACATCAAAGTATCTATGGCTTGTCATTTCAATTACCTTTCCATGACTGCCATGTGTATGATAGCAAGCACTTCTAAACGGGCAGGCAGACACCACACACACAAAGTCGGACTCTGAACAGCAGTGAATACTGAAAATTACCTTGGTGCAGGTAGTGTAGTGGAACAAGGAGGATCTCAAGCTCCCAACCCTAATTATACCGTTACCGGGGGGACCGTAGTCGCCGCCCAGTCAAATATCGTGGGCTTGCCACGTCAGCGAACGTGGCCACCTCCCCGCACTTTACGTGGATGCTGATTATTGGCTCCCCGAACGTTAAAGTGCACTTTCTTCATGCCATGCCGGGCCATGCACATGGCCATGGTGCCAATTTTGAATTTGTGGCCGCGCGGTCGTCTCGTTGTCTGCGCGGCGGTTTCAGCGGACCGTTTTAAACTTCGGGCGGCTTTACAGCCGGTGTTATGGCGAGTTACTAGTAGAACTACGGCGGCTAACTAGTCGCATTAATTCGTATTGATTGTCTGCTCGCGCATTTACTAGTGAGATAGGCTGCAGCCTTCTGGTTGGTTGGCCCAGCCCAACGGATGGGTGACCCCGAGATCAGTCGGCCGAATGCCATGCCGCGATGGGCATGGGAGAGTTTCGAGAGGGGGGCATGCCATTATCCGCGCGCATGCTCCTCACTGTTGCTCAATCGGATCTTGGCTTGGTTGTTGGAAGATTGTCGGTGTGCACTGTGCATGTTTCTCACCAAATTTCTAGTGCTGTGGTGTGTTGTAGGTAGTTGTTGTGATTGATTATCGTTTCGTAGGATTCGCCGCTCAATTTCGTGGCTGTTTAAGGATTTCTCGGACTTTGGTTACGTTTGTGAAGCTTCTCTGTAATCTCGGCTGTTCTTTTTCAATCTGCTCTGTATAGTCTAGTCTCTTGAGGTGGTGGAGTGTATCGAGCGCGGTTTGTGCTGCAGCGCGGTGCCTATGTCGAGTGGTGAAGGAGAGAGAGGTATTGGCATTCACATCAACTCCGCTCCATTTGTTGGCTTTTGCTCTTCTTATGGTCCGTCCGTCCGTCTTCCCCTCTGTTTGGGGATAATAAACCTATTTCTGGAACAATTTTTTTCTTTGAGGACACCGTAGCACGGCTGGCCTTTCATTATCATTCCACCATTGTGGTTTGCGTACAGCGCAAATTTGGACGAGTGTGATGTAGGAACGAACGTTCTCTGTTCGGTGTGTGACTCGTTGCTTTGTTGTTGTCTATCTATCTAAGTATCTACCTTCGGCATTCGAAAAAGTCTATGGTGGGGGGACGCCCAAGGAAATGTGAGAAAGCATGGCTGAGGAAATAGACGGCATTCGAGAGTCCACAGTGATTAAAAATGTAGGGTTTATATCACTAATTGTGCGCAATTCATGGTTAGAGATGATCTGTCTCCAATTGCTTTTCACTATCTTCTTCGGTTAGTGGAAGAGTCCTGAAGACTTCTAATTCAATGCCAATGCAGCTCTTGCGAATGTCGTTGGCGATGCTCGCGTCATTTTATTCAAATAAGCCTGTTGCGGAGGGTCGAAGGACCGTCACCGCAAGGTCGTCAACTGGAGTCTGCGCATTAAAGGCATTTCATACACGAATGACACGGATAATAGAACGAAAGCTTTTGACTGGGGACGTGTAGAGTGGCACGATGGAGGAGCTTCTAAGCGGAAGAGATCACGTATTGTGTTAGCTCTGCGAATGTAATGAAAGGAGTGTGTATGAAGTGGAAATTTGTGTATGATACATCAACACCGATGTCTTTCGCGGATTTTTTGGCTTTTCTATTTGAGCAGACTTGACAAATTTATTGGGATTGCCATTCGAACATCGAGTCTCCATTCAGAAATTGGAACTTCGAAATAGTGCCACATTGTCCTAAGAAAACAGCAACCAGAACACCCTGCGGAAGAACCTTGTGGCGAAGCCATGCACGAAACGTACGGGAATGCAATTATGGGCTCAGCAAACGGTCTTCCCCCCGGCTATCAGGGGAACAGCCCCTTTCATTTGCCAGACAGGACAGCACTCGACTATGAGAGGCTCAAAGGCCAGTCTTACAGCCATCCAAAAGATGGAGTAAGGAAGGACAGGGATGCAGATTTCCCAACTCCAATAAAGAATTGCAGTTTAGACGCAGGGGCCAGATTGAGTGACACACACATGGCTTCCAGGAGGGCAGAAGAAGCAGGTTTGTTTTTGTTAGGCATCCCACGATACATATTTTTGTTGGCTCCGTTGTTGTTCCCCAGATGATGTTACCGTTCATCATGCTCAACCAGGCCACATTCCTGCTAGCTGTAACAAGCACATGGCTAAACCTCTGAATTAATTTTGTCTACTGTTGACTCAGCTTATTCATCCACTTCATAACCCTGCCTGTTAGGTACAGGACTCTAGCTACAGACTTTCTTGGTTGATTGACCATAAGGTGGAAATTGGGGCCTTGGATGCTTTCATTACAAAACCTGGGATTCTTGTAAAAACTCTTATAACCTGCAGAATGGCTTGGAATGATTGGGGGTTTCAGCAAGTAGGAGGGTTCTAGCAGTATCCTGGTTGCAAGAGATGGTTGGATGCCTATCCCTCCCAAATGAGCCCTCTGAAGAGGAGTTTAGGCTGTGCTTAAGGAATGGACTGGTTCTCTGCAATGTTGTGAACAAGGTTCAACCTGGAGCAGTACCAAAGGTGCAGATTCCAATCCTTCATTTTCAATCATCTGGGGTGTAGAAAGTTCATATGGCATTTCTTCTTGGGAGTAGCTTTAAAATTCAAAGGTTGATTCATTCTGCCATGGACCAGCCACCTACTGCCAGTTGCGTGCCAATCTCTGCTGCTACCCCCATTTAGCTTCACATTGTTACCAAATTTGTTGTGTCTGGTTGTGTGTGTTCCACAAGTAAGGAAAGAATTTCAAATGACCATAGGACGAGAGAGAGAGAATGTGAAGACATTTTATTATCCCCCTGGGAGGCCCATGGCTCGTCTGGCACAGTGGAGAGAGAACTGTAAATAAAGAGAAGTTTCTTAGAGCAATTTGCAATGAAAAAAGAAGAAGCCGATCATAAATGTGGCACGAAGGTGGAGAGAAAGGGAGGGAATGATATAGAAAATTTTCTGGCCACTGGACACCATCCCAACCACTTCCACAATGCGACAGAATCAACAAAGAACATATCAGACCAAAAGGTTGGGTATGAGGCTGTGCACAACTTTTTGGCATAATTGTGTTGATGCAGGACCAAAGTGGTATTTGTAGACAAGGCAGGTTTTCATTACCAGTCCCCTCTCATGTACATGGAGAAGGCTTTGCTAGTTTGAGAATTCTACTGTGGACTCTATTTGAAGTGTTTCATGTGGCTTCTCCTTACGGGCAGGTGGTTGAGAATCCAGCACTTTCAAGTCAACTTGAGGGGGCTCAATCAGCATATCAATATTTTGAGAATGTCAGAAATTTTCTGGTGGCAATTGAAGACATGGGGCTGCCTTCGTTTGAAGTTTCTGACCTGGAGCAGGTAGAAAATGACCAATGATGAGGCTGGCTTATCACTTTCAGTATATGTAGGGATTGAGAAAGGCAATTGGCCATCCTGATGCAAGGAGGCAGGAATTGAGGATCTTAGGAGTTGCAGTGATGTGTTACCTAGGACAGCAATCCATGCTTGAGCAAACCAATTATATGTTTTCCAGGCACTCTGGTTGTTGTCTAATAGTTGGGCCTTTGTGTCACATGCTTTGACTACCCCTTTCTGCTTTCCCCCCACCTTCAAGGAGAATTATCAATTAGCACATGGTGGGATTGAAGAGGCGGGAATGGGTTATGTTTTACTCTTTTCAGGGCACTGAGAATTGGCCTTTCGTGTATGTCTTGCTCAATGTGATTAGGGCGGTTTATCTCCAGGTTCATCAGGAAAATTAGTGGATTGCATATTGGGACTTAAATCCTACCACGAATGGAAGCAGGGCGGGGGACTCGGGTTTTGGAGGCTCAAATCGCCCAATGGTTCCACTGGACATACATCAAATCCTGGGAAATATCTAACACGATCTAAAAGTCTCACCAGCTATTGCAACCAGGCTCGAAGAAAGTGGGGTCTTCCTGATGGGGATGGCCTTGACGATGATGGCATGGCATCTCCTGCCTGGTCCAATGATATGTTGAGCTGTGAAAAGGACAGTAGAGCTTCTGTCGAGGGGAGTTTGCCATCCAACAGTGAGCGGTTTGGTCAGAATGGGAGCTTGGATGGAGGTTATGATGTGGACGAGCTTATGTCAAATGGGAATACTTCAGGTAGTTGAGTTGGGAGTTGTTCTCCTCGTCCACTGTTTATGTTAATATGATGTCTTACCATATATTTTAGCTGGGTATGCTTTTGAGCTCCCAGCTATTGTGGGCTCCTACCTCTATCTGCCAAGGTTGACACAATAGCCTCAATAAGCCTACTTGTTGAGTTAGCTATCGAGAAGTCTTGATAATCGTTAGGGGTTAGGAACCCCTAGCTTTACTATCCCTTGCCTGTCTCATAATTGCAGATGCCTTCATAGATTGGCTTTTGGGGTGGGCTTCTAGTGACTCTTTGTGTTATTCAACAGTTTCTTTCGGAGCACTGTGAGTTGTTGGGGGAAGGATATAAACAAATGTATGTTAGTCAAAGGAAGTGGACTGTACTTCTTGATAGAGAAGATTTTCAATACTATTTATGAGTATATGAGTCTCCCAATGCTCTGTTCGTTTTCACCGAACAGCTACATGCTAGAAGATAAGTCTTGGACCTGAGTGTGTTTCACCTCTGATTTCCAGCTGCAACTTCCACCTGGCTTCAACACATTGGCCACAAATTTCGTGATATTCTGCAAGTGAAGGCGAGGCGTATGCAATACCTGCCTACTGCTTTAGAGTCCTATGGATCCACAACGGTAATCGATGTATGTACATTCTTTCAGTCTGACCTGTAATTTAGCAGGATATCTACTTTGGCTGTCAGTGTTGTGGTTTCGGCTTCCGAAGACGTCATTTGTGGCAATGAATGTAAATATCTTCTTGGGCAGGTATGGCAATTCCAGTCTTGATCTGTTGATCCAGTTTTGATGTATCTTTTGGAATAGTGTAGCTTTCTTCTACCAATCATTTGGCAGGAGTAAGCTTTTCTGAATCCCTTACAAGACAAGTACCTTTGGAATTGATTATAGGCATCTCATCAACTGTATTGATATGTTTGTTGCAGAATGCTCCTTCCCAGTCACTGTTGAGCCTTATTAGTGCCATTCTTGGGGATAAGCCGGCAGAAGAAGTACCAATGGTGAGGTCAACATTTAATGTACTGTGTTACATGGTCTGCAAAACCTGGTTTTTGTTAGGACTTGGAAGCCAAGGTTGTCTGCCTGAATACTATCATTGATTCACATTTAATTAGCTTCCAAAAAGTACATTTGGGGATTCTGCTCACTTTGTGGATATGTCATCAGGTATTGCCTATGGTATGCACTATGCGTATTCAGGTCAAGATCAGTGGGTTTTAACGTCTCATTTGGGGCATACACCCTTTTCCTCCAACTTAAGAATCAGAAAAAATAAAAGCTGAGGCAGTGTTGCCTAGTTTGTTGTTGCAGTTGGTGGAGTTCATGCTCCGCAAAGTGATGGAGGAGTTTGAGCGCCACCTTCTCACACAAAGGAAACAAGTCACAAAAGTATGTGATAAAGCTACATTTTCCAGCTGTCTTCAGTTCTGGTGTGATTTTGACCTCTTTGTTTGTATTTCTTTGGGGCGACCTGTGATCTTTTCATGTCAATCAAAACTCAAGGGATGCTTGTGTTTGTATAGGTTTTTGCATTACTATGCAGTGGTTCATTTACTCGAGACAGTGCTCTCTGTTGATCTCTTGAAGAGGTTCAGTCCTGATGCATGCTACTGCTGTGGGTATAGTCGGGTAAACTGTGCCAACTGCACTTCTGTGGGGTTGAACTTGCAGATGAAAAGTGCCTTGACGGACATATTAGTGCGAGAAGAAAAACTCTCCTCAAGGTCCATGGTGCTAGAGGCATTGGCAGTTGGCTCAGGAGAGGAAGTTAAGGTATGTTACTGCTGACATGTCCTTTGCCTTCCAAGACTATTTTCTTTATGTGGTGTAGGAAACGCAATGTTCATGCCTGCCTCTTAAATCCACCGTAGGTTGCCTCAGACCATATGGAGCTGTTTGCTTGTAACGCTCGATAGCCTTCCTTGCTGTATGAAGAGTGCACCCTTGTTCACACCATCTTTATGGCGCATAGATGGCTTGAACACTCATTCTTGATGACGGTCATATACATCGTCTGTTTGACTTTCAAACTGTTTTGATTGAATGTAGAAAAGTCCTGCCTCCACTAGGACAGGGTGTTGCTGTACATATCTTTGTCAATATGAGCATTCCATTTGCGAAAGGAACGCATTTCACTTTTAAGGATAGGTGAGATCTGATGAACATAATTGACCCGTAGTGGCCAGACATTGGAGCAAGCATGTACACTGAGATGGGTTTCTATTGTTTGATTGGCACGGTGCGGGGTGGGGGTGGCAGTTGCTTACTACTAAGCTTCGGCAAATCAAGGTGGGCTCTCTTTGCATGTCTCTACATTGTGTTTTTACTTGGCTGGGATTTCAGACAAATGGCATGATGACCCAACATTCCAAGGAGGAACCTAGTTTTACAAGAAGTTCCAGTGAAAAACTCAAAGATTGTTTCCCGCCTTCATGTGGATCAGCAAGCCAGCCCAGATTTGAAGTAAAATTGCTCCCAACACCTTTCCCTCAGGGACTAATTGGACTATTGACTGCTCCATTGATAAATTTGATCGGGATTATTTGACTAAAAGACTGAAAAAGTGACACCTTTGTATGGGGTGGTTTGTATTTGCAATTTTTTTTTCATGTGAGCAGGGTAGTATAACAACGACTGAGAGACTAAGAGAAATGAAATGGTGCTTTATAACGTCCGCAGAAAGCTCAAGAGAGTGTTCTGATTTGATGGCTCTCTCTATCTCTTCAAGAGAGCAATATATATGTATAGATGATTCCAAAGGTGCAGAGTTACTTGTGCAATCCTTCACTTTCCTGTACATGAGTACATGAAGAAAATCCATGGCCAGAAAGTGGAATGAAATATGTATGCCTTGCACCATTTGCATGGAGGATGGCTTCCAAAGAGGTTTAAGGTGCCTTTATCCGGGCAGGCGCTCTGGCTATTGACCTAGTATTGAGCGCTGACAGAAAGTAAAATCCCCTCCTCACGTCAGATCTTGTGCAGGCCAGCTCCATACTGTACTTGTGGCTATGGTCCCTGGCCTACTAATTTAGTACCAAAGTATTCAAGTATTCTGATCAAGTATTCAAGCATGACACTGAAATGTTATGCACGTATTGAAGTGGATGGTTCTGGTTCTGTGGGACATCTCTGGGTATTTGAAGATGGAGAAGAAGCAAGTGGAAGATGAGAAGAAGGTAAAGCAAGAGGAGATGGACAGGTTGGTGAAGGAGAGCGAGGAGAAAAAGTCTGCTGTCCAAGTTCTGAAGAATGAGTTGGATTACATCAAGCGGCTGGATGAGGAACATCTCCTGAGACTGGAGAATCAGAAGAGAGAGATTGAAATGGAGTCCAAAGAAATTATTGATTCCCTGGAAGTGCAGGTGAAAGAATCTCAGAAGAAGGTGCGTGAAGCTGAAGTCAGATCTGCACAAGAGCTATGCAGCCTACGCAGGAAGGACATTGAGTACCAAAAATTTCTCTCCCATCAAGCTCTTGAATACCAGGTGCAAAGCTCTATCTCTCATATGCTCCCACACGAGTTTTTCCAGGTGGCTGGTGTAACGTGGGTAGCAGTCTTTGTGAATGGAGTTTTAGCTCTATCTGAAGTCAGTTTCTGATGGCTCACCCTGAGGAGCCACTCTGGTCTGCCTCTGCTGGTGACATTTGGTACTGTGGTCCTGTGCAAGTTGACAATTCAGCATAAACACATTGTCTGGATAGCAGTAGACACAGTCTTGAATCTTTTGCAGTCTGCAGCCCAGGGATGGTTTGTGGCTGCCTCACAATCATTACCCCACTTTCAGTCCTGTTGAGTGGTAAGTTCTTTCTTCCTGTGGATGCTAGTAAGTACCATTTCATTTCATTTACATCGATTCTTATTGTATGTTTCATCATGCAGGATCTCAGATTCACATCACTGAATGCCAAGGAAGAGGTTTTGAGAATGCAAATGGAGTGGAGAAAACAGTTCAGCAATCTTGGTAAACTATCACCATGATCAAGTCCTCAACAGATACATTGCATTTGAGACTAGCTTTCATATGATTACCTTTTTTCCTGGTTATGCGCATGCCAGCTGTGTTTCCATAACATTAGGCTTATTTGCCTTTCTTTTTCTGCAGAGGGACAGCTTCAAGGAATGGCTAGGGCAGCATCTGGTTATCATACAGTGCTGGCAGAGAATCGTATGTTATACAATGAAGTACAGGATCTTAAAGGTAAGTTGGTTCATATCTTTATCAGTCACTCCTCCGTTGGAAGTGTTTGGGATGTATACTGATGCAGGAAGTCGAAACATTTTCTGGCTGACTAGTCACTGGGACATGAACATGGAGACCCATGGTGCCCTGGTTGATTTTGGTCCCTCTTCGCAGATTGAGGGAGATTTGAAACTCGAGTTTTCAGACCAAAGTCTTCTGAGTATTTTTTGGGTTGTGTTACTTCCAGGTAATATCCGGGTCTACTGCCGGGTGCGGCCATTTCTTGAGAATGAAGCTGGAAGACAAACAACTCTGGACTTTATAGGGGAAAATGGAGAGTTGGTGGTAGTGAATCCTGCGAAACAGGGAGGAAAGGAGGCAAGGAGGTCATTCAACTTCAACAAAGTCTTTGGAACCACTGTTTCACAAGGTGAAAAAGCTTTGTTAGATGCTCTCAGTTCTTGACATGGCAGGAGTAAAGCTCGTTTTGTTATGCTTTTGCGGCTATTTGTTATATATGTGGGTTTATGGATTGCTGTTTGTTGTTTTAATGTCTCTATTAACATTCATTCCTGATCAGTACATTATTTTGTTTGCACTTTTTGTTGAGTGCTGGTAGGCATGCTAGAGAGTATCAAACTGGTAGACATTTCATCAATTCCTTGGCAGAACTGTTTGCATGGTTTAAGTCACATTGATAAGTTACCAAATGGGCAGCATTAGTTTTCAGATGTAGTGCACATCTGCTGTGAAGCACCATGAAGTCTGATCCCACAGAACATCAAGATGAGAATGTTGGGATGGGCTCTGGTGAGGTGCAGAGGAAGTATTCTTGGACACACAGCCGTTGATTCGGTCTGTCCTGGATGGATTCAACGTTTGCATATTTGCCTACGGACAGACAGGCTCTGGGAAAACATTCACCATGGTAGGTGGAAGACCAGGAGCTATCATTTTACAAATAGTTGTGATCTCTCTTTATTAGCCTCCTTAATGTTTGTGTTCACAATGAGGCCATTTTCCTGGTTTCGCTCAGACAGCACTCCAGGTAGACTCTAGTATGAAGCCGGTATGCTCAGGTGGTAATGTACGGTTACCAGCAGCTTGGCGTACTTAGAGAACCTCATGTACATGATTCTCAGTTCTTGCAACTACTGCTGAGCTGGCTGGTGTGGTACTGATGGATGTGGAAATCTAAACACGCTGTTTTGTTGTATTGTCACTATAGAGTGGTCCAAGTAATATGTCAGAGGCAGACTGGGGAGTTAACTACAGAGCGCTTCATGATCTCTTCCACATCACTCAGAGCCGAGTAGATGTTTTCCGGTACGAGATTGGTGTGCAAATGATTGAGATTTATAATGAGCAAGTGCGCGATCTTCTTGCGCCAGATTGCGGCCACAAGAAATATCCTTTTCTAAAGTTTGTGGTGATTTACTTACCAGCCTAACATTGTGTTATCCAGGATCTGGCCGAGTCCCCAGATATTGGTACCAAATTTTCACCCTATGGCTGGTCAACCCGTGTTGGGATTTACTTCCTGGGCCCTAGACCTCAGCTATGTTAACTGTAGCCGCCTAGTTGAAAATGGCTTGTACAGAATTTGATATTGAAAAGCTTGGCAACTTCATCCCACCACTTCTTCACAGAAATTTATAAGAGAGTAACTGGTTTTGTGGTGGGTCCTATGAAATCAAGATGTGCTGTGAAAAATGATATTCTAAGGTGATATGCTGCCATTCCATTCCTTCTCTTAGTTTTTCATGCAGTATAGGAGTATTTTATGAGTTGCCTAGCATGGCTTAGTCTAATTTTATGGGCATTGAGATCATGAATTGCATTTCAGCCAATGTAAGCTTCCAACTTACTCTAATAGTGCATATGAGAGTTAGTGTTTTTACAGTTAAGTACCATGCACGGATGCTCCCCGCTGGAGGTGTTGCATGTTTTTGGTCAGTATCTGCACATAGTGCTTATCAGAAGAAAACCTTGACTTGTGTACGCTTGAGATCCGGAACAACTCGCAGCTCAATGGCATGAATGTGCCAGATGCCAGTAAACTACCAGTCATGTCAACGGCAGATGTCTTGGAGTTAATGAAACTTGGCCAGCGCAACAGGGCTGTTGGGGCCACAGCTCTCAACGAGCGGAGTAGTAGATCTCATAGGTATGTGATTAACTGTTTTGGACAATTCTAAAGAAAGTTTGGTTGGTTCAGGAGGAGGAATTGTTGTTGCTTCTCGTGAATGCCTCAAACAAACATGATGTGAAATTTAATCACACCTCGAGTATTCAAAGCTTTCAGATATGTTGAAATTAAATCTGAGTAATTTAAGGACTGCAAACTATCCCTCTTATGTCTCTACAGCTTTATGAACAGCTTTTGTAACAGTGAAAGAGGAGGAAGACAACTGAAAAGTTTGAACTGAACTTAAGCCATGTTGTGGGTATACAGTGTCCTCACTGTGCATGTGCAAGGGACAGACCTGACTTCGGGTTCAATCCTCCGTGGCTGCCTCCACCTAGTGGATCTTGCTGGGAGCGAGCGTGTTGACAAGTCAGAAGCTACTGGAGACAGGCTGAAAGAAGCTCAACATATCAATAAGTCCCTCTCAGCACTTGGGGATGTGATTGCTGCACTGGCGCAGAAGAATGGTCATGTGCCTTTTCGGAACAGCAAGCTAACTCAACTGCTTCAAGATTCTCTAGGTTTGTGATCAAGACTCTTCCTCGGTACTGTCTGGTTGGACTTCGGCCATGTATTCAATATTTGTGCTTTCGCATTGTTGTGGTCGCTGAGAGGATATCTCCTAATCATTTGCAGTGACGTCATTGTTTACTTGCACTTCAGTCAAGCTTATGATTTGTTTCCATGTGCAGGTGGGCAAGCAAAAACTCTGATGTTTGTGCATATTAGCCCAGATATGGAGTCCTTTGGAGAGACTGTGAGTACACTCAAGTTTGCAGAAAGAGTGTCATCAGTGGAGCTTGGAGCTGCTCGCAGTAACAAGGAGAGTGGCGATGTCCGAGACCTGAAGGATCAGGTTGGTCTGCTGGAGAACATATGCAAGTTCTCTAGTATTTCTTATCTTGCATTGCAAAATTATTCTGAGTTTTGATGGATCGTTGCTACCCCTCAGATGTTCTTTGCCAAATCAGGGACAGCTACGCTTGCAGCACAACTACCTAGATCATTTTCTTCTTTCCTGTATTGTTAGCCATTTTGTTGGGTTTTGCTGCATTTTCCCCTTTTCGTTGGAGTACCCATCCCTAGTCTTCCTTCAACCTTGTGTGGCATTGCATCTTCTGCTTGTACAGGTAGCACAGCTCAGGGATACTGTTGTGAAGAAGGATGCAGAGATTGAACGTCTTCTGAGTCTGGAGAGGTCCAAGGTGAAAACTTCTAATCTAGTGTCCCAGGCTAGACGAATGAGCACCGACCCCTCGGCAAAGCAAAGGAATCGCAGGCTGACCATAGAGGGTGGAGCTGGGAATGCTGAGGTATGCATGTTGTCTCTGAGACATACTCATTATCTGCTCTTATGGAGGTCACCCTCGCATGTGATGGAGGAATGGAATTTGGGGTTATGAGACAATGATGGCAGTAAGGTTATCTGGCATCTGCAGAGTAATAGAGCAGGTGGGTTGAGGTCAGCTCTTGACAGCCACTTCACTGGGTGAAGCTGCATCAGCTAGTGCTGAGATTGGTCCTTATAGTTGTCAGGTTGTTCAATTTTTCTGTCATCCCAGTCTTTAGTCTATGGGTAGCAACATTTCTTATGGTAAAGTCGTCATGAAATGTCTTCAAATGGGGTTTTAGCTGACAAGTCATGGCGTTAGTTGGGTGTGCTAGACTGTTGCTAGAGATGTAAATTTAGGTTTGCTACTATTGTATAGCTGGATGAACTCATGACTGAAAGGTTGCATGCTCTCCTGCAACATGCTGATGGAGTTTCAGTTGGTGTTGATCAGGCACCACAAGTAAATGAAAACCTTTTTGAGTTGATTGAAATCAGATGCAGTGTTTCCGGGGAACTAACAGTTCCTATACTGCTGCAGGTTCGCCAATCCCTTCGGAGGCTGCCTGGTCGAGAAATCAAGCACCCGCCCTCTCTTGTGCTCAACACCAGCCACAATTCTGAAGATCCTACTGATCCGTCATCAGGAGGATCACCTGTGGGCTCCCCAACAGATAATCAACCCTCAGCTGGACAATATGAAGGTCTCAGTAACCTCACTCACAAGCTGAACCTACCAAAAAGTCAACAACAATATGCCTCTTCCCGTAACCACTCTTCTCCTGACTCGGAGCATACCCACCTGGACGCGATACAAAGAAGCAAGAGCGATTTTGTCTTGCAGCAGGAAGCTGTGAGCAAGGACTGTTATGACAGAACAATAGATAATAGTGTATTAGCAGCTCAAGATAGTGAGAGGCCGGCTAGGTTTGCAAATGGTGGCGAGTTGGTAATTCCTGATGTGGTTGAGCCTGACTTGCCTTGTCCAACTGTTGCCATTCAACTCCCTTCTCGGTCCATAAATCGGCTCAAAGCCCCATCAAATGGTCCTCAAAGTGCTAATGGTCACTCAGCACCTTTGTTGGAAGTGCCAGGGGTCATTGATGGGCAGGAGAATAGGGGAGTTCTGAATAAGAGAGGTACTTACATGTTGAACGACGTAGTCTTGGAAGAACATCTAGAGAATGGAGGAATTTTTGACCTGCGGGATGGGGACCACGATGACAATGTGAGTATTTTCTCAGAAAGCTGTTTGTCTGTGGATAGCGACCTTCTGTCAACTCCCCCAACTGACCATAACAAGAAGCTACAGCCAAGTTTTGGGAAACCTCAACAATGGGTGGAAAGGAGGTGAGTTTGTCTGCATGGTGGCTTCGTTGTGAAGTATGTCAACTTAAGGTTGTGGGTTGTATCCCTGTGCTGTTCATGTCCTTGTAAGTTCTCTTGGCCTAGAGGGACACGATCAATCTCTGGGAATTGGAAGGTCTTAGCTTACAAGGAGTATTCTTATAGGTCTGCTGAAGAGCAAGGTCCTATACCTTCACTTAGGGAATCTGTAGATGTGAGTCAAGTTCTGTACTGTCTGCTGAGTACTCTCTCACAGGAAGTATGACCCCTCACTTCCCTGGATTTACTGTTTAGCATCTGCTTTGTACATTCTTTAATAGATATTTTGACCCCTCACCAGATTTCTCTCCATTTGTCTGTTTCTGCAACTCATGATTCTCTTTCCTGCTCAATCTTATGTCAGAGCTTTGCTCCAAACACAAGTGCCTCGTCCTCCAGTGAGAGGTGATCGGAAAACATCACCAGTGAGGAAACTATCAGTAGCAGGACAAACACGCATGCGGAGATATACAAATGGGGGCTCTGTTGCTGCCTCTACAGAGAACCCTCTGTCAAAGCGAGTCCCTTCTCTAGGAGGAAAGGCTACGCCCGATCCTGGATTAGCTGGTACGTAAACTGGGAGATGTAGCTGTTTACATCATGGAAGGTGCTGTATACAATTTTTTGGTGTGCATTTTCTATTTGACTAAGATTTTCGCAGATTTGATGGTGGTTTGCATATATACCCAGTTTTTGAATTGTATCTTAAACAACATCTGGCAGTTATTTCATGTTTTTCTTTCCTCTGCTGTGTGCTGACCCTGAGAGTCTTTGTAATAATAAGCCTAGAATTCTAACTCCAAAGCTTTGCTGGGTGGAACAATCGTCATGTTTGTCAACATGAAATTAGGTTACCCTATTGCATTTTACTTCAGCTCATGATGGTAGATGACTGATAGGATGGAGGGTTGTGTTGTGCAGGGACACAGGATGGTATGTCAGAGAATAGTCCCTACGAAGGGAAGCTGTCACGCATAGCCTCAGGGGGAAAATCATCCAAACGTTGGATTTGAGATTGTGTAAATTCTTCTGGAGTCTTAGAATCAATTTCATTGTTTTGGATATATAAGACATTGGCAAAGGGGTAAAGAGAGCTTTGCTCAGCACAAGTGAATAGATGTATTTTGGCTAGACAGCTAGCGATTCAAGGGAAATGGTACCATTTCACTGCTTTTCACAAGAATTGTTTGTTATTTTTGCCTCACACACACACCCGCGCACACACAGACACACAATCTGTGAATCTTTAACAGAAAGAAACAGAAAGAAACTTGTGAGAATGGCATGCTATCCAGTTCTCACAAGAATTCTGACTAGCTTTGGGCGTGCTCAGGAGGGCTTCTTGTTATGAAAGCATGTTGTGGAAGCATGGATTGAAGTTGATGTATGAGATTCTTAAACTTGCAAATGGGAGATTCATGGGGAGAGGAAATGTACAATTGCCACTGTTCTCATTAGTGCTATTTTCATTCAGTCATTCAACACCCTTTTCACAGAGCTCAGTGCCATTGGGAAGCCAATTGCTTAGAAATGGATGCTGGACAAGAGTGAACCAGTGGCCCTGGAGGGGAGGACAGGAATGGCAAAGGAAGTGAGAACACTCTCATGTAAGCATGATTTGGCAACAACGAGTATAGTCAGGCATGCACAATACATCAGATCATTGTGTCTGATCATGTGCATTTGAGCTGGCAGCCTGGTGGTGGTAGTACCACCGTCGTACAGGTGATAGTAAGACGTGCATCCATTGGCCTGGCGGCTGTGAAGTGAGCTATATGCTCTGCGGGATGCACTCTCTGAGCTTGAACAGCTTGGTCGATAAGACAACCTTGAGACTACTGAAGCACCTGAGTTGACAGAGGGGAGATTGAGATTGAAGAGCAATTTTTTTTTCCTTGTCCTCTCCACTATCCACTTCAGGGTCAATACTATTGCCTGACAGTTTGTCGATTCAGATCTTGGTTCATGCATTCTGGCACCATTCACATATTTATCCTATTATGTGCTATGTACATCTTATTGTCGCATGAATCATTACAAATACAGGAAAGTTGGAAAACCACAACCCACCAACCAAGATAATTGTACTCGCTCTGGGCCACTGATTGGATAAATGCAATTCCAATGGTATAGGGCCTACTAACCGAAAAATTAGGAATATTCAATTTCAGTGATATAGGACCCCACCTTGGAGAGGAGGTAATAGTTGAAAGGTAATGTGGCTCTTAGGTACGCCAGCTTTTGGTGGCAGTCTTTTCTCTCCTCTCTTTCACTACGCTCAACCATGATATCTCCCTACAACAGCTTTTTCAAGGAAAGCGTGACGTTGTGGAGATTGATCATGCATTTCCAATTCTGGAACCAGAGCATTTTCCCTTAAACGCCGCGTGGCTATCTTTGACCTTTGCCAACAAACAAGACCCCTGCCTCAAAAAGTTGGCATAACTCCGGGGTAAAACAAAATTTTAAAAAACTGACCGGACATTAGCTACTCACCTACCAGCTGCACATAGTGGCGAACTTTCAGGCTGATCAGACGTTTGAATTTGTATACGTTTTTATTGATTTGGGAGTAGTTTTTTTCATTTTTGCATATGGGGGTTCAAGCACTTTATCCATGTGGGATATATCCAATGAACCAAGGCAGGCTTCTGTTGATCCCGTATTTAGAACTTTGTACTTGGTCAAAGCTTGGGGGTTAGGTTCCTGCAGCGTATAGCACTGCCAAAACATTTTGTGTGTATTTATCGTGCCGTTAAAAAGCAGAATTCATCAGCTCCCTTGAGTGCATTCCGAAATGCAGAATGCACCGGCCATTAGATTTGTTCGTCACATGTTCCAGCAGGTTCACTCGTTTCAGCAAGTTCACTCAAGAGTCGCGATGCCTCTGCCCTAGAATACAGATAGGTCCCAGCTTCACTAGTAGTGGCTTTAGAGCTCAAACCCTCTGGCAAACATTCAATTAGGTCCACAGCATCTACATTTCATTCGGCTAGCGAGGACAAATGAGTGTTCACTGATGTGGGTTGTCGCCACCAGCAAAAGATTCCATGACTTGGACCACCTCTATTGGGTGGGTGCTTCACATCGTCATTCACTTAGTCACACGGAATGTGACTTTCGAGTACAGGATATGGCCTCCATACATGAATCAAGTGTTTGAACAGATGGCGAAAAATGGGTTGGCCTGATGTTTGCAACAATGGTACTAACTTGATGAGGTATATGATCCAAAAACAATTGTGAGTATGACAGAGCTCTGATCATGCTCACCTTGCCACTTGATCGCACCACCATGGACCACCATAAGCTGATCCCTTCTCTCCTAAATTTCAGTGAACACATGTTACCAAATGGGTTGTATGTCAATTCTCGAGTGTCCAGGAACGTGTTTCCAAAGTCTTGGAAGGAGCAGGCCTAGAGAAGGAACAAGCATGAACAAGTAAATTCAGAGGGCACTGCCTTGAAGTTCAAAGGGATTGGAATGTACAGTGAGTAACAAACACGCAATTCCTTTAGCTGGTACCTACCTAGATTTTAGTGTGACAATGGGTAGAATGAACGGAATGATACTTATTGTACATAAATTTGCAAGGATAGAGCTCTCCAAGTCCCTTGAAATTAAGCTGAGTACTACGCATTGAACCACCAGTGTCCATAGACAATCCTATTTAAGGAGCTGTGTGTTCAAAAGGAAGATTTCAAGTTTTAGTGGAAGATTTCATCGGCGCGTAGTAGTTATTTGTTGTGGTTTCGACACATGATGCTGTCCCATTGTGGAACGCCTGTAGACTGAGTCAGAGGGCCGGTCGAGTTAAGGTGCTGGAAGCAGCACACATCGGTGGCTCAGCTATATTGAATAGTGAGCTATGTACTCTGTAGTGATGAGCGTTGAATAACTCATAATTCAGTCGAGCGGCTATGGAGCATTCAATGTGTCCACTACTTTAGTGGACTATTGCTCACGAGGCGTGCTGCATCCATCAGTAGCGTTCAGGCCATCTGCGCAGCGCCTAGCATGCCTCTGAAAGCCGAATTTCGGCACGAGACGGAGGGGATCTCCCCTTTCCCACGAGCTCGCTAGCAAGCACGTCCCTAGGAGAACTTAGCACTCACATCGATCGTCTTCAGGACTCTCTCTTTCATTGTTGGGTCCACCACAATTTGTACTGCGGCTTGCCTTAGGACCCCACTATAGATGTGAGGAGAGTATTGAGCATTCTCTCAACCAAGTCTCTATCAGCAACTGCTTCCCCCGATGCCCGTGAGCTCAAACTGAATTTCTTGGATCTTTGCAAGATAATCTACAACAGACGTATTACCAAACTTAATCATAGTTAGCTTGTCCTTTAACATCAAACGAGCTGCATTGTTAGGAGCCATACATGTAAAAACAGCAAGGTAAGGTCTCCAGCTCTGTTTTGGATCCAAAAAATGTGCAATGGAAGGCTTGATCAATATGGTCGTTGACAGAAAGATTCAAAGTGGTGAGAGCTTTCACTCTCATCTTTCGCATGTTCTCAACTTGATCAGCATTCTCAAGGTCGAATGCTCTCGTGGGAGTGAGGTGATCAACGATGTCCCATATAAGTCCTCTTGAAGGAGGATATTCTTGAGTCTGAATTTCCAGGTTGTGTAATTCAAAGGACCACTCAACTTGTTGACCTCGGAGACTTGATATTAACTGGTCATTGGGAAAGCGAAGAGGGAACGGGAGCTTTGCTACACGTTCTTGGATCTCAACAAACTATAGACTCAGTCATGCTAGGCTCTGGTATCATGTTGACATTTGCAAAATCACATACTAAGTGATCATAAAATTGAATTCGAGAGTAATATGTGTACATTTGGAGATGTGGGCACAACTCTATGTCATCATAACTCAAGGGTGATCTTGCAATACAGGCACCATTGTCATTATGAACATTCTCTGTGAACTTGGCTCATTCTTATTCCCATTTGTTCAAGTTGAGAGCCATTTCAATGTGCCAAGATCATGGATTCGATGGCCACAGAATGAGGCACTACAAATGAGAATGTCCGTCATCACAAAGATGCTATCAAACGACACCGAAAATTATAGTCCTTCAACGGGCAACACGCAACTACCAACTGAATCTGCTGAAGTTTCGAGCAGGTTGCTGCAAGAAGAGAGGGAACTCACGTTTAGAGCTAAGGCTATGGGAGGAAGCGATAACTCAGAAGCCCTCATGGTAAGAATGAGGAATCATTCTTTCCACCATTCTGGCTACCAAGGTCGACGTCCATCTAGCGGTGAACCAAACAGATTCTTTCAAACATCAAATGACGATCAGTCGAGGAGCTCTTTCCGACCAAGAACACTTGGACCATGCAACTTCTGTGGTGACATGGGCCCACCTCATGCGGAGCTGTTCCAAGCTGGCAAAAGAAATGGCAACGAGAGCTCGGGAACGCCGTAATGCGCATCGTCCACATGCCAACGCAGTGGACGTTGGCTCAAACCAAAGCAAATTCACCGATGAAGAACACACATCTCTCGATCTTTTTGAATGTAGCGTCAATGCCCTAGATTTAGGACGGAGACAGATTGGTACATTGACTCAGGTGCATCTAGGCACGTAGCAGCAGAGAGAACGGACTTTCATTCGATAGCTCCCCCAGATCACATAGTCATATCTTAAGACTGTAGGACGAGAACCTCATGCCATTTAGGGCAGAGGCACTGTGAATCTTGCCTTCACAAATGGGGAAATAAAGATTGATGATGTTCTTTATGTGCCAAATCTTACCAAAAATTTACTTTCAGTTGGGGACTCTCTTAATCTTGACCTTTAATGACAATCAATGATTGATTGTGAATGTCATTGGCCATGGAACCCCAGACAAAACAACTGGGCTGTACATGACGACAAAAAATACTTTGCAGCAAAAGATACCAACTCAGATTTGCTCAGTCGAAGATCCTTCTTGGCTATGGCATCATAGACTTGGACACCTTAATCCTCAAAGTGTACACTTCCTTCCCACTAAGGGCCTGGCCACTCTGGCATACCTCCTATCAATCTATCTTCGCACATTTATTAGGGATACAAGGAGGGGAAACAACCAGTGTTGGGCGGTTCTTAGCTTTTTTTAATATCCGCCGGGTCCGGATACTTCACAAATTAGAGAATCATATATCCTGTGGATCCGGATATTAGAATAATCTGCATTTCTAATATCCGCTAGTTATGCATAGTAGAAGTTTTTTAAAATCTGCAGGATATAAATAAGTCCAGATATTCAGATCATAATATCCTGCGGTTATAGAGTAATCCGGATATATGAATCATAAAAATAATATCTTTAAATTTTTTCATTTAATCATTTAAATCATTACAATTCTAATATAACTTATGAATAAAATTAATCAGGGAAATTAACCCTGTTCTCAAAAAAACAAAATGTAATAAATATTATTATTTTATATTTTATTAAATTTCTATTAATTTGTTTCTTTCTTAACCCTTCTTATATCGGGTTGAGATATGGTATGTTTGCTACACCGGATACAATCCGGTATTAATCTTTTTTATATATCCGGCGGCTAAGATCCTATCCGGATCCTCTGTTTTATGTATCCCCGGATATAAATAGTAGTCGGATATATTCAAAGAGCTGCCGGATCCGGATTCGGATACACTAATTCTGATATCCGGATCATTCTATATCCGCCCAACACTGGAAACAACATCATGAAAGCTCTAAAACAAGCAACACATAGACCTAGCAACACATAGACCTGCTCATGTACTGGAACTCGTACATTCCAACCTATGTGATCTGCATTCTGCATCACATGCACTACACAAAAAATGGGGGGGGGGGGGGGGTTTCGACGTCGCGGCCACGCCGCCGCGTCGTAAAACAGCCCTTTTCGGGTAGGGGGGAAGAACCAAATTTGCGACGCCGGGCGTCGTCAAATAAATAAATAAATAAAAACCCCTACTCTGCATTGCTGAATTAGCACCGTGGGGGGGGGGGGGGGGGGGGTCGCAAAGTGCGGTGCCCGGACGTCGCAATTTAAGGGGGTACATTTGAATTTAGGCGGGAAAAATTTGAATTTGAAATTTGAATTTAAAAAACTTGTTGACCATTGACTCCGGTTCTGTCTAATGGCGATATGTTCATTGTTATATATATATCATGCAATGCATACTTGAACCTAAGACCTCTACGTTATAACATTTCTAAGACACTACAGACTAACCAACACACCTATGCTACATCTATGTATCACAAAAGCAATTTAAATAAACTAGGGCTTCGTGTTGCTCCGCACTACTAGCGACGACTTCTGAGAAGGACGCCTGGACGGATGGGCCATACTGGAGGAACTTGAGAGAGAGTTGGAGGTGTTTTCCATGGGTCGTCTTGATACAACAAGTACATTTGGACTATGATAAATCAGTATTTTTTTATTATTCGTTGTGAGCATGCATTGGAAAAATATAGACTTTTTGAAAAGGAGAAGGAGGATGGTCTTTATAAAATATGGTGGTCCTTACATGGAACGTTTAGAAGTGTCTAATTTAAGCTCTACCAAGCTATGCTTTTGCTCCAGTTGTCGTCGTTCGATTCTGTCTCTTCTGATGCTTTGGCCAGCAGTTTGACCCCTTTTAATTGGAATGAAAGCCCGTGTTTCTTGTGACGGAAATTCATCCAATATCGGATGTTACACTTGATTGCAACGAGATCCCCTGAACGTATGGATTGTCCATCCATTTTTTGGCCATTTTCGTTAAGGACTTCTATTGTATTGTACATCCCGTCATTGTTTGTTTTGTGACGTTTGTTGTTATTGGACGTCGATCCAGAGTTGTTTGTGTTGTTTTTTAGGAGCTTTTTCGTGAAGCTCATGTTGTTTTCACCCATCCACCTCATGTCCTCGCCTCTCCTCTTCCAATGATCGGACCATTCCGTTATTGTATTTGCGTAGTCGAACTGGAAATGGCTGTCTTCTATCAATATTGTGAATTTTGCGTCTTTTAGTTCTTCGGCGAAAGTCACGAATCTGTAATTCCCGGTTTTGCCAAGGTAGGGGAATTTTGCAATACCTACGAAGATTGCTATTTCTTCACGGTCCGAAGGGACGTTCCACAAGGCGCTGTGGAAGTTTGTACTGTTGGGCAGGCGCTTCCACGTGTTCCCCACCTTAAGGGCATGATGGTCATTGGACGTGAAACTGTCGTATATCACGTTTGTCATGTCTTGGTGGGTTATGTCTTTGTCTGTTACAGTGTCTATTGTGTCGGCTATTTCTGATGTTGACATGGTTGTTTGTATGTATGGTGTAGAGAGAGAGATAGAGAGGCGGGGGTAGCTGAAAGTATATATCGGTGGATTTTTTAGGAGAATTAAAACCTAAGAGTGCGACTTTAAAATTAATCACGTTAATCTATAGAACTGTGGTTGTCTCTCTCAGATCGAGGTTGATGCTACACCGCTTTGTTGGGAAGTTAGGTGCAAAGTGCGATGCAACAATATGTTATATTTTTTTCTGCTCCACCTGTACTTGCAACAAGATGTCACTGTTAAACCTTATGGTTATATTTCCTTGCTTGTGTATTGTGTGTAATTCGGTAATTCTTTGGCTACCCAAAGACTGGATCTCACTACTGGCTTGTTTTGCAATTGCCCTTGGGAAATGACCATCTTAATTGCACATGTCACGTCACTTCAAACAATTATATATTCAAGACTTCTAGTGCAGGGTTTGAGACTTACTGTCCAGTGGCATTAGGGCAAGCGACACTGTGAGCGAGAGAACCACGAAAGTAGTTAGATCAGCAGGTTGAATTGAACAACTTAGAGAGGAGTAGTGCTTAGGGCCCTGCCCACTTGCACTTTTCAGTTAGTGTCTGCAACAGTTAGTTAGTGTTCCAACTTACAGTTAAATGCATCCCCCCCACCAAAAAAAGAAGAAGCTTGCTTCAGGTTCGCTGAACTTAAATGTGATGGTACCCATTATCTTAAACTGTCTTCGACACAAAATCCGCCACCTGGCTAATCGGAAGTATCGAGTAGCCTCAAGTCTTGACTAAGTTTTGTAACTCACCAAGTTCCATCAAATCCAGCATTTTGAAGCAAATTGTTCCACATACATGAGGGGAAATCTGCTATGGGCCTTGTTCAGTTGAAAGCTTCTACTTCCTCTTAATGTGGAAGTTGAGGACCTTTCATGGACTTCATGCCGCAGATCTGGGAGGAGAGAATTTTTTGTCTCCTTTGGCAAACTCTATGTTCTTCCAAAAGCAGGGTCGACCAAACTCCCAAATAAAGCACACCAAGTAACTAGAAAACTGACCTGCCAAGGATAGAAACAAATTTGCAGTAATTTTCTTTCTATGAACTGGGAAGCAGGAAGGTAGCTTCAGAAAGCTCCAAGGTTCTCAGGTTCTCAGGTTCTCTTTGAAGCTTCTGAGAGGACGTAGATAAGAGGGACAAATCGCGTTTAAAGAGACGAGAGGTTTGCAAAGTGGAGTTTGAGGCCGATTGATAACAAATCAAGCAGTAGCATGCCCTGGCAGAGAACAGGTCTTGTTGGGTTTCACATCTGTCTCTGAATCCATAGTCACTCCACCAATGCACCCTAACTTGGTTACAGCTTTTGGTGAACAATCAAGATCCTAAACCCACACTTAGACCAGTCTCTTGTTGGATATTGCTGAGACCTGCTGATGCAAATGTCCCACTACAATTTTTAAGCTAAGGCTCATACATTTGTAGCCAAGAAGTGCTTTCAAAGTGGAAGTGGAAGCACCAATTTTGGTTCTTATCTCACATGACAGTCGTCCTTTTGACAAGCAGCAGCTACCCAGTCACAGCTACAAGGGAGCTAAGTGTTCATCCAGTGCTGTCAGAACCTAAAGTGATATGTGTGGTTTATAGCATATCAAGATAGGAATAAAACCCAAAATAATGTGGACTTTAAGCCTATTAACTCCACATCTAGAACAGGAAACCCCGGTCAGTGCTGAGGACTCATAATGAAGACTCTGATGGTGTTGTTGTGACTGCCAGCCACAAGATGGAAAAGATGTTGTTTGAGAGAGAGAGAGGGGGAGAGAAAGCCAGAGAGGCCAAAATCAGGGTAGCTAAGAGGCACCTTCTACTTGATGATAATTCCCTCTTTTGACAATGGCCTCATGATGAGTTAACTTGTGTGTGGGGTGTCATCACTTTCGCCGGCTACTCAAAACAGATAGAGACACGGACTGGAGACAGGTGAGTGAGCTCACTAGATATAAGAGCCTTGGGTCTGGTCTTGAAGGGGAGCTTGTGCCGAATAATGCCCACAACTTGCATTCCCACATTAACAGGAGCTGCCTTGACCGGTGAATCAAAGTCCATGACATGGGAGGGCTTCAGCTTTTTGAGAATCACTAGTGGCTTCTTCAGTGGAACTTTTGTGCCCTCCAGCTCATGGTAGCCAATGACAAATTTATATTTTTTCTGTGAGCAACAGTACATAATGCCTCAAAATACAGAAGTTTGCTCGAGCATTTCCCAGTTTCTTTCAAAGAATAATGTAGGCATGAAATTTCTGCTCCGAGTTTTTCAAGTCATTCATGTTTCCAAATGGCTAATAGACAGATCTTTGTTATCAGGTACACAAGCTTCCACAAACTGCCTGGGCTGGTACATTTGGTTGCCAACCCTCATAACTGCTCACTAAGATTCTGCAGCCCCAGCTTTTGATGGCTGACCAAAGGAGCACTTTTAATGTGATAGAGGAATATGACTCTGAAATTTCTATTTCGAAAGCTCCAAATGTGGCAACTTCACACAAGTTATGCATCTGGAGAATTTACACCAGGGCTAAGTCCTCCCATTATTCTGCGATGAGAAATTTAAGAATGCTTTATGTATGTTATTAACTTTTCCACAAGCAAGTTAGGCCAAGGGACTGAACAGTACACCCATCTGCTGTGTCCAGCAAACCTGGATTAGATGCATCGAACCCTGGATATTGCATGAGCCACTAATGTAGCCAGGACACAGTCTAAAATTTGGTGTCTCCTCGAGACAAACCATAGCATGGAGGCTCACTGTCAAAACTGATGTGAACACGTAGCGAAAATGAATAAAGAAAAAATGAAAGCATACCTCAGACGTAAAACACAGAGACCCGATGGTCAGATTGTGCGGGCTGGCAGCATGCTGGATTTCTAGAGACCCCTGGAGCTCCACCATAGCCCACTCTTCACACTCTCCGCAGCCGCACTTCACCGGTATCTGCCACCTTTCCCATGGACTGCATAGGACATCAAGAGTCTTTTGACATGGTCAGGGTTGCTGAATACTAGAAGAAAAAACATCTGATTTGTGATGATTTCATTTGGTGAGAGTCACCAACTTGTGGACAGGAGGGATTGAGCAAACACAACAGGGAAGCATTTCCTGCAGAAACAAAAACCATTACCCTGTAGACTGAAAATGGTCCTTCACTACAGAAGATGGATTATCTGCCAGACTCTTTCTTCGTTGTGACAAAGTGAACTCTGGAACCATCACCAGGCTTATTCTCATATCAATGTCATGAATAATAGGGAAATGGAATGAATCTAAGATTGAGATCCATAGACAGCAGCCTTAGTTACTGAGTAGGAAGAGAATGCATTAACTTTCAGACAACTCATCTACATCCACCTAAAGTTGGCATGATCAAGAATGCTAGCTGCAATATTTTGCTGCTTATTGAACTCCTGACGTCTTCCTTCAAACAAACGGAGAGGAAACAGACTATCAAATAGACTGAAATGGGGAGGAGTCCATACTATATCCTCCTTGTGACCCTCAAGGCCTAGACTAGCCAAACTCGGTTTCCAAGCCAGGTTATTGCAGGCATGCAGCACTTACAAGCACTGCCAAAACACTGCCCCTTGTTTCACAACAGATGTTCTGACAAATTGTACTCAGTAGCATTTATCGTACAGGGATGCAAACAAACGCATATTGAGAGAGAGAACTCATCAAAACATAGTTTATGATAGCCTTGTGACCATAGACCTGCACCTAGTTTGCGTGGAACAAGAGGGAATGGATCACATTGCCTTTGTGAGGCTCAATCCTCTACTGGACTTACCTTGGTATAAACAATTATTCAGGCTTTCCAGATGTCTTCTAGAAAACCCTTCACAAGGATCAATCTGCTGTGTGTGACCTACCCAGCAATCTCCATGTGCGTTGACTACTCCATCTCCCCACCTGTTTATTTCTCTCTCTCAAATCAATCTTTCTCTCCCACGCGTTTATTTCTCTCTCTCTCTCTGCGTTGACTAGTCCTCTTCCCCACTTGTTTATTTCTCTCTCTCTTTCCCTGTGTGTTCACTACTCTCTCTCTCCTTCTGCACATTCACTACTCCCACGCGAGCGTACCTACATAAATCAACTGTTTTTCTCTCTGCGTTCAAGGAATGACATCAAGGAGTGACGGTTTAAAGCAGTTCAAGAAGTTTTTAGACAGTTCAAGGAGTTAGAGAAGTTATAGTTATTATTCTCATGGCAGATGACTGGTATAAGAACTCTGACCGGGAATTCCGATATTACCTCTTTTTTGTTTCAACTAAAATTAAATCCCTAGATATGATCACATCCCTCACACAGCCATAAACTACCGTACTTACCTAGCTTATTAGGCACTTCCACCAATAATAATTAATAAAAATGGAATATTTTTAGGCAAATCCATTTTTATTATTTAGGCACATCGCCTAGGTTATTTCCAAATATAAGGCCCTTTGGATGTTGTGTGGACATGTAAAATGGTATGTTTTGTTTTCATTTATTTGGATTTTAAATAATATAATTTATGCATTGTTTCCACATATTTGGAAATTTTGGTATTTGTCAAATTTTTGGACTATTAGGCACTATTCAGGAAAATTTTCCAAGTTTTAGGCATATTTTTCAAAAATGCTCCAAATTTAATTGTGTACTTTGTTTAGGGTCACCTTTAAAATGAGGGCGAGGGAAGATCGGTAATAGTAATTCAATAATATATATATTTTTAATTATTAAATATAGACGAGAGACAAAAATCTAAATCAATATTATTATGAAGTTTTAGTGAATTGAGACGTGTTTATCACTAAATTGAAGTGATATTTGGAAGTGATATTTGGAAGTGCTATTAACATTTAATACCCCCAGCCCAAAAAAAGAAAATGCACCCAAAAAATCGAGAAATCCACTGAGGTGGAAAGATAAGAACAAATGTCACGTCATATCGGGTCTTCGTATTGTGAATGTTGTTTTGGAAATGGATCGATTCTTCGATTGTTTATGCAATCTCTCAAGTGGGTTCTCATGGCGGATGTTGCGTATCGTGAATCTGCGGGATCTAATCCGAATGCTATATCCGTGGCATAAGCTATCGTAAATACGCCACAAGATGAACTGTCACTTTGTTGCATGACATCTGCATAGAAATAATTGAATTGTGGGACTGGGATTATTTTTTGTAGATGTTGTTCTATTTCGCTCGGTAGCTTCTTATCCGCGGGCATGCTGGAATCAAACACTGTACATTGATGATTCGTTCCGTTCGGGTTTATCATGGTTAAAATCCAATGATTGTTGTTCACGAACACGTGCTGCAGACATTTCTTGGTGTATTTTGTTCTGCCCAATAGAGTCGAATACGCATGTTGCTGGTAGTTTTGTGTTTCCAGTTCCTGATCAAATAGTATTTGCATCCCAGCCGCCAAATGCTGGTCACACAACCATCCGTTATCATCCAACAGGATTTGTTCGTCGTGCATCGTCAATATAAGATCTTCGTGCCAATATGTTTATTGATGTATATGTGCGTGTTCTATGTTGGATTGTTTGTCTTCGGAGTCGATTTCTATGATTTCGACCGGTGTGGGAGATAATTCTGAGCAAGTTTGGTTTTCATTTGGTTCTATTGGTGTGGGATGTTTGGCTTCAGAATCGTTTGTCACTTGTATTTTTTTGGACACATGTCTCGGTTGGATTGGATGTGGATGTGGATGTGGCGTTTTGATGGCAGGGTTGGTATTCACTGTGTTGATGTGTTCCGTGGTCTTGTATGATTTTTGTTTTTGGACATTACAATCGGTTTGTGGAGTTATGAACTGCAGTGAGCCTGTCTTGAATTTGGCTGCTTGGATGTCTTCAAACTTGATGTCTCGAAGTATTATTAGCCCTTGTAGGGAACGCAAACGAGACAGTGTGACGTAGATGTTGTGCATGTTCAACGGGTGTCCATCTGGTGGTTTTTGTAAGTCGATGACTATTTTGTCGAAAGTTTTGCCTTGACATTTGTAGTCGGTTAGGCAATAGGCGGGTATCAAAGGCAATTGGTGTCTGTTGATTTTGAATTTCTTTGGTTTTTTCTGTTCATCCTCCGTGTGGTGATAATCGAACGTTCTTGAAACGGGTGTAATCGGCACTACGTTTTCTGGAAGATTTTCTAAATTTACGTTGCTCAATGTTTGATGTTGACTGATGAATTCGCTGAAGTCGATTAATACGTGATGTGGCGGGTGCATTAAGTTATCTTCCCGTACGATCCAATCGTCATCTGTTGTTGAGATCCCCACTATTTGTCCAACTGCACCGTTTACAAGCCCCAATCTAGGATACAAATTGTCGGTGAGCATGACTGTCATTCCTTTGTATAATCTCAAAAATGGAAGAAGATTGTGGCTTCTATTCCTGGGTACGGTCTGTCGGATTGTGAATTGGATCTCGTCGTGGAGTGCGTGCTTTTTGTAGGTGTCTGTCGCCACTATGGTGTAGAATGCGTGGTTAGATTTACGTGTGTAATATTCTATCATTTGGTGATTGATGGCGTTCTTTAACTGGTTACGAGGTACGATGTACGTTGCTTTATCCCAAGGTTCGTTGAGCAGGTTGACTTTCAGATTCGACATGAATCTTGTCTGTAATAATTTGAAATCCGTTTGGGTAAAGTTGTCTTCGCGTAGATTCTGTAGCAATTTTGCATATTGTACATCGTGGACTTGTCTCATTTGCTGGGTCAATATGATTGTGTTAGGGCGTATGTAATTTTCCCATAGGCTTTTGCCTATAATCTTTTTTTGTGTGTATTTTGTGAATGTGAATATGGGCTGTATGTTCGTTGAGTAGAGAGGCGCGTCGGTGACTGGTGGGAACTGCATGAAATCGCCCATGAACATTATGTTGAGTCCTCCGAATGGTAACATGTTTGATTTGAATTTTTGTAATTTCAGATGAATATCAGCGATCATGTTGCATCCGACCATAGATACTTCGTCTATAATCAAATAGTTAGTTCCCGACCATTCGTTTATGAAACTTTTTGTGTCGGATTCATTGATGCTCTGGCTGATTTTGAGTCCCAATAAAGTGTGGATGGTTGATCCCCCTATGAGGGTTGCGGCGTTGGCTGTGTAAGCACCGATTTTCAGGATTTTTGGTCTGTTGGTTTTTATGAAGTACGTTTGCATTGCTTTAATTATTTCGGTCTTTCCCGTTCCGGCAGCACCTCCAACGTACATTAACGTTTGTTTCCTTACATCGAGATGGTGATTTTGTGGGTCTATGAAACGTTCAAATGCTGATTCCTGCGAAGTGTTGAGCTTGTATTTTTTCATGACAAAATATTTAGCTATTTGATGTTGATCTGCATTGTGTACGATATCGGGATCTACATCGTAATTGTTGTCATCTGGGATGTCCATTGGTTTGTTTTTTGAAATCTCCCTTAATTCTGGATTTTTGTGGTGAAGTTTATCATTTTTAGATGACTGATTTGGATTTGCGAACTCGTACAATTCGTTGTCAATGCCAACGAGTGGATTTTTGGATTCGCGTAATGTTTTCAACCATTTATTGATCTGGGTTCTATTTGATTTTTTGGATGCAGTTTGGACCATTCCTATTTTTGGTGCGGTATGGGGTTGTGGTGATATTTTCCCGTTGGCATCTGTAACAAGCTTGTTGATAATTTCGGCCACGTAATTGTTTTCGCTTGTATTGCACATAAGATATTCGATTTGTAACTTCTGGCCATTGTGACTATGTCTTCTGTATGTTTCGACGCTGAATTCTCGTCCACATATATATCATCGTCATCGTCTCCGTGCATTTCGTCTGGCATCTCATTGTATAAGGGGTCGATGTTGATGTCTTCTGGGTTCTCGTCATCGTTTGGATTTTCGTTCTTCAGTAACAGTCTGTCGGAGTCTCGTGATTCTTTGCATTCATGTAGCATGCCGATATTTGCGATGATTTTGCTGTTGAATTCCGAACATATTGGATATAATTCGTCGAGAGCGTCTTCCCAACTTTGTTGCGATCTTGGCTTTAAGTCGTGGATAGATCTCCATGGCATGAACAGAATACAAATAGCGCGAGCGTGCGTTGCCGCATCATTTTTTTTCGAAGGTATTTTGTAGCCTTGTATTATTGGCACTTTGGTTACTTGAGATTCATATACACTGTGGGTGTCACTTTGCGGATGTTCATGCATGAATTTGTAGTAGTACGGGCTTCTCACTTTGCACGATTTACTGCAGAACTCGTAAGGTGACATTTCCTTGAACTTGTGTGGCCTGCTTTGGTAGTCGATGCGAAAATTATACATAATCAACTTGTCGTTCTGTTTGGATCTTTCAACTTTGAATGTTTCGAAGGTGTTTTCGGGGTCGTTATCGTCAGGTGTGCTGTTCAGATCGTTGTTTCCATCTTTGTTCGATTGAGATTTTTCTTGTTCGCGAATCCATGCTGATAAACTATACCATGGCAAATATGCAAATTGGTGGTCTGTCAAATGGTCTGGATATTTCATAAGGTAACTGACTGCCCTTGTCGCCGAGATTTCTTGTTGCGATCCGATCGTGTTTAAACATCGAATTAGCAATTTGCGGCTTTTCTCAACTGAATATTCGGAATATAGATCGTCATAAGTCGTTTTGATCTTTTTTACGGCTATTTGCAAAAGCGAATACATGTGTGATGTGTAGACGGAAGATTTTGTGATGTAATCCGTGATGTAGTATATTAGAGCCTTTGCGTCTTTCCCTGAAGCACCGATGAATTTCAAATCGTGGTTGCATCTTCCTAATACTAACATCCATATATTTGCGTTGTTCAACCATCTGTCGGTTTGTTTTATATGCAGCAGCCCGGTTTCGTCGTCGAAATGCGTTTTTTCAACTAAGACAGCGGGAAATCCGTATCTACAATTCTTTTTGAAAACGTCTTCGTTGGTTTTGTAACACGCAGGATTGCAGACGTGGCGATTGCATACATTCAGCAATTTTGAAACGTCGCGCGCAAAGTGAGCATAAAATTTTTTAGAGTGAACATCGGGAGATCTAGTAGTGCACGGATGGATTTCGGTGTTTACATTGTTTTCTTTGTTCTCGGAGTCAGTGGTATTGGTGGGTATATCGTCGTCGATTGGTATTTCGGATGTGAATTGGATCAAGTCGCGTACTATGATGTTGTCCAAATATGCCAGCATTTTTCGTTTGAATTCTTCGTCATCTTTTAGTTTTTGTACGAGGTCGTTTGGATTTGGGGCATTTTCTAGCCACAACAATGTGTGTATGTGAAGTGAACCATTTTTCGCGGTTTCATAACAACCGTAATATGCGTTTATGTTTCCAAGTACTCATGTATTTGTTGTGGTAGTTTTGGCAGTCTCTCTGACACGGAGTAGGTATTTAAAAATTGCATTCACGATGATGTGTACAAATTTAGCTTGAGATCTCGGATTCGTAGTGGCAATTACACGTCTTTCATTGTGGTCCGGGAGGTTGTCGTCGAAAAAAATGTCGAGATTGATGTCGTTCCCACTTAGTAGAGACACTAGAGGATGATGTACGAATGCTGGATTCAAAGTGAAGAATAAACTTGGTGTTCCCAACTGCTGCATCATGCTAAATATTTCGTTTCTCTGTGTTGCTCGACTGCTTCCAGATGCCATCACGTGTTTACTTGATACTTTCAAGTGTCGCAATAACTTTTGTATTTTCGGTTTGTTGTTTATTGATTTCACGTCGTCTATTATGTCGTTGAAGTCTTCTGAACGGATATTGTCAAGGAGTTGTGCTTCACTTTGAAATGCCGATCTCGACAATGTCAATTTTGCGCCCAGGCATATTTGTCTACGTTGCATCAAATTGAACATGAAGAATGGAAACAAGTGGTGTTTCGAAAAGTCGTGATGGATATCGGTCAAACTCATCAAATACTCAACGTGGGCCTCCAAAGTTACTTTAATTGGACGGTTTTTCATTTCGGTTACGCCGATTCCAAACGGAAATAACGTTGGAAACATACACGCGATCAATTTTGGGTTTGCGTATTCGTTCACCATTTTGGTTTCATGCGTGTATGACAAATACATATTTTGTTGTAGTTGCAATCCATTTAAAGCGTTGGAGATTAGGTCGTTGTGCTTTATGTCAATTCCGTCAAAATCGATGAGTCCGGACGTGTCTATGACGGGCTGGATCGTAGCATCATCTTTGTTTATTGGTGTTTTTTTGTTGTGCAAATCCGTTATGTTGGTACGATGTTCAGCGTTGGCGAAGTCAATGTCCGTGGATTCAAACACCGATCTCAAGATTGATGGTGGAATATCGTTCTCTGGTAGTCCATCCAATATGTCGTTATCAATTTGAATGTCTTTGTAACCCGTGTGATTATTTTTCAGCCATGTTAACCATGTCGTCACTGCAAGTCTACGTACGTATAGTAAATTACATGTTTTCACGACGTTAATGGGTGGATGTGAAGTGCCGACGAAGTGGACGGCAACAATATCGGATAATGAATCTAAGGGTGGTGGCAATTTGTTTAGCAATTCGACCGCACGACCTGGATTTTGAGTAAAACTCACCAAATTTCCTTTCAATGCGCGTTGCCCCTTTCCGCCCTTATTTACATAACGTAATTTGAACAACATCACACGACAACGGTATCTTGCTATTAACGCTTCTTCAACCATGGTTAATTTTGGCAAAATGTCGTGAACTTTTCCGAACCACAAACCGTTAGCGAGTGCAAATTTTGGCATCTTGTTCTTTTTCAAGGTGGAACTGCAGTTTTTACAAATGAAGATGGTGTGTGCATTATTTGATACTCCTCGTTTGTCCAATAACAACCCATTTAATTCGTCCAGCTGATGTTTTGTGTCATTGATCAATTCTTGGGGAACCTCTTGTAGGAGAATATGTTCTTCAAAGTGGTTTTCTACGTGTAAGCTGAGCCATTTCTTCATGTGTTTTAAGATCTCACTGTGTAATTCATCGATTCTCCATTTCAACATGTTAGAGGTTACTATGTCTCTGCTGCAAACACAACAATATAGATTTGTGAAAGTCGCATTACTAATGTATTCGTTGAAGTTGGATAAACAAAACAAGTTATTCTCCAGGCATATTTCTGGTGGGAACTCATGATCATTCTTTGGTTTTTTTGCAAGAGTGCAATACATTTGTTCTCTTTTTCTTTTGAGTTTTTCCTTTTCTTCATTTTCGTGTGTAATATATTTCTGAATTTGTGCTGCACATATTTTATTTTTGATCAATGGATCTTGGTTTTTTTGGAATGCATATTTTGCCCTTCGTTTCACATTTGTTTCGTCTGGATCTATTTCCGTGGTTTGTGGTGGATTTTCGATTCTGAATTTTTGCCTGCGTTTAGCATTTGTCTCGTCTGGATCTATTTCGGTGGTTTGTTGTGGATTTTCGATTCTGAATTTTTCCTTGCGTTTAGCATTTGTCTCGTCTGGATCTATTTCGGAGGTTTTTGGTGGAATTTCGATTCTGAATTTTTCCCTGCGTTTAGCATTTGTCTCGTCTGGATCTATTTCGGTCGTTTGTGGTGGATTTTCGATTCTGAATTTTTCCCTGCGTTTAGCATTTGTCTCGTCTGGATCTATTTCGGAGGTTTGTGGTGGATTTTCGATTCTGAATATTTCCCTGCGTTTAGCATTTGTCTCGTCTGGATCTATTTCGGTCGTTTGTGGTGGATTTTCGATTCTGAATTTTTCCCTGCGTTTAGCATTTGTCTCGTATTGATTTGTTTTGGTGGTTTGTGGTGGATGTTCCAGTTTGTATTTTTCCCTTCGTTTAGCATTTTTTATGTCTAAATCGAGAGTCGGTTGAGATTTACATTTTTTCCGACGCTCATCATTTAATTTCTCTTTATTTAAAGCATACTTTGCCCGTCTCTTGGCATTAGAAATTTCTTTTTCCATTTTAATTTAGAACTATACACATCTGAAAATATGAATTATAAATAAATAATTATATTGACGGTGGACATATTATTATTATTATTTATTTATTTTTTCAGGATGAGGGGGATTGTAGCCCTGTAAATGTATTAAAAGGGGGATAACATTCGCGTTTTGATAAAATAAATAATAACTGTTCAGATGTATATAAAATTTTAATGAAAATAGTTGTTTTTGATAAAACTCATGTCTTGATAAAAACAATTATCATTGTTAAAAATCCAGGTTGATAAAAACAAACGTTTTTGATAAAAATCATTTGTCTTGATAATGATGTTGATATTAATATTGATAATGATAAAATTGATGATAAAATTGATATGATATTGATATTCATAATCAGTCTTCACACCTTCTTGCCCTGAATCATCGCCCCACCCTAGAACCATAAGTTTGCACTCATGATACACAATCTCAGAAAATTCTAAAAAGTGTATTATTGCCACCGCTCAATTGTCTGAAAAGCTTGCAGACATTTATGCGAGATCAGGAATGAGCTTTTAGGATAGTTTCGAGATCCTCTCATACGAAGATATGAGTTTGGTGCACTGTGAGAAATTTGGGCTGGCTGTGGACCCACCAGTATCTCCCAATGAGTTTTCTTTTGGTGGTCCAACCGTCTATCTAGCAGACATGTCGGTAGAAGTAGAGCATGATGCAGCCAGAAGAATTTTCAAGAGGCAGTGGACAACCATGGCTATGGTAGGAGGCAAATGCTATGCTTTTGAGTTTTAGCTACTACTTGTTGGCCAGTAATCTAGGGGCTTGCTATGCAAGGATTAGGTGTTGACCTAAGGGACCATAATCAATGAAATCTGACTGTACAACAAAGATATTTTCTCTTGCCGTAAATGCATAATAGAAAATGTACCTGGAAGCATCATTCGATTAGGGACCCTCTCACAATCGGTTATTTTTTTGGCAGCAACACCTAGTGAAGACGAAAGGCATAGTCCATTTATGTTTGATTCAAACCCAGCTATGCTGATTGAGGAATTCCAATAGGAGATGGCCCTTCATAAAACCAGGAAAATCCCACATCAGAACGTATAGGCTTACAAATACGTACAGATCCATTTCCACTTTTTCAGTGCTCAAAGACTGGCACAGGCATCAGAATACACATGAGGTTCACCTACCAGGCATAATTCATTCACTCAACCAGTAACTTGCAGATTTCAATAAGAGGGGAAAACAGGGTGAAATGTTTTGAAGGCACTTCATCTGCCCAGACAATCTTCTCAGCTCAGCATGGATTTCCTTAATTCTGGGATGCCATCTACAGCGAAGGTGTGCACTTTTGTTGCAAATCTCAATGCAGCAGTGACCTACCTCCTTTCTAACCCTTCTGACCTTCATCATTCTTCTCACCAACTCCTGCTTTTGCGATGCAACCATGCACCCCTTCACTCATTTCCAAGGCTGCCAGGATTTGCACAAGCATTGCAAATGCACACAAACATGATGTGGCGAGGCTTCACCCCTTCCCCCATAATTTGCTCATAGGTCTCCGAAACCTCCATCCCACGTCCTACCCTGCAAGCAACGCGTTCCACGACATCACATTTCATTCAGCATTATAGTGGAACACTGCCTTCGCATCCTTGATGCTCCCACATTTGGCATACATGTCCATGAGGGCATTGTTAAGAATAACATTGGGTACAATTCCAGCTTTGACGATGTCACCATGGACCTCTTTCCCCTTTTCCAGGGCTCCCAAGCTTGCACATACAAATTACGGTGATGTGGTTGAGCTTCACCCCTTCGCAGAATACACATAAGTTCCTTTGGTTTGCATCCTCAATGCACCCAAATTTGGCATACATTCCCACGAGGATATCGTACAGAATCACATCTGGTACAATTCCAGCTTTTGCGATACAACCACGCACCTCTTGCCCTTTTCCAGGGCTGCCAGGCTTGCACAAGCATTGGAATCACAAACAAACGTGATGTGGTTGCCCTCACCCCTTTGCACATCATTTGCTCATAGGTCTCCAAAGCCTCCATCCGGCGCCACTGCTGTGCATACCCTGCAAGCATCGCGTTGGGCAGTGTTCAGAATGACATCTGGTACAATTCCAGATTTGACGATGTCACCATGGGCCTCTTTCCCCTTTTCCAGGGCTGCCAGGCTAGCACACGCACTGCAAATGCAAACATACATGCCTTTAGTTGACCATCTACCCATGCAGGTTACTTGTAGCTATTGATCCACAGAGAATCATAGGTAATCTGGAGCTTGAAGTCCGGTCCCCTTGGATGAATCTGGACCCACACTCTATCCCTGCTCCTTCAACTATCCATGCCTCTGCACAAATCATGCATACATCCTTGCCTTGCTGCTAGCAGCTGACAATGACAGCCTGTGACAGGCTCAATAAACTCTGGAATAGAGCTCCAAAGCCTCCATCCCGCGCCCCTGCTGTGCATACCCCTGCAAGCATCGCGTTCCACGACACCACATCTCGTTCAGCCATAATGCTGAAATTAACTCCATTCGCATCCTTAATGCACCCACATTTGGCATACATGTCCACCAGGGCAGTGTTCAGGATGACATCTGGAACAATTCAAGCTTTGACGATGTCACCATGGACCTTTTTCCCCTTTTCCAGAGCTCCCAGGCTTTCACACGCATTGCAAACACAAACAAACGTGATGTTCTTGGTTTTCACCCCTTCGCACATCATTTGCTCATAGGTCTCCAAAGCCTCCATCCCGCACCCTTGCTGTGCATATCTTGCAATCATCACACTCAACGACACCACATCACGTTCAGCCATACTCCATTTGCATCCTCGATGCACCCACATCGCATACATGTCCACCAAGGCAGTGTTCAGGATGACATCTGGTACAATTCCAGCTTTGACGATGCAATTCCCTTAATAAATTTGAAGAGAGCGTCTCTTTGGTAAGAGAACCCCGGACAGTGTATCAGAAAATGAATACTATCTTCAGATTGCCCACACAACGGGCAATTGCACTCTCCCTTTCCTCTCTGCTTCAGTTTGCTGTTCAAAGGTAGGCTTCCTGCCCTGAGTTTAAATTTCAGTCTAGTGCCGAGAGTGGGTAGACCCTTGAGGTCATCCAAGATGTCCTCCCCCATGTCACAGACTGGAAACAAGTTCAGGGAAGTTTTCTGCCTAACTTCATTTTCATCAGACAATCTCATGGCAACAGACATGGCTGAGGACACTACAACCTCTAAGTCAGATTTATCCAGCAGGGTCAAGACTTGCGGATCCAGGTCCAGGTCCTTGAGGATCTCTTCTACTCTCTTCTGCCAGGACTTAGCCTGTTTGACAGGGCGGTCCTGTTTCCAAGATATAGAGTCGATTAACTTAGGATATCTGGTGTTGGGCATATGTTGCAGCTGACCCCACCATCTGACCTTGAATTCATCTCGTCGGGAGCTTAAGGACACAATGCCAAACTCACCCCAAACAGCCACATTGGCTGTTTTGGAGCATGCTGACATACACTCCTTAAGCACCCCCACTTGAATGGATTCTAGAGACTTAGCCTGGTTGGAGTTATCAACCCATATAGCAGATCCGTACTCCAAGGCAGGTCTAATAACGCGACAAAGCATGGTTTTCTTAACCTCAGAGTTGACCCCTCTGCAGTGGAAAAATTTAGTGAGCCCCAGAGCTTTGCCCTTGCCAGTTTGAACAACTTTCCGGATATGTGCATCCCATTACAATTGGAGGAGAACTCAATGCCCAGATAAGTGTAGGAAGGGAGGACCGGGATCTCTTGGTTACCCCACTGCCACTTAAGATCACTTCCTCCCTCTCCTCTGTCGTTGAATGCTACCACTGCACATTTGCTGACATTAGCCTCTAGCCCCCAAAGATCAAAGTATCTCTTCGCGCAATCAATCAACTCCTGGAGATTGGTTGGAGTCTCCCCTATGGCTGCGAAGTCATCCGCAAACATAAGAACTGGTATGGTGGTATCACCCACCCTTAACCCAAATCCCTCACTTTCCACATCCTTGAGGAGTTGATTGATGAAATCATTGAAGAGCAGAGGGGACAGAGTACATCCTTGAGCTACACCTTGGTCTATGTCAAAGAAGTTGGACTTCTGTCCGTTAACAGTGACACAGCTTTTGGTGTGAGCATACAAGTTGCAGCACTCTTTATAGAGGGCTCGTCTCTCAGCTATCTTGAGTTTTATCTCATTGGTCCACCAATTAACTGCTCTACCGCAGACAATTAGTTTCCTCCCAATGATCTTGTCAGCCACGGAGGAAACGAAACTCTCCCAAGAGTCCACTGCTCTTTTGACTTCATTTCTTGCGTTAACAGAGCGTGACTGAAGTTCTTGGAGCGATTGGACAAAATGAGGGAGAGCCTCTTGCAAGGCCTGGATGTACTCAGCCTTGACCTCCTCATTGTGGAATTCTTCTATGCGCCACTTCCGAATCGAACGTTTCACAGATCTCTTGGTGGTGGGAAAACACTTTTTGATCTCAGTCCAAACCAGGAAGTGGTCAGAGGTACCAATATCAGTTCTGTCGATCAACACATTGGCACACTGGGGGAACAAAATTTTGTCCATTATGATATAGTCCACAATGGAATGTTCCCCAGTTTGGGATTTCTCACGAGTCCACTGCACTTGGTCACCACTTGTCCTGTTATTCAAGGTCAAAAGCTGAAGCTCTTCTAGACAGTTAATTAACCGTCTGCCATTAGAATTCAGCTCGTCCTCACCAAAAGGTCATCGTCCTGATGGATCCCTTTGCCCACCCAGGCATTGAAGTCCCCCAATAGTACCACCTGACCTTTGGCAAGGAACGAAGCACAGTCCAGCTTTACATCTTCGAAGGCCTTGTCTGCGTCAGCACTAAGGGTCCCCTCTGTGGGCATGTAAACACAACCAACAAAGAGGTCCTTTGTACTCATGCCGCCCTTCAAATTCAGTTTTAGCCAGATACTATGCTCGTACCTCAAACCCTTGTTGATAATTTCACAATTGTCAAACAAGAAATCACGGACAAAGAATCCGACCCCTTTTTGACCGCGTTTGGCAGAGGCTGCCTTAAGAGTACACATCTTACCTGCCCATTTATAACCAATGACATCTCCAACCAGTTTATCCGACGTTTCCCATGTTTCTTGCCCAGCACAGATATGAATATCATTAGTCCGAAGAACTTGTCCCACTTCAAGTTGTTTCCTTTGGTTGGTCAACCCTGAGAAGTTGAAAGTGGCTAGCCGCAAGCCAGCCCTTTGCGTGTGAATTGTTTGTCGTCTAGGTAGCTTGTGATTGCTCCTGGACGGCCAACCGTTCTGCAAAGGGGGGACAGTTACCCCATGTGTAGATTTTGCTCGTCTTGTGTAAACTTTGAGAATTGGTAAACCATTCAGGGTACCAAATCTTTCAGTTACACGACGCACAGGCTCCGCACACATAGGGGCAGATTGTCCGTCAGACTACTTGGGGACAATTACCCTGTGTATAGATTTTGCTCATCTTGTGTAGACTTTGAGGATTGGTAAACCATTCAGAGTACCAAATCCTTCAGTTACACGACGTTCAGGCTCTGCACACTTAGGGACAGACTGTCCATCTGACGGCTTGGGGACAATTACCCCGTGCATAGAATTTGTTCGTCTTGTGTAAACCTTGAGGATTGGTAAGCCATTCAGAGTACCAAATCCTTCAGATTCAGGACGTTCAGGTTCCGTACACTTAGGGGCATCTTGTCTTTCTGGCTGTTTGGATTCAACCTCATCCAGAGCATCAAACCGATTAGAAACTCTCAAGTTGAAGTTGTTGCCCTTGGTTGTCTTCCTAGAGCGCCCGTTTGAATCACCAATGTCTAAGACCGCTCTCCAGCCAGTCAAGGGACGAACTTCTTTGAGATTGAATTGATGCGAGACTCTATTAGAAGCACTTTTGGTCATTGCAACCTTCAACGTACCCCTGTTATCAAGTCTCGAGATGGTACCATTAGCCATGAAATCCAAGCCTAAGCTAGACCATGTAGTTTTAAAGGACACATCGTCCATCCTGGGATTCACCCCAAAAACTACACATGAAGCCCTAGATTTGGCATAAGTAACCAATTCCCAGGGATCACCCTGAGGCACATACGTCCAGGAGGGTATTGTTCAGAATGACAGCTGGTACAATCCCAGCTTTGATGATGTCACCATGGACCTTCCTACCCTTTTCCAGGGCTGCCAGGCCCACACAAGCTTTGCAAACACAAACAAATGTGACCCGGTTGGGCTTCACACCTTCCTGCATCATTTGCTCATAAGTCTCCAAAGCCTCCATCCCACACCCATGTTGCACATATCCTGCAATCATCGAACTCCAGGACACTACATCTCGTTCAGCCATATTGTCAAACTCTCCCTTTGCACCTCTGATGGTGCTGCATTTGGCATACATGTCCACAAGGGTATTGTTCAGAATCAGATCTGGTACGATTCCAGCTTTGATGATGTCTTCATGGACCTCTTTGCCTTTTTCCAGGGCTGACAGGCTCGCGCATGCATTGCAAATGCAAGTGAATGTGACCCGGTTGGGCTTCACCCCTTCCTGCATCATTTGCTCATAGGTCTCCAAAGCCTCCAGCTCATATCCATGCTGGGCATATCCTGCAATCATTATATTCCAGGACACTACATCCCGTTCAGCCATATTCTCGAACACTCCCTTTGCATCTCCGATGCTGCCACATTTGGCATACATGTCCACGAGGGAAGTGTTCAGAATGACATCTGGTACAACTCCAGCTTTGATTACATCACCATGGACCTCTTTGCCCTTTTCCAGGGCTGCCAGGCCCACACACGCATTGCAGACACACACAAATGTGATCCGATTGGGCTTCACTCCTTCCTGCATCATTTGCTCATAGGTCTCCAAAGCCTCCATGCCACACCCATGCTGCACATATCCTGCAATCATCGAACTCCAGGACACTACATCTCGTTCAGCCATATTGTCAAACTCTCCCTTTGCACCTTTGATGGTGTTGTATGCTCCCGCATTAAACATACATGTTCACAAGGGTGTTCTGTAGAAAAACATTTGGTTTGAATCCACTTTGGGTAATGTGAGAGTGCACCTGCTTTCCCATTTCCAGGCCTTTCATCTTGACACACGCATGCAAGAGACAGACATAAGTATCTGTACCTGCTGAAATGCTTCCTTGGTTCAAAATTTGAAGAGCCTCTTTCAGTTTCCCTGCCTCACATAGTGTCCTCATATACCCGGAATTTTCAGAAGAGGTCCTGTGGACTCCCTCTCTTGGTCCTCTTTTGGAGGCTGTGGTCATTGTGAGAGTGCCTGATTTTATCAATTGTGCCCCTGCTGCTGCTTGCAGTTGACCATCTACTCATGCAGGTTTTTTGTAGCTATCAATAAGACGGCCTCCCAAAACCAAGAAGACCCTCCCAAGTACCTTGTAAACACCAAGAAAAACCCTTGCGCAATGCAATTTCACGGCCTGTTTAGGAACAACAACCTATGATACAGACAGGGACAGCCACTTTTGCAGAACAGAAAACCTTTTTCACATCATGTAAGAAGAAAGAGAGGCGTCCTAGGGGTAAACCCTCTAAACCTTGATATGTAGGTTGTCCCACCATTGTGGAGGATAAATATGCTCACCTTTTTCCCTGGAATTCTCACTGGAGAACGCTCTCCTGGATGCGCCGTTTGAAGAAATGCCCTCCGCACAGTCGAGCTCTGCCAAACCTATCTAAACCTGTTCTAAATACCAGGCCCTATCAACCTATGTAGCCATTGCGCTCGCGCTCTCTCTCTCTCCTTTGAACATCAAACAGAAGCAGGGAGGAAAAGGGTCAGTCTCGACGAAGTACCGTTCAAGAAGTTATTTTCGGCTTTTTCGGGCAATCCGGGCAGATAGAAAGAAATTGACGACGTACGAAACGTGGCGACGACACGTGGCGACGATGATGTGGCACTATGGCACCCTATTCCTGCTCTACGCTAAACTAGCTCTCGACCTTCGGTCGTCGCTAGAATATATATATATATATACTAGGGCTTCGTGTTGCTCCGCACTACTAGCGACGAATTCTGAGAACCATGTTCAATTTTTCACAAAAAAAAGGCTGGATCATCCCCACGGTGGTACATGCAGAGATCCCGTGTTTTGTTTTTTTTTGGAAGAAAAATGACGGATCTGCATTTCAACATTCAATTTTCACAAGCCGCATCAATCAATAACAACATACCCAAATACCCTTACATTCACTGTATGATCTTTCAAGCATCCACCATGGGATTGGATCTTGGTGGATTAAGGTTAGCTTTTGACAATATTCATGCAAGTTCATCAAGGGCTCCATCCAAAGCCACACCACGAGAAACAAACACATGTCCAAATTTAAGATGCTGAACAAACTTGTGCACAGGGCTGCCCCTCTGATCAAGCTCATTAAAATTCGTATTTACTTCCATCTTGAAACTTTGGAGAAGCTCCACCACCCAAACCCAGAATTAGGACAGCACTCTGATGTCCATCCATTGTCACCAGAATCAGTCAAAAATCACCCCTTCAGTCAAGTGCAATTATAGGCTGACTTCCCACCTATGCCGGGTAGACCCCACTATCATTTCCTGTGGATTTATGGCACAGGAAATGCACTCAACAATACATCATGGTCAATACTTTCGGGAAATGGTGGATGGTGTGAGTAGCTAAGTCACAGATCAATGAATGAAGCAAGACACTCGCATCTTTCCAAGAAGACATCCTTTCACCAATAATCACCACAAGAACAAATCACATCTTCAAAGTGGTGAAAGCGGTTAGCGTCCCGTACAACAATTGTTTGGCCAACAATCTTTGAGGTGAATTTGGTGGAGGTGTGGCACTCACCACACACTCGAAGATTCTTGATGAGACGGAGAGGCGTCCTGGGGGTCATGTTGATCAGCCCAAAACCAATGGTCAGCTTCTCACTGTGGTAGCAAAGAGAAAATTCATTTTTCTCCGCCCCACATCGTGCAATACAAAGCGTCTGTCAAGCACATACCCCACCTCCTTCATCTTCCCAGACAATCTTCTCAGCTCAGCATGGATTTCCTTAATTTTGGGATGCAACTTGTCATCTACAACGAAGGTGTGCACCCTGTTGCAAACCTCAATGCAGCGGCGACCTGGCTCCTTTTCAACCCCTCTGACCTTCATCATTCTTCTCACCTTTACACCTTCTCACCTTTGACGATATCCCCATGCACCTCTTTGCCCTTCTCTAGGGCTGCCAGGCTTGCACGACGCCACATCTTGTTCAGCCATAGTGTTGAACACTCCCATTGCGTCCTAGATGCACCCACATTTTGCAAACATGTCCACCAGGGTATTGTTCAGAATGAAATCTGGTACAATTCTAGCTCTGAAGATGTCGCCATGAACCTCTTTGCCCCTTTCCAGAGCTGCCTGGCTTGCACACGCATTGCAAACGCACCCAAACGTGATGTGGTCGGGCTTCACCCCTTCTCCCATCATTTGTTCATAAGTCTCCAAAGCCTCCATACCACGTTCTTGCTGTGCATATCCTGCAAGCATCGTGTCCAATGGCACCACATCTCGTTCATCCATAGTGTTGAAAACTCCCTTTCGCATCCATAATGCACCCACATTTGGCATACATGTCCACCAGAGCAGTTTGCAGAGTGACATCTGGTACAATTCCAGCTTTGACGACGTCACCATGGACCTCTTTCCCCTTTTCCAGAGCTCCCTAGCTTGCACACGCATTGTAAACACAAACAAATGTGATGTGGTTGGGCTTCACCCTTTCGCGCAACATTTGCTCATAGGTCTACAAAGCATTCCTACCACACCCGTGCTTGGTAAATCCTGCCAACATTATGTTCCACATGATCAAACATCGTTGAGGCATTATGTTGAACACTTGGTGAGCATCCATGATGCTCCCACACTTAACATACATGTTGGCAAGGGGGGGGTGCTATTCCGTGAGCCCGGAGGCGTGAGCCTGTGAGCCCAGGAAACCGTGAGCCCAGCACAGGCTCACGCCACGTCAGCATGCATACAGGGCCTATTTCCGCGGGTGTCACCTATTACCGCGGGTTGAACAGCCATTTCCCGGGAATGCAGACTGGATGTATTACATCCATTGTATCCATCCTTTGTATCCATTGCATCCATCTAGACGTTATCAAAGACTTTCCTTCATATAAAGAATTAATCCAGGTTTTCCAGATATCCTCTAGAAATCCCTTCACACAAGCATCAATCTGCTGTGTGTAATTTGCCCAAAAACTAGGCCTCAGGAGGGCCTGGGCTTTTGGCTCAGCCTTGAGACTGTCGGGAGCTTAAGGACGGAAAGCCAAACTCTGCATTGGAATGTGGGTACGTCGTGAGGAGGTGCACACTGACATCATCTAAAGCGGATCCCTGCGAAATCTTTTCTTACTCACCACCTTTGTGAACATGCCAAGTATGTGCGGGAGCATCATGGATGCTCACCAGATTTGAGAATGCCTGAACGATCTTTGATCACGTGGACTTCACCTCGATGGATTCACCAAGCATTCTTCTAGCAGGAATGGTATGGAGACAAGCGAGCAAATGATGCGAGAATGCTGTACACGAACCAAAGTCGATTGTTTGTTTTTGAAATGCACTCAAGCCTGTGAGGTCCACAAAACTCTAAACAGATTGAAGGAACAATCCGGGCAGTCCATGCAACCCCCATCTCCAATAATAGTTTGTTCCCATGAAGTTGCATCCCACGCACACATTGCAAACAGGACAACAAGGACACACAACCATCCCATTTCAAATTTGGCCCCGAATAAAACCAAAAGAAAACTTCATATCAAGTGTCACAGTCATCAGAATCACTCTCGACCTCCTGTGCTATGTCATCCACAAAGATTCTGGCCCCAACACCACGTCTTCTACCACGGCCGTCAATGGGCGGACAGCGAGTGCCATGAATGGACATGCTTGTTGCGAGTGCCTCCGCATAGACAGGTTGCACGTAAGACCGAGGAGGACTTGAAAGAAATCCAAATAGGTGTGATAGCCCACCTACCTGCCCTTGTGCCCCCTTCCCCCTACCCCTTCCTTTCCCCACACCACCAACAACATCTTTTCCCTTTGCCTTTCAACCTCTACCCGGGGTATCCTGAGCGGAAGGCTCCTTCTCTGCAAGAGTCCTCAAATTTCTATCATGAATGTCGAGGTCGGCTGCTGCGGCGGTGGCTGCTATATGCTCATTCTCTCTCCTCAAAGACACATCCTGAGTTGGGGTCTCAGAAGGAGGGCAATCCAAATACCATGGGAGTTTTGACAACTATGGGAGTTTTGAGCATGCATACTGGCCCTGTTAGGCCCAATTTCACATAGAAAAACAAGCACGAAGGGGGCTCAAAACAGTGTGTGTTGCCGCACACTGTTTGAGCTTCCAATAAGGATTGGATTCAACCTGCCAGAGTGGCCCCAGGGGACCGATTTTCAAATCAAAAGCAATCACATAGGGAAGCTCAAACAGTGTGCGTTGCCGCACACTGTTTGAGCTTCCAATAAAGATTGGATTCAACCTGCCAAAGTGGCCCCAGGAGACCGATTTTCACATCAAAATCAATCACATAAGGAAGCTCAAACAGTCTGCGTTGCCGCACACTGTTTGAGCTTGCAATAAGGTGTGATTTAAATATGGCATAGTGGCCATAAGTGGCCAATTTGAAATAAAAGAAAAGGCAGTGAAGGGGGCTCAAACAGTGTGCGTCCGCGCACACTGTTTGAGCTTCCATTTTGGAGTCGAATGAACTTGCCAGACTAGCCTTAGGTGCACAATTTCCATATCCATAAACAAGCAAATCAGGGGGGCTCAAACCGTGTGCGTTGACGCACACCGTTTGGGCTGCCAGGTAAGTGTGAATTGAACCTGACAGAGATGACCTTTGTGGTCGATTCTAAAATGCCAGCTGCCAGGTAAGTGTGCATTGACGCTCAAAGAGATGCCCTATGTGGCCGATTTTCAGATAAAAAAAACAATGACATGGTGGGCTGTTGTGCGTTGACGCACACTGTTTGAGCTGCCAGGTAAGTCTGCATTGAACCTCAAATACATGCCCTATGTGGCCGATTTTCACATGAAAAAAACAATGACAAGTTGGGCTCAACCAGTGTGCGTTGACGCACACTGTTTGAGCTGCCACGTAAGTGTGTATTGAGGCTCAAAGAGATGCCGTATGTGGCCGATTTTCATATAAAAAAAAACAATGACATGGTGGGCTGGAACAGTGTGCGTTGACGCACACTGTTTGAGCTGCCAGGTAAGTCTGCATTGAACCTCAAATACATGCCCTATGTGGCCAATTTTCACATGACAAAAACAATGACAAGTTGGGCTCAAACAGTGTGCATTGACGCACACTCTTTGAGCTGCCACGTAAGTGTGCATTGAAGCTCAAAGAGATGCCTTATGTGGCCGATTTTCAGATTAGAAAAATAATGACATGGTGTGCTCAAACAGTGTGCGTTGACGCACACTGCTGGAGCTGCCTTGAGATGCCCTATGTGGCAGATTTTCAAAAAAAAAAAAAAAAAAAAAAAAAAACATGGATGCCTGCAACAGTGTGCGTTGACGCACACTTTTTGAGCTGCCAGGTAAGTCTGCATTGAACCTCAAATACATGCCCTATGTGGCCGATTTTCACATGAAAAAAATAAAGACATGTTGGGGGTCAAACAGTGTGCGTTGACGCACACTGTTTGAGCTGCCACGTAAGTGTGTATTGAGGCTCAAAGAGATACCCTATGTGGCCGATTTTCATGTAAAAAAAAACAATGACATGGTGGGCTGGAACAGTGTGCGTTGACGCACACTGTTTGAGTTGCCAGGTAAGTCTGCATTGAACCTCAAATACATGCCCTATGTGGCCAATTTTCACATGAAAAAAACAATGACAAGTTGGGCTCAAACAGTGTGCGTTGACGCACACTGTTTGAGCTGCCACGTAAGTGTACATTGAAGCTCAAAGAGATGCCTTATGTGGCCGATTTTCAGATTAAAAAAATAATGACATGGTGTGCTCAAACAGTGTGCGTTGACGCACACTGCTGGAGCTGCCTTGAGATGCCATATGTGGCCGATTTTCAGAAAAAAAAAAAAAAAAAAAAAACTCAAAAACAAAAACAAAAACAAAAAAACAAAAAAAAAACAAACATGGTTGCCTGCAACAGTGTGCGTTGACGCACACTGTTTGAGCTGTCACGTATGTCTGCATTGAACCTCAAATACATGCCCTATGTGGCCGATTTTCACATGAAAAAAATAAAGACATGTTGGGGTCAAACAGTGTGCGTTGACACACACTGTTTGAGCTGCCACGTAAGTGTGTATTGAGGCTCAAAGAGATGCCCTATGTGGCCGATTTTCATATAAAAAAAAACAATGGCATGGTGGGCTGGAACAGTGTGCGTTGACGCACACTGTTTGAGCTGCCAGGTAAGTCTGCATTGAACCTCAAATACATGCCCTATGTGGCCAATTTTCACATGACAAAAACAATGACAAGTTGGGCTCAAACAGTGTGCGTTGACGCACACTGTTTGAGCTGCCACGTAAGTGTGCATTGAAGCTCAAAGAGATGCTTTATGTGGCCGATTTTCAGATTAAAAAAATAATGACATGGTGTGCTCAAACAGTGTGCGTTGACGCACACTGCTGGAGCTGCCTTGAGATGCGCTATGTGGCCGATTTTCAAAAAGAAAAAAAAAAAAAAAAAAAAAATCGTTGCCTGCAACAGTGTGCGTTGACGCACACTGTTTGAGCTGTCACGTAAGTCTGCATTGAACCTCAAATACATGCCCTATGTGGCCGATTTTCACATGAAAAAAATAAAGACATGTTGGGGTCAAACAGTGTGCGTTGACGCACACTGTTTGAGCTGCCACGTAAGTGTGTATTGAGGCTCAAAGAGATGCCCTATGTGGCCGATTTTCATATAAAAAAAAACAATGGCATGGTGGGCTGGAACAGTGTGCGTTGACGCACACTGTTTGAGCTGCCAGGTAAGTCTGCATTGAACCTCAAATACATGCCCTATGTGGCCAATTTTCACATGACAAAAACAATGACAAGTTGGGCTGAAACAGTGTGCATTGACGCACACTCTTTGAGCTGCCACGTAAGTGTGCATTGAAGCTCAAAGAGATGCCTTATGTGGCCGATTTTCAGATTAAAAAAATAATGACATGGTGTGCTCAAACAGTGTGCGTTGATGCACACTGCTGGAGCTGCCTTGAGATGCCCTATGTGGCCGATTTTCAGAAAAAATAAAAATAAATAAATAAAACATGGTTGCCTACAACAGTGTGCGTTGACGCACACTGTTTGAGCTGTCACGTAAGTCTGCATTGAACCTCAAATACATGCCCTATGTGGCCGATTTTCACATGAAAAAAAATAAAGACATGTTGGGGTCAAACAGTGTGCGTTGACGCACACTGTTTGAGCTGCCACGTAAGTGTGTATTGAGGCTCAAAGAGATGCCCTATGTGGCCGATTTTCATATAAAAAAAAACAATGACATGGTGGGCTGGAACAGTGTGCGTTGACGCACACTGTTTGAGCTGCCAGGTAAGTCTGCATTGAACCTCAAATACATGCCCTATGTGGCCAATTTTCACATGACAAAAACAATGACAAGTTGGGCTCAAACATTGTGCGTTGACGCACACTGTTTGAGCTGCCACGTAAGTGTGCATTGAAGCTCAAAGAGATGCTTTATGTGGCCGATTTTCAGATTAAAAAAATAATGACATGGTGTGCTCAAACAGTGTGCGTTGATGCACACTGCTGGAGCTGCCATGAGATGCCCTATGTGGCCGATTTTCAAAAAATAAATAAATAAATAAATAAATAAATGGTTGCCTGCAACAGTGTGCGTTGACGCACACTGTTTGAGCTGTCACGTAAGTCTGCATTGAACCTCAAATACATGCCCTATGTGGCCGATTTTCACATGAAAAAAATAAAGACATGTTGGGGTCAAACAGTGTGCGTTGACGCACACTGTTTGAGCTGCCACGTAAGTGTGTATTGAGGCTCAAAGAGATGCCCTATGTGGCCGATTTTCATATAAAAAAAACAATGGCATGGTGGGCTGGAACAGTGTGCGTTGACGCACACTGTTTGAGCTGCCAGGTAAGTCTGCATTGAACCTCAAATACATGCCCTATGTGGCAAATTTTCACATGACAAAAACAATGACAAGTTGGGCTGAAACAGTGTGCGTTGACGCACACTATTTGAGCTGCCACGTAAGTGTGCATTGAAGCTCAAAGAGATGCCTTATGTGGCCGATTTTCAGATTAAAAAAATAATGACATGGTGTGCTCAAACAGTGTGCGTTGACGCACACTGCTGGAGCTGCCTTGAGATGCCCTATGTGGCCGATATTCAGAAAAAATAAAAATAAATAAATAAATAAAACATGGTTGCCTGCAACAGTGTGCGTTGACGCACACTGTTTGAGCTGTCACGTAAGTCTGCATTGAACCTCAAATACATGCCCTATGTGGCCGATTTTCACATGAAAAAAATAAAGACATGTTGGGGTCAAACAGTGTGCGTTGACGCACACTGTTTGAGCTGCCACGTAAGTGTGTATTGAGGCTCAAAGAGATGCCCTATGTGGCCGATTTTCATATAAAAAAAAACAATGACATGGTGGGCTGGAACAGTGTGCGTTGACGCACACTGTTTGAGCTGCCAGGTAAGTCTGCATTGAACCTCAAATACATGCCCTATGTGGCCAATTTTCACATGACAAAAACAATGATAAGTTGGGCTCAAACATTGTGCGTTGACGCACACTGTTTGAGCTGCCACGTAAGTGTGCATTGAAGCTCAAAGAGATGCTTTATGTGGCCGATTTTCAGATTAAAAAAATAATGACATGGTGTGCTCAAACAGTGTGCGTTGACGCACACTGCTGGAGCTGCCATGAGATGCCCTATGTGGCCGATTTTCAAAAAATAAATAAATAAATAAATAAATAAATGGTTGCCTGCAACAGTGTGCGTTGACGCACACTGTTTGAGCTGTCACGTAAGTCTGCATTGAACCTCAAATACATGCCCTATGTGGCCGATTTTCACATGAAAAAAATAAAGACATGTTGGGGTCAAACAGTGTGCGTTGACGCACACTGTTTGAGCTGCCACGTAAGTGTGTATTGAGGCTCAAAGAGATGCCCTATGTGGCCGATTTTCATATAAAAAAAAACAATGGCATGGTGGGCTGGAACAGTGTGCGTTGACGCACACTGTTTGAGCTGCCAGGTAAGTCTGCATTGAACCTCAAATACATGCCCTATGTGGCCAATTTTCACATGACAAAAACAATGACAAGTTAGGCTGAAACAGTGTGCGTTGACGCACACTATTTGAGCTGCCACGTAAGTGTGCATTGAAGCTCAAAGAGATGCCTTATGTGGCTGATTTTCAGATTAAAAAAATAATGACATGGTGTGCTCAAACAGTGTGCGTTGACGCACACTGCTGGAGCTGCCTTGAGATGCCCTATGTGGCCGATTTTCAGAAAAAATAAAAATAAATAAATAAATAAAACATGGTTGCCTGCAACAGTGTGCGTTGACGCACACTGTTTGAGCTGTCACGTAAGTCTGCATTGAACCTCAAATACATGCCCTATGTGGCCGATTTTCACATGAAAAAAATAAAGACATGTTGGGGTCAAACAGTGTGCGTTGACCCACACTGTTTGAGCTGCCACGTAAGTGTGTATTGAGGCTCAAAGAGATGCCCTATGTGGCCGATTTTCATATAAAAAAAAACAATGACATGGTGGGCTGGAACAGTGTGCGTTGACGCACACTGTTTGAGCTGCCAGGTAAGTCTGCATTGAACCTCAAATACATGCCCTATGTGGCCAATTTTCACATGAAAAAAACAATGACAAGTTGGGCTCAAACAGTGTGCGTTGACGCACACTATTTGAGCTGCCACGTAAGTGTGCATTGAAGCTCAAAGAGATGCCCTATGTGACCGATTTTTAGATTAAAAATATAATGACATGGTGGGCTCAAACAGTGTGCATTGACGCACGCTGCTGGAGCTACCACGTAAGTGTTTATTGAAGCTCAAAGAGATGCCCTATGTGGCCGATTTTCACATGAAAAAAAACAATGACAAGGTGGGCTCAAATAGTGTGCGTTGACGCACACTGCTGGAGCTGCCAGGTAAGTGTGCATTGAACAACAAAGAGATGCCCTATGAGGCCGATTTCCAAATGAAAAAAAGAATGACAAGGTGGGCTCAAACAATGTGCGTTGACACACACTGTTAGAGCTGCCAGGTAAGTGTGCATTGAAGTTCAAAGAGATACCCTATGAGGCCGATTCCAAATGAAAAAAACAATGACAAGGTGCACAACACAACCTCATTACATTTGGGGTCTTCCTGTTTACTGCTCTCTAGGGTTGTTGTCGTCTTTCCATAATTGATGGTTTCATGTCATGTTTAGGGTTTGTTTTTCATCCAAATACAACACGACTTCTTGTGGCTTCTTGTCACCGTAAACAGTTTTCTGGTTGGTGTCTCTCAGTGTGGTTGTCTGCGAAGTTCGGTGCATGTCATTCCTACATCCTTTGCAGGCATCGCCCACAGTCTTTGGGTTAGTGCTAACCTTATTGACCTCAGTTTGTTTGTGGTGGATCCCCTTTCGAGAATTACGGGCTATCAGTTCGGGGATTCCGTTGTGAATCGCAAATTTTGGTCAGTGGAGGAAAACATGTCGAGGGAGCAAGATAGACTCGCTCGATTTCATTCCAATGCAGGTAGTCTTCCACTGACTACCACTACAGATGACAATGGGTTTGCAGTTGTTCATGAGGATGAGCTGGTTACAGTGTTCCCGCTGGAATTGGGTTCTCTGCTTGTTCAAAAAGAGGTGTATGACGAGGATGGGAATTTGGATTCTGGGCACTTGGAGAAACCATTGGTTGGCGAGTGTGGAAGGAAGTGGAGAGTCCTTCCAGGCACATCCTGTGTCCTTGGAAAAGAGAGAAGACAATCAGCAGGATCAGTAGTTACCCCTGGCACTGCAGCATCAGTCGTGCAGCAGAAGGGCACAGTTCATGTGAAACAAGAGGTGAGCACATCCACTACATTCGTGACTCTTTCAGACTCGTCCTCGGAGGATGTTTCTGAGATTCCTCCGCCAGTGCAGACTCCCATCTTGGATGATGACGAATTGCAGGAGATAACGAGTGTCATTCCGAAATGGAAAGCCCTCGCAGGGGTGCCTGGGTGCAAGAGCGAGCTGCGTTTTGTTGATTGGGAGTCCCTTCGTGTGCAGCGGGTTCAATACGTGCCAACAAAGTTTGATGGGGACATCTTGTTTGAGCTCAACCCTCCCACGTCTTCCAGTGGACTGGCTAGGCTTCTGCAAGGCATGGACAAGAAACATGACGGACACCCTTGGTGCATGACAAAAACATCGAACATCCACAACGACATTGGATTGAAATTTCGAAGGTCGGTTTGCGTTGGGCATTGCAAGTGCGTGAATATTTCTTGCCCTCGGCTGAGAAACAGCGCTAATCGGCTGATGACGAATCGGGTGCAAATCACAAATGCAAGATGGAATCGGCTAGAATTTTGCAGGCTCGGGTGACTCGTATCACCGAAGTCCCTGCCCCGGGGTATGGACAGATTTACACAGTGCTGTCTATTGGCTCAATTTTTCATGGCAAAGAATATCAGGTTACCATGGGGAATTTCCCTAAATGCACTTGTCCGGATTTTGTAACGATGCGTGAGGGCGCTCTCGGCATGAGAGGGAAGTGGATCCTCTGCAAGCATCAATATTACATATATCTTGTAATTATGTGTTGCGACGGTAAGAGAGACCAATTCATTCACCAAGCCACACTAGGCTACGGAGAAGTCATCACCCTTCTGCAGCGGGACACCTCACGTGGGCTCCGCCAAATTCTCTTTGAACACATACGAGCCATGCCCGCTTCCCATGTTGGTTCCCAGGTTACCGTGTGAAGACTTTGCATTTATGACAAACACATACATTTCGTTCACGGAACCAGGGCAAATGCACATGCCATTCATTGTAAGCGTCTATCTGTGAATTCAAATAAAGTGTGTCAATCATTCTGAGCTCAAATCTGCCATATTTTCATATTCCTCTTTTTGTGCAGGCATTGCAGACACGGTGCATGGTGGCCCCCTTTGTTTTGTCCACGGTAATAGGCCCTCTTCCTGCAATCCTCGCCTATAGGACCTGCTTCTCCAGCAGATTTGTGCCGCTCACGCTTCCCTGAAGTGTGAGCTCAGCTCACGCTTTGCAGCTTCAACGTGAGCTCAGCTCCCAGGCTCACGGGGCTGGGCTCACGCCGTAGCTACGCTGTTGACAAGGGAATTGAGTAGAATTTTTTTTGATGTGTATCCACTTTGGATAATGTGAGTGTGCACTTGCTTTCCAGCTTCCAAACCTCCCATCTTGATGCACTTAAGCAAGAGATAAGCATACGTATCTGAATCTGCTGAAATGCCTCTTTGGTTTATAGTTTGTAGAGCCTCTGCCAGTCTGCCTGTCGCACAAAGTATCTGCACATGCCCAGAAGTGCCAGAAGAGGTATTGTGGACTCCCTCTCTTGATCCTCTTTCAGAAGCTGTGGCCATGGATGAGGTGCCTGATTTCATCAACTGTGCCGCTGCAACTGCTGCATTCAGTTGACCATCTACCCAGAGAGACCACATATAAAGGTGATACTGTCCGGCTTCAAGCCGTTCTTTTACATTCCTTCAAATAGTTGCAGGACCTCCCTATGACAACCATGTTGGGCATATCCTGCGATCATTGAATTCCACAACACCACATTTCGTTCAGTCATCCTGTCGAACACTCCCTTTGCATCCTTGATGCACTCACATTTGACATACAGGTCCAGCAGGGCAGTGTTTAGGATGACATCTGGTACAAATCCAGCTTTGAGGATGTCACCATGGACCTCATTGCACCTTTCCAGGGCTGCCAGACTTGCACAAGCATTGCAAACGCAAACAAATGTGATGTGGTTGGGCTTCACCCTTTCGCACATCAATTGCTCATAGGTCTCCAAAGCCTCCATCCCGCCCCTTGCTGTACATATCCTGCAATCATCGCACTCCACGACACCACATTTCTTTCAGCCATATTGTCGAACACTCCCTTTGCATCCTCGATGCACTCACATTTGACATACATGTCCAGCAGGGCAGTGTTCAAGATGACATCTGGTACAAATCCAGCTTTGACGATGTCACATGCATGGACCTCATTGCACCTTTCCAAAGCTGCCAGGCTTGCACACGCCTTGCAAATGCACACAAACGTTATGTGGTTGGGCTTCACCCCTTCGCACATCAATTGCTCATAGGTCTCCAACGACTCCATCCCACGCCCTTGCTGTGCATATTCTGCAATCAGCGCCCTCCACGACACCACATCTCCTTCAGCCATACTGTCGAAAACTCCCTTTGCATCCTCGATGCGCTCACATTTGACATACATGTCCAGCAGGGCAGTGTTCAGAATGACATTGGGTACAATTCCAGATGCGACGATGTCACCATGGACCACTTTGCACCTTTCCAGAGCTGCCAGGCTTGCACACGCATTGCAAATGCAAAAAAACGTTATGCGGTCGGGCTTCACCCCTTCCCCCATCATTTGCTCATAGGTCTCCGAAGCCTCCATCCCGCCCCTTGCTATGCATATCCTGCAATCATCGCCCTCCACGACACCACATTTCTTTCAGCCATACTGTCGAAAACTCCCTTTGCATCCTCGATGCACACATACATGTCCAGCAGGGATGTGTTCAGGATGACATCTGGTACAAATCAGCTTTGACGATGTCACCATGGACCTCATTGCACCTTTCCAGGGCTGCCAGGCTTGCACACGCATTGCAAATGCAAACAAACGTCAACAAGCTTCTCCTCATCTATGTTATCTGTTTTTGGATACTTTCCTGCTGCCACATTGGCAGTAACTTGTCAAAGTCACTCCTAACCACCACAGATACACCCAACGAGCTAACTTACAGTATTCAATATGCATCTCAGGGCCGAGTCTAATGAGAGGGCAAAACAGGCAGATTCAGCCATATTGTTGAACATTCCCTCCACATTTGGCATACATGTCCACAAGGGTATTGTTCAGAATTACATTTGGTACATTTCCAGCTTTGACGATGTAACCATGGACCTCTTTGCCCTTTTCCAGGGCTGCCAGGCTTGCACACGCACACAAACGTTATGTGGTCAGAAAAGTATTCATTCCACAGCTTCTCCTCATCTCTGTTACCTGTTTTTGGCTGCTTTCCTGTTGTGAGGGAAAAACTGGCATTCCTTGATTAGCAATGCCTGATTTCATCAATTGTGCCGCTGCTTCTACGGCTTCCAGTTGACCATCTACCCATGCAGGTTTATTGTAGCTATCAATCCACATGGAATCACAGGTACTCTTGTGCTTGAAATCTGGCCTCTTGGATGAATCTGGACCCACACTCTATCCCTGCTTCGAGCTAACGAGCTAACTGACAAAATTCAATATGCATCTCAAGGCCGAGTCTGATGAGAGGGCAAAACAGGCTGATATAGGTCTAAGAAGAAGGTGCCCTCACCACATTGTCCTTGAATACCATATCCTTCAACAAGTTTACAGCGGTCACTGGATCCTTCGTTTTCTTGCATGATTGCTTCTGCGTCTAGCAAGCATTGCTGAATCTCGAACACTTCAAGCACACCACCTGTCACGCGACGTTGTTCAGGCAAATTGTTGAACACTCCCTCCGCATCCTCAATGCTCCCACATTTGGCATACATGTCCACGAGGGTATGGTTCAGTATGTACAATTCCAGCTTTGGCGATGCAACCATGCACCTCTTTGCCCTTTTCCAGCACACGCACTGCAAACACTCCCTTCATACATGTCCACGAGGGTATTGTTCAGAATGACATTTGGTATGACAATGTCGCCATGGACCTCTTCGCCCTTTTCCAGAGCTGCCAGGCTTGCACACGCACTACAAATGCATACGAACGTGATGTGGTCGGGCTTCACCCCTTCCCCCATCATTTGATCATAGGTCTCCAAAGCCTCCATCCCGCGCCCTTGCTGCGCATACCCTGCAAGCATCGCGTTTGTTAGAGGACTACTAGGGACTTAGGCACTTTTATGAGTTCTGTGGGGTCTGGGACTTAGACATTTTTATGGGTTCCAAAGGGTACCCTTATTTTTTACATAGACCAGTCACAACCCGTCACAGTCACACATCCAGTCACAGCTTAACACAGCCGACACAGCCCGTCACAGTCACACAGCCAGTCATAGCTTAACACAGCCGACACAACCCGACACAGTTGCATAGCCAGTCACAGCTTAACACAGCCGACACAGCCCGACACAGTCGCACAGCCAGTCACAGCTCGACACAGCCCGACACAGTCCAACACAGCCGCCACAGCTTCGCATAGCCCTACACAGCCCGACACAGCCAGTCACAGCCAGTCACAGCTCGGCACAACTGGGGAACAGTAACCATTGGCAGGGAACGACTGTGGGGGAACGACATCTGAAAAAAGAATGTGTACTACAGAGATAACTGTTAGTTAGGAAAGCGGTTAGAACGGCTAGTAAAGAGATAAAGCGGGAAGCGGGGACATCTGAGGGGATCACTTCTGGGGGAAGAGGATCACTTCTGGAAGGACTTCGGGGGGGGGATCACAACTTGGAAAGGAAGCGGAGAGCGCATCTCTGAGCAGAAAGAGGGAGAGCATGGAGTAGGAGGAGAACGATCTATTGATACTTGCTGAATGCAAGAAGTAGAGTTGTAATGTAGAGCAGAATAGAGACACCATGGCTTCAGCTTGATACTTGATAGATATTAATCTGATACATACTTCATACTCACACTGTGTAGAGAGACCTGAGTGAAGCTGTGGAATGAATGGATGGAACTTGATAGATTTCTGAAGCAACTGATACTTAATTACAGATAGTAAGGTAACTCGCTAACATGAATGCGGGAAGGAGTACAAATAGGAAACACCCCCATGATACACTAGCTGTAGGTCATGACTGATTGTTCTGAGCGGGCTGAGTGCTTAGAGATTTCCAACTCTTCTATCTTGGAGTTCCCACCTCGGATAGCGAAGGGATGGGTGAGTAAAAGCCGCGCGACATTTGGCGACCATACTGGGGAACTGGGTCATGAACAACCAGATGTGACAGGCATCTGGTGGGATCATGGTGGTTGGAGAATTAAAGAATTTGATGTGAATCAAATTCCTTGTGAAACTGAGAAGGAAAGATTGTCCAAACGATTCTTTCAGAGGTTCTTGGAATTGCCAGACGGTTGTAAAGAAAACATTCTTAAAAGAGTGCATGATGCTGACCCTGAATGGGGTCTGGAGAAAGGTGTGATAAAGATTTATCAGGTGGCCTGTAGAGGAAGAGCACATTGGTTACCAACACTGGTTTATGTGATAGCATTGCTATCCATTAAGCGAGTAGAGTTTGAAGGCTGGGAGGAAAGAAAGGTGAATGTTTATACTCATATGCATGAAGAGCTTGTACTGGTAAAGAATTGGATTCCAAAGGATATTTTGTGGATCAAACTCATACCATGAACAGCTTTCCAGACTTGTTTGCCATATGGTTATATGGTAACGGAGATTTCTAGTATAGCCAAGGGTGCATTGAAGCTTGAAAGAAACCCAGGCATATACGAGAGATATTACAGAAGAGAGTTTTGGTTATTGCCACATTAAAAGAAATGAAAGACATGGGACATGAGTGATGAAAGAGAAGCTAGACGCCAGAGATATTCAGCAAAAAGAGAAAGCTATTTGAAAGCTAATTATCCATATCTTTGGGAGAGAGGAATAGACATAGGGGAATCATCTGGACCTCTCACACCATTAAGATCAGAGAGTACATCACCCATACCGGAAGAACTAGAGTTGGATGCCACTCCTTCTTTTTCTTTGCAAGAAAGATTAAGGGAATTGGTACGGGAAGAAGATCAATCACGAGGTGAAAGATCTGAGGTACATCCCTGGATAAAAGATTTGACAGAAATCTTTGATAAGAGTTGGCATGGAACACCAAAAGCAGGAACTCCAGTTTCTGAAGCGGAAGGTGAAGAAGGAGGAGAGGATGTGGTAGAGCCAACGGAGAGTTCAGACTCTCCAACACCATTGCAGTTGAGTTACATGAGTGAAGAAGAAACCCAAGGGCAGAACTTGGAGGATGAAAATAGAGAGAAGAAATTGGAAGAGGAAAAGTATGAAGAAGTAGACCCAACAGCTGAGGTTGAGACTACAACCAGGACATCCCAACCCGTTGGACCTGGATCAAGTGGAGCACTTGGATCACAGGCCAACGAAGGCGTCGGCTCAGGGGGATCAAGCGGGCTGCCTGGATCTGGCTCTGGGGGGACATGGAGTGTGGGAAGTAGTGCAACTGGAGCTGGGAATACTGTGAATATCGTGGGGCCAGTAGCAGGAAGTGCTCAAGGACCACCACTTGGTGGAAGATCCACCACAACAACAACAGGTCCTGAAGGACCAGCACCAGCAAGGGTGCCAGCACCTGTCAGTGGGCAGAAGGTAGGGCCACAGATGGCATTACAACCAACACGGGCAAAACCACCTTTTCCAATATATTCAGGAAAAGGGGATCCCGATGTACACATTAGCCAATTTGAGCACATGTGTATAGTGAACAATTACAACAGTTAAAGCAAAAGAAGCATGAAACTGTTGAGGAGTATATGGAAAAGATGGAATTGATGATGAAAAAGCTGGCTGCTGTACCAACACCAGGTTTACAGAAGACTTGGTTTGTGAGTGGACTAAGACCAGAGTTGCAAAAGAAAGTGGATATGTTACCCCATAATACAGTGGAGGAGGCATTTGAAACTGCAAATAAAATTGAGCAATTGGGAATGCTCAGGAGAGAGAAAATGGATGATGAGGACTCTGAGGATGAGTCAGATGAAGAAGAAAAAGAGCAAGAACTTAAAAGGAAGAGTAAGAGAAAGGAGAAGTTGAAGAGGGATAACTATGAGAAAAGATTAGAAGAAATCTTGAAGAAGTATGCCACAGAGGCCGCAACACATTGGAGGAAGGGTGTTTGGTGTGCAAAGTGCCAGAATGAAGGCCATACCACCACTGAATGCCACATGAAGGAGAAACACTGTACTATCTGTAAAATGGATAACCATTCTGCTGAGAATTTTTACTACAACAGAAGGACAGCTGCAAGAGAACCTAGGCAAGTAGGGGTGCATCAAGTGCAGCCCTAGCCAAGAAGAAACAATGATCAGGACCACTATGGTAGGCCTGGTGGTTATAACAATGGCATGGAAGGGAGAGGTAATTCAAGAGGGAATTACCAAGGAAATTCCAGAGGCAACTATCAGGGTAATCCAAGGGGGAATTACCAGCCAAGGAATCAGGATTATAGAAATAATCCAAGAGCAGACCAAGGGCGAGGACCCAATGGTGAAGAACTGTGTTACTATTGTAATCAGCCAGGACATCGCAAGGCAGCCTGTTCGTTCTGGATTAGACACCAGAATGAGATGAGAGCTCCTGTGACTGAGGGCCCACTGGTGGCAGCTCACATGGTTAGGCCATGTGTTGTACCAGAAGTAAGTACAATGATAGTAACAAGAAGCAAAGCCAAACTAATACCTCCAGTAGTTGAGGAAGATGATGATAATGAAGGTGGCAGTGATATGCCTGAAGATGATGAGGCTTGGAGAGATGAGAAGGAACTGCACAAGGAAGTGGCAGATACCATAAGGGAAATGCAGAAGAGTACTGATATTCCTGTGGCAGATTCCTCTGATTCTGATGGAGAAGAAGAAGTGAGTGAGGATGAAAGGAAGAAAGAAGCTGCAGACATGCAAAGTAATGAAGGGACTTTGGCTGAAGTAATATGCCAGACCAAAGCAGAGATTACCATTGGACAGCTATTGGCTGTGGCACCTTATTGTAGACACAGGCTGTATCAAGCAATCAATCGAATTGCCCAGGAGACAGGAAACACAGACCTGAACAGCAAGGTGACCAGTTATAATGTGAAGCCGGAAGGGCGAGAAACAGTCATGGACTTTGATGATTCTATGCCAGTAATCCAATTGAGAATTGGAAGCACAGAACTAACTAATGTACTGATAGATGGAGGCAGATCAAATGAGTGTACAGCCATTGGGATTGATAAGAGTTAAGATACAGATACAGAAGATGATCTTTATGATCACAGTAACTGTGTTGAAGATGGATGAAGTCATGGAGGCTTACTCCTTATTATTGGGACGTCCGTGGCTGAAACAGGCCAGGGTATTCCATGACTGGAATTCTCAGTTACTAACCGTGCATAATGGGATGCACGAGATACAAATTACCACAAAGAAATCTAGTAGATTACCTGCTACGAGAAGACCTCGAGGGGTCAGAGACTGGAGAGGAGAACTGGATGAGGAGCAGGAAGCTACCCTATTTGCTGCACACCCAGAGTGGGAGCAGGTTGCAAAGATGCGGCTGGAAGGCCTAAGTTGTTTAAGAGGTATCTGTTGTGGTGTAGTGTCAGCAACACCAATTGAAGAGGAAACCAGCAGTTACCCATCACATTTCTATGAAGAAAGAGAAGGAGAAATGGAAATCCTAGAGGAACCAGCCACTGTGAGTTTACAGGATGAAGTGGTGACTGGTTGGACAATCACAGCTGATGAGCAGGTGAGGGAAGTGAATGTGGGAACCAAAGAGGAACCAAGGATGGTGAAGGTAGGAGCTGATTTGGAGCCAGAATTCTTTGAAGAAGCTAAGAGTTTGTTCATCAAATACAGAGATGTATTTGCTTGGAGCTACGAGGATCTAAAAGGGATACCACCTGAGATCTGTCAGCATAAGATTGAACTGGAACCAGGATCAGTACCAATCAAGCAGGCAAGGTACAGAATGAATCCCAACTATGCACAGAAGGTTGGAGAAGAGATCAAGAAGTTGGCTGAGGCTAAGTTTATATACCCAATAGAGTATACAACTTGGTTGTCACCCATTGTGATAGTTCCCAAGAAGAATGGCAAACTAAGAGTTTGTGTGAACTACAAGAAGCTGAATGCTTGTACGAAGAAAGATCCTTTCCCTTTGTCATTCACAGAAGCAATATTGGACACTGTGGCAGGCCATGAGATGTACTCATTCATGGATGGCTTCAGTGGTTATAATCAAGTGCAAGTGGCAGAAAAAGACCAAGGAAAGACAGCTTTCATCACAGACTGGGGTGCTTATGCATACAAAGTCATGCCCTTTGGACTTTGTAATGCACCAGCAACCTTTCAGAGAGTGATAAGTGAATCTTTTCATGAGTATCTGGATGATTTCATGCAGGTGTTTTTGGATGATTTCAGTGTGTACAGCTCTAAGAATGAGCACTTGCATAAATTGGAGTTATGTCTGGCCAGATGCAGGATGAGAGGTCTGGGCCTGAATCCAGAGAAGTGTACTTTCTGTGTGAACTCAGGGGTGCTTCTAGGACAAATTGTGTGTAAGAGGGGACTTCTTGTGGATCCCAGGAAAACAGAGGCCATTAAAGCCTCTCCACCACCAGTGAATGTTAAGAGTCTAAGGAGATTCCTTGGGCAAACCAGTTATTACAGAAGATTTGTCAGATGGTATGCACAGATAGCAGCACCATTGAGCAAACTTCTGAAGAAAGATGCAGTGTTTGCATGGACACCTGAATGTCAACACGCTTTTGAGGAACTTACATTGTCAGTAACAACTACACCTGTGCTGATTAATCCTCACTGGCAAGAAATATTTCATGTTCACTGTGATGCTTCTAGAGAAGCACTAGGAGCAGTGTTAGCCCAAAATGTTACAGGAAGGATAGATTCACCTGTGTACTATGCTAGCCGATTGATGAACAATGCCGAAAGAAATTATAGCACAACGGAAAGAGAAGCATTGGCAATGATCTATGCAGTGAAGAAATTCAGGCATTACCTGTTGGGCAAGAAGTTTATGTTCTATGTAGATCACCAGGCTCTGATATACCTGGTAAACAAACCTCTGATAAGCGGAAGAATAGCAAGATGGTTGATAATCTTGCACGAGTTTGAGTTCGAGGTTGTTTACAAGCCTGGGAGGCTGCATCTTGTGGCGGATCACTTGTCACGGTTATCAACAGGAGAACCAGCCACGGAGTAGATGATCAATTACCAGATGCGAGTCTATTTGCAGTGGAGGTGCAGGAAGTGCAGATGACTGGTTAGATTGGCAGTGGCCAATCAGATACTACCTTGCTCATGGTCAGTGCCCACCAAGTTATGGAAAGGAGCAGAGAAAGAGAATTGCTATCAAGGCTCTACCTTACACTATGGTAGGGAACAGAATGTATAAGCTAGGACCAGATGGAGTGCTGAAGCGATGCTTATACCACCATGAAGTTAATAAAGTTTTGGAGGAAGTTCATAAAGGAGTGGCAGGAGGTCATTTTGGAGAAGAGACTACCAGTAGGAAGATACTACATGCAGGTTACTGGTGGCCTACTTTGTTCAAAGATGTACACAAGTATTGTCAGAGTTGTGATGAATGTCAGAGGCTAGGACCTTTGCAGAGATCTAGGAAGATGGCTTTGCATCCTACAATGCCTACGGAACCATTTCAGAAATGGGGACTAGACTTTGTTGGACCAATTAACCCACCAGCCAAGAATACACAGAACAGGTACATAATTACAGCCACTGATTATACTACGAAGTGGGTGGAAGCTAAAGCTTTGAGGGACAACACAGCCAAGTCCACAGCAAGGTTCCTGTATGAGAACATACTTACACGATTTGGCTGTCCCTTGGAATTTATCAGTGATCAGGGAAGTCACTTCATTAATGAGACCATTGAATTATTGACTAAAGAGTTCATGATTGTGCATAGGAAGAGTACAACATATTACCCACAGGGTAATGGGCAGGCAGAGGCTACCAACAAAATACTATGTACTATCTTGGCTAAGATAGTCAATGCAAACAGAACGGATTGGGATACAAAGCTGCTGACAGCTTTGTGGTCATACATGACTTCATATAAAGTCACCACTAAGTATACACCATTCCAATTAGTTTATGGTATGGAAGCTTTACTTCCAGTGGAATTCCTGTTACCTACCATGAGAACGGAATGGGGAAAGAGAATGGAATTGCAAGATTCAATTAAGGTCAGGAAACATGAATTATACCATGTGGAAGAAGTACGTGCTGATGCAGCTGATAACATGACCAGAATTCAGATGAAGAGAAAGGAACAGTTTGATGAAGGCAAGATAAAGACTTTTAAGACGGGAGATTTGGTTCTCTGGTTGCAGAAGAAGGGAAAGATTAAAGCTTCTAAGCTTAAATCACCATGGAAATGACCTTATGTCATACAGAAGATGTATGATAACAACACCGCCATGTTACAAACCATTAACAAAGAGATACTGGGAAGAGTCAATGCCAATAAGTTGAAGGGGTACAGTGGTATCCATGACAAACCATTACAGCATGATTTGCATGTTGAAACGCAAAAGCAGTCACGGGCTGCGCCAGTGATACCAACAGAGTATGGAGCACTTGTCGCTAGGCCGAGCGTATATGACCACGGCGGGCAGTACAGGCGCGACACAGCCTATCACAGCCCAGCACGGCGCGACACAACCTATCACAGCCCAGCACGGCGCGACACAGCCTATCACAGCCCAACACGGCGCAACACAGCCTATCACAGCCCATCACAGCCCATCACAGTGTGACACAGCCTATCACAACTTACCACAATGCCACACAGCCTATCACAGCGTACCACAGTATGACACAGCCTGTCACAACACAACACAGCCTACTAGGGTTACACAATCCATAGGATCAGTGACAGATGGACGTGGGTTAACATCCGGCGAGTGGCCAGCGGAAAAGTGGACAAAGGCACGTGTAGAAATGGACACGTGGACGCTAGGACGAGACACAGAGCCGGACATGGATTGCAAGGGCGACTGTCATCAAGGAAAAAGACAAAATTGGCCGTCAAAGTACCTACCCGGCACATTAACTTATTATGGGCCCATTAATGCATACGGGGAAAGGGTAACGGAACCCTTAAAAAGTACCAAAAAGCGAAATCCATGTCACATGTGCTATCCTAGTGGACAGTCCAGAGTGGAAAATCCATGGAAGGAAATGAAATCTAAAATCCAGTCACAGCAGTTACAGCCAATCAAAGGCCAGAAGCAGAATCAAGAAAATGGAGGAATTTTAAGTGCAAGAGTCGGCGTCCTTCCAAGTAACGGGCGTCACGACGGGACAGACCATCAATGCTATAGCTTTGAAGCTATGGAGGAACTAACAGACTATACGCTCGCGATACTACTTACGCAGTGGCACGGGGATAGAAGAACAGAGAGTATCTTTTCTCTTAATCAATGCTTGCAAGCCCCGCAGACTTACAAGAAATTACCCATAGCATTTTGTGGCAACCATACGTTTATGCTTTGTGCCCTGCAGGCATTTCTTCAATTGTTACAGCCAAAACCTTTCTGTGGGTCTAGAATGAAGAGAGTGAGAGGAATGGAAGAAATCAGGGTGAAAAGCACCACAATCCTGCAGAAACAAACGATTGCTACTCCATAGGCGGTACAGTTATTGAAGGAGCTGCGATTAGAAGGATTGCAAAGCAAAGATTGGACATTGCACCATAGGCAGTATCTGTTATAATTCTTGCAGAACTTTGAGCCTAGGACAGGAGCAACAACGGTGAAGGGAGTTGAATTAGAAATTACTCCCCTATACCTACAGCAATTGTTTGAATTGCCATCAGGTCAGGTGCATGTGGAGGAGCACAGGGCAAGACTGCAAATAGGGGACTTATTCCAAGAAGGGAGTTTCTTTAACTCAGGGTTATGCTTGTACCAAGACCGTGTACCCAGGGCTAAGGGAAGTAGGCCAGGTATTGAACGTTCTGTTTGCCATGAAACAGAACCAACAGTATTTGAGCAGATCTTTTACAGAGGAAATACTCAAAGCCCTGAGAGGAGAAGAGGTAGCATGGGCGGACATAATGTACAACGCACTGGTAGAGGAGATGAAAAGATTACAGGGCACTGCCGCAAAGTCTCATATCATAGTGTATGGCCCAATCATTGCTCAAATAATTCTTGATTCTTGCATACTTGATGCTCGGGAAAGAAAGGAGATGGGAGTGTTTGAGGCCGAAACCACTACAATGGAAGAGCAAGGCTCTTCACACAGTGAGGGTGGACTGGCAGGGAAACCCTAGTCTAAGAGACAGAGGCGGGGAAAGACTGTAGTGGTGGATCCACTGGCTTCACGAAAACCGCATGATAATGTTTCCCAAGCTCTTGTGCAAGAAGGGGCACATCAGCACAGAGAGCTGCTATTATTGGAAGCAGGGCCTTCAGAGAGGGAAGAGGAAGTTACTTCAGTATCACAGCCATCACAGCCACATGATTGGCTTGTCATAGAGTTACCACAAGTTGTCCATGCAGTTCCACCACAAATAATTGATTTGGAGAAAGAAGGGTTAGATATCCCCACTACAGAACAAGTGGTGGCAAAAATTGAGAAGGGGGACCTTCTCTATGAAAATTCTGGTTTGATCAGGGAAACAATGATTGCAGAGGTGCAGCGGTTGTCCAGGGAAACCCTGATGTGTGCATATAATACACACACATGTGACGGAGGTACCACAGGTAGAATGTCAAGACACTGAAGCACCTGTGACGGATGAAATGGTTCAGAAGAAAATCTGGTGGGGCAATGGCCTGAATGATGGTTCGTGAGGCATCACACTGTTGAGGATCAGGGAGAACAGCAGCAAGCTCACCATGATGACCCTCAACAGGCCATGCTTATGAGTTCCATAAGCAGGACACTTAATTTGTTGGGCACTTATGTCAAATCCCATGTTCCAACTACCCAATTGGCAGCTTTGAGGGAGGAACTCAGGAAGGAGTTTGAGGCTCGACTTGCCACTGAGTGTGCAAACAAGGTCGATGAGGAGGTCACTCTCAAGATACAGCAAGACTAGAGAGTACAAAAGCTGCTTTGCAATTGGCCAAGAACAATTGATTGAGGCAGGCCTCGCGCGCAAGACCAGTTGCACGAAGCACATAAGCAACAGCTATATACCAAATGCAGGAGAAGCATGAAAGCAAGTTGCAAGAAGTGAATGCACTACATACGGAGTTACAGACAGTGCATGACAGGATGGCCATACAATGTGCTACACTCACAACGACGCTTGAGCACACTACATTAGAAGTTAACAGTCAAGCGGAAAAGATGTACGAGGGCAGAGGCAGAAATGTCGAGCAAGACGAAACTCTCATTGTCGATATGAAGAATACAATCTGTCGCAATGAGAATACCTTCAAGCAATACAGGCAGGTTGAAGCTAACCAAGAGAGGTACATCCTGGAATTACAACAACCGCTCATGTCCAATAGAATGAACTCTCTGTGGTTAACAAGGCTTGGAAGGAAGCCAATAATTTGGCTGCTGCATATGCGAATTTGGTTGAACCTCATGCGAAGCGCATGGAGGCTTTACACAGCAGTAGATAGATGTGTACAGGCTCACAGAGGAATAGACTCTCAGGGGTGCCACAAGTAACTTGGTGGATAACCACCTTATGCAAGTCTGGTTAGCACAGGGCCGGTGAAGGCAAAGCACCACGAAAGTTCACACCCAAGCGAGATGATGAAGCTCAGTCAGACTGCAAGTGCAGAACATTGCCACACCACAACTACTATAAACAATGTCTATAGTAGAATAGCGGAGCTACAAGAGGATGTAGATGGCCTGCAGACTCAGGTGGAGGACCTGACATCAAATATTGACAAGAGAGTCTTGTACCTGAGGAGCAACTGATGGCTTCTTATTTACAAGCGAACTTTGGCTTTTCAGTCTTCTTCGCAAGGGGTGGCAGGAGATGCCAAATGGTACAAGAGCCAGTGCCACCACACCACCACAAGTCACTGTGCCAGTACTGACCCTGTTGTTACTATAGCCACACCACAGCCACTACAGCCTGAGTTATGGGGGAATGCTGCTTTTAACCCACTAAAACTCCTGCTGCACGGGAGTACAGCAGTCAGATTGTGATTATGCCCTTCAACCAAATTCCCATTGTGTTGGATTTGGCTTGGAAGGAATTTAGTCCTTCGCAGTCGTTGGCACCTTACTTTCAAATCATGCGCATTTGGCTGCCAGTGTGGAATTACAACAGAGTCTCTTTAGGTACACGTAGTACAAATGCTTGCAAGGGCAGTAGATGCCCCCTTGTTTCGCCATGATCTGGAGTCGGTGCAATTGCAGGTGGGTAATTCTGAAATGGTGATGGTGTACACCTCATTGCGAACAGCTGAGCCTGCCGTGGCCATCTGATACCACAACCACACCCAAATCCTGGTGGGGCACTTCTGTCGAGGCTATGGATTGTACATTCATCCAAGTGCATTCCCCATCCTTGTCTCGTTCACTTTTGAGGGAGGTCGCCGGCCTCTCTCGGTTTCCCCCAACGGTGTTGTAGGATGCTTAAGCTGTCGTGTCCCATTGTTCTTGCTCTCACAGGGGTCGGTGGTGGAGGCTGTGGAAGCGGAAATGGTTGTCTGGGGACGTCAGTGCGCTGACACCATCCGAATCCTGCTGCGGTAAGGGGCGTCGGCCTCAACCTGACTCAGATCGCAGCCCTGGTTCCACCGGCCACACCGGGGGAGCCTCTGGCATGTTTGATGCCGTACTTGGCTTTTCCATACACACGCAAGTCATAATGTCGTGCCTGCAGAACCCAGAACTGGGGTGGTTGTCGCCTCCGAAACTTTGCATGGACAAATCTTCCTTTAAAAGTAGGAGCAGGGACAGCCCCTCTGGATTCCTCCTTATCATCTCTAAACAACGTTGCCGTGTATACCCCACGAATTGCGGAACACCTTCCTCGAAACAACGGCTTTGTGCGAGCAATTCCCACTGTGATGCAGACACAGTCGTCTCCACAATGGCTTTGGCCATACTGCATAACAGCGGTCGATCTGGGGCAAGGGAGCGGTGGAATTTCTCGCACGAAATCCCCGGTTGAAGCGACGGCGATCTGGAATTTCTTGGGCTTCCACTGCTGGAAGACACATTGTTCGTGCAACATACTGGACCTCGAGGTGCTGTCCGAATGTTCCTGTCGGATCTCTCCAGGAATCTCTTCGCACCCGGGTTCCTCTTCAATCCTCCGCCTCACAGGGCGAGTCCGGACGTCCCCCTCTAGTGTTCACCTCTACGGTGCAGAGGCGTCCCTTTGATCTTCTCTCGCAATGCTGTCGCCCCATTTCAGTGGTTCTTGGACCTCGAAGCTGTTCGTACCAACAATTCCTCCCTGTCCGGCCCAAAGCCCCATTGTTTGCCCCTCAGGAACTTGTAGTACGTTGCTTGCTGCATGATTGCTCTGTCGATGTCCTCCGGTGTGGCCGTCACTACGTCCACCAGATGTGCGGCAGAAGACGCTCGCCAGGAGGAGTGGACCGATTCTGCCATATTCGTGTTCGGCATGTCCGTGTCGGAATCCAAGCACCGCTCCTAGAAGGACACAACAACAATGGTGTTGAGGGCCAATCAAAATGTCCGTACAGAAAGACAAATGAACGAAAATGACAGCAGCCTACCTCCCGCATTGTACTGTCCGAACTGTCGCTACCGAAAATGCCACCACCCCAACCAGCTGTGCAATGCTCGCCAGATTGGTTGTCTCCACTGCACCTGACGTGTTCCCCCAGCCTCGATGAGATAGCAAACTTTACC